>LR812524.1:29965621-30453121 GCA_903798195.1 Danio kyathit | reverse complement strand
AAACACAGTGAACTGTGATTGGTGAGATTGTTCTGATCGAGGCTTGAGGCATGTTTGTCCTGTTGCTCATGCTGAACTGAATCATACTGTCAGAGAGATTATGTAATGTGAAAGCTGTTGAATGTTTGGCTGATGAACGTTCTTTCAGGGAAAACACACAGCTAAAGTATTTTCAGGCAGATTTTGTCACTTTGACAAATGATTAATTATTTCAATGGTCTTTAACAACAAACAAAATAACAACAAAATAACAACAAAAGTACCAAAACTTACAAAGAGAAAGGACAGAAATATATTAAATAACAGAGGCCAGGGGCGATTTTAGGATTTTCATTTTAGGGGGCCTCAGCTCCTTATGAGAAAAATAAAAAATAAAATAATTTTAATTATATATATATATATATATATATATATATATATATATATATATATATATATATATATATATATATATATATATATATATATATATATAAACAAAGTATGGTAGGGTTGTATGCTAAACTAGCAGTATTCCACTGTATTGTATAGACGTGCATAGTCATTTGAATTCTGAATGAGCCAAATAGGCTTAACAAACCTGTTTACTGTAGTAAAAGCCACTTTATATGTAAAGTACAATTTTTGTTTCCATGTATTTAATAAATAAAATTGCCACTTTTCTAATTAAATGGCAGACATATAAAATATTTTCCCACAGATGGGTTGCAGCTGGAAGGGCATCCGCTGCATAAAAACGTGCTGGATAAACTGGCGGTTCATTCCGCTGTGGCGACCCCGGATTAATAAAGGGACTAAGCCGAAAAGAAAATGAATGATTAAATGACATATAAAATATATATATTTTAACTAATTCACATATTTCATAAACTGAATAATAATATTAAAATAGGTAATATTTTTAATACAAGACAACACATGATGTTTCTATCTGTCAGTGACTCTGACAGTTAAAATGAGTACATTCACTAAGTGGTTCTGTCACTGTGTTTAATCCTTTCTGTGCATGAATGTTTAATAGATAATGCCACATGCACTGTAATGTGTTTTATAATGGTAGTTCAATTTGAAATAAAAATAGTAAAATGTTCGTTAAGAGTTACATTTTCGCTGGAGGAAACAGCTGTGATTATGAGGTGAGCACTGAGGAAACAGTAGATTGGAAACCCGATTGCTCCTATATGACATTGGGATACAGGTGAGACAAGTGTATCCATAGCAAAGAAATGCAAATAAGCATATTTTATAACAATTTATTGATAAACACACACCTTGTTCTCGGGGTCTGCACAGCTGGGGTTTGCTGATCAAATGAAAAACGAAAGTCAGGGGGAGGGGCCGAATTCTGCCGCCGTCTTCATACAAAATTTAAAGGGGACAGAGACGATAATTTAGTCTACAGTTTATGAGCTAATCAGAAAAGTTTTAGGGGGGCTGAGTAGAAATATAGGGGGCTATAGCCCCCCCTAAAAAAGGCCTAGCGACGCCCATGACAGAGGCCACTGCACAAAGCCGGTTTAGGTTATTACCCAGGTAAGTTTGCATTTAATTTGAGCAAACTCAAGAGTTGGGCTCAAGAAGGTAGGTTGGTTTTCTTGCTATGGTAACATATGCTACATGGCTAATCTGCTCTGGAGCAGAATTTATTCTGAGTTAGATCACGGAAACCCAAAATGGACAAATCAGCTCTTAGTAAAGTATATCCAATGATATGAAGCTACTTCCAGTCCCTGACTTTTTTTGCTGTTTCTCCAAATCAAAGACTTAAAGCATTTTTATTAAGTTGCTAATAATGAGTTTATTTTATTCATTCATGCATTTTCCTTTGGCTTAGTCTCTATTTCAGAGGCCGCCAGAGTGGAATGAACCGCTAACTATTCCAGCATATGTTTTACGTTGCGGATGCCCTTCCAGCCGCAGCCCAGTATTGGGAAACACCCATACACACTCATTTACACACACAATTGTACACTACAGCCAATTTAGCTTACCCAATTCACCTATACTGCAAATCTTTGGACTGCGGGGGAAACCTGAGGAAACCTACAAAAACATGGGGAGGACATGCCAACTGGTCCAGCCGGGACTTTCAGCCAGAATCAGTGACCTTCTTGCTGTGAGTCGACAGTGCTAACCACTGAGCCACCGTACCACCCAAATTTATTTTATATGAATTATATTTATCTATACTTATATTGAATATTCATTTATTCATTTTCTTTTCGGCTTAGTCCCTTTATTAATCTGGGGTCGCCACAGCGGAATGAACTGCCAACTTATCCAGCATATGTTTTTACACAGCGGATGGCCTTCCAGCCGCAACCATCACTGGGAATCATCTGTCAATGTTTATGAAAATAAATGTAAGTTTACATGACAACAGTGTAAGACTGATTTTCCTTTGTGGTTTTAAAAAGCATTGCATACAGGAGACAATGTTGCCAAAACATCATTGTTCACATGACTTAAATATCTATTTTCTGCACTGCAGGCCAGTAGTTCTTGCTCATATATTGCTCTCAGCATATATAAGTACACCCCTCACAAATCTATCTTTTAAATTCATATTTGTAATAGGAAGCTATACATTATTACATTTGTGCATATTTTTACTGTTCCTACTCAAGGACAGTTTTCTATGAGGGTACGCACACCGGCATCATTCAGCATCTGTTGATATGTGATGTCAATTGTAATGGACTCAGGGTCTGAAATAACTATGCTCTTGTCAACCATTTTCTTCAACATGGGTTTTCTATCAACTCCATTATGAATCCTCCATCTTTCTGATCTTCCATGGTTTCTTCTGTTGACATCTTATCTTCCATCCTGCTGTCTTCCTAACCATTTGCGTTACCACTTATCCTAAATAACAATTCTAAAATCTAAATCTAAAATTTAGTTAACTTCAAGCATGGATCAATCTTGTTCACTTCAATTTCAACTACTGGTAAAGCGCCAAAATGCTGTTGTTAAAAGATGTCAAAAGCGAATAGCTATTGTCAGACTACTTGGTCCCATTTAAATTTTACCAAACTTACTGAACACTCACTGACCATTATTGCCTTTCAAGAAATTTAATCCCACAGAAGAAATGTGATCGGGTCTCAGAACTCTCCCATGGGAATGCAGACCTTGAACAACAGGAACTGGGGACTATACACAGAGAAAAACGAAAACAGCACAAAAGAGAATGTTGATGTAAAAATGTTAACAGTATACATTTAAAAAATATTGAATTATGTAACATTTTAGACAAAAATGATTTCATCTATGTCCCCAAAATACTGTTGTCATGTAAATGAATAACGCAAGGTTTAGCGTAAAAGCCTCTAAAGCAATTTTCAAGAGTTCACACTTAGCTGATGATTGGAAATAAAGCTTGTTTAGCATGCTGTCCCGGGAGAGAGCCCTGAGTTCATAAGATCCTCAAGCTTGGGGCTCCCTCCTGTTTGCAAGGCGAGAGGAGAGTTTGAGCTCAGGTAAATCTTGAGAACTCCCCTGCTGTAGCTAATGAACAGATAGTGATTGCTCTTAAGCGATAACTTCTTAGGAGCATGTCTATGGTGCCGATTTGGATTAGTCAATTAACTTAAGTTGCATGTTTTTGGACGGTGGGAGGAAACCCACGTGAGCTCGGGGAGAACGTGTAAACTCCGCACAGAAACGTTGGCTGGTTTGGTAAGGATTAGAACCAGTGACGTTCTTGCTGTGAGGCAACAGTGCTTACCACTGGGCCACCATGCCACCCATTTAAGAAAGGAGGAGGAGTAGGGGTGGAAGGGGGGATTCTTCAAAATTAAGATGGCTGTTATATGAAACTTAGGGTATTTATAGTGGCCTAGGAATCGTCTGATTGGCGAATCATAAATTGAATAATGAGGGGCCGGCTGCAAGCAATCATAAGCACGTGATCCTCTCGAAATTAGTTTATAAATAAACTTCACAAAGTGATGCCAAGATGCTGATCATTTCCCAACTACATCAAACCTTATTTATTTTGAAGTGGCTGTAGTAATTCTCTTTGCTTTATTGTGAGAGTTCTGTTGGAACATCATCCTCTCAGAATGCTGCCATGTTTGTGTGAAATGACATTATTTGTTAGAGCTTGAGTGGTGTGCAGCTGTTGCACATTGACAAACGTGGCCTTTTTCATTGGAACACTTCAGTCAGTGCTTTTATATTGAACTTTTTCTTTTTTGTTTGTTTAGTGAATCAGCAGTTCCATTAAAGCATTGCACAGTTCAATGAACTCAGTTGGAAGGTTGTAGCTAATTCTTCAAAACTTGACCTAGAACTGTAACATGTACAGTAACATAATTTAGAGTCCAAAACAGTCATGTGTTTTGGTTTGCAGAGGAAATCGTCCGTTTTTGTTGAGCCAGGATAATCCTGCTTACCATTGTAATATATCAACATTGTACCCTCACGTGGTAAAAGGTGAGTGCTGGTATATTTTAGCTTTTCCGAGATTATAAATAAAGGCAATGTTGAAGTAACTAAGCAATGCAACTAGTTACTTTTTTATAGAGAGAAATACTACACTGTAAAAAAAAGTTGACAACTTAAAATTTTAAGGCAACCAGCTTCAGGACATTTTTGAGTTTACTCAACTAAATTCGAGTCAAGTGCAGTACTTAGGTTGAAAGTTGAGTCAACTCAAAAAAGCCCTGCAGCAAGTTGCCTCACAATTTTGAGTTGAGTCAACTTTTTTTTACAGTGTAGTTACTTTTCAACAAACAATGTGGTTTCAGCTTTGCATCACGACTGTCTTGTTCCAGTGTAATTTTGAGGAATTAGGTGAAAGGTATGAAAACACCAAAAGATTTCTTAAAAACAAATGTCCTCCCTTATTTCACAACATGTTGAATCTCCCTCAGTACCTTCTGAGAATGTATTTCATCAGAGCTGTCCAACAAAAATGTATCTGGAAAAATATGAAGGGATGTATGTTTTTAATGGAAGTTCAAGCACTTACTTTCCATGTAAAAACAGGTCTTCAAAATGACACAGACAATTATTTTTTTGCTAGCTTGTCAGTACAATCCAAGTTGCTCTGCTGTTTTTATTAGTACTCACATTCTGGCTTCATTTAGCTAAAGTATTCTTTGTCATC
Source organism: Danio kyathit (assembly GCA_903798195.1). Taxonomy (NCBI): domain Eukaryota; kingdom Metazoa; phylum Chordata; class Actinopteri; order Cypriniformes; family Danionidae; genus Danio; species Danio kyathit. Next base: position 30,448,005 of record LR812524.1, on the reverse strand, counting down.
CATTTATTGAAAAACTTTAACTGTTTTTTTTTCTTGTCATCTAACAAGACCAATTAGCCTTTCAAAATGAGTAATTGAGAAAAATTAAATTTTCACAAATGTATAGTATATAAAAAGTGGCATTTCTGATGAATTCTTTTTACATATAGAGTCAATAAAGTGAAAAGGTGTCACTCTAGAACTAAATAGAGATCTTGGTGAATTTCTTTATGCAATGCTCCTAGTTGTTAGTGGATTATGAACAAAACACATGCTTTCTGAATGAAAAATACTGGCAGTGTTTGGGTGCAGAAGTGGCAGACATGTATGCGAAGCCAAGCCTGGTCACGGAAATAGAACCCGTATAAGATGGCTGGGCCATTTAGAGAGACTTCCCGAACAAAGAGCTGTTAAAAGAACAAACAAGCTAAAACTAGAAGGAAGGAGATGTCCTGGTAGGCCACAGAAGAGGTGGTTAGATGATGTAGAAGATGATCTACATACCCTAAGTGTGCATGCTTGGAGAAAGCAGGCTTTAGATCGGGAAGGCTGGAGAAGAGTGGTGGAAGAGGCCAGGGCTCTACACGGGCCATAGCGCCGCCGGAAGAAGTAGTAGTTTGGGTGAAATAAGCTTATTTTTAGGCATGTACACACTGTTTTAACAGTTTGGCCAAGACTCATGCAGGTTATGCAAACTGTAACGTGGCAAATATATTGAACTCTTTGATTATCAGTAAAAAAATGTAAAAAGCAAAAATAAGGTATGTGGTACACACAAGCACAAGATTTTTATGTTATATTACTTTAACATAAAAATTAATCAGTTACACAGTAATCGGTGCCTACAGCACTGATATAGGTTATTGCAAGAAAAATTATCACCATACTCAAATAAATTGTGCATTTCCCCAGTATTGTGCAACCTTAAATTGTAACAGAACATTTTCAGGCTTTTTTTGGCTTCCATTTAAATGACAATAGCAGTTAGGGGTCTGAAAAAACCTTTGAACACACACTAAAAAGATCAAGTTCTTAAAAATACCAGACAAAACAGAATTTTGTTAAAAAGGGGGAACGTTTGACAATTACCCATTCAGTTTGCAGGTTTGTGTGAGTACTTAAGTCAGAACAATGGCACTTGAGTAGGTGTCTAGTGTTTCAGAGATAATTTTAACAATGTTGTAACATGCAGACAAAACTTGGCAAAAGGTTTGGTGTTTATAGCCATTTTACTTGTATTTTGACTGAAATTTGTTAACTTAAGATTAACAAACAACACAAGTAACTTTTTCTGCAACAATTGAAAACTAATAGAAAAACCTAATTTATTTGGCAAAGGTGATGCTAAATTTCACCTTATTAGGAAAAAAAAAATTATATATATATATATATAAATTTTTTCTTTTTTCTTAAAAGATGAAGAAAAAAAAAAAAACCAGGGAGACCACATTTTAATAAAATTCTTTTAATAAGACAAGTTAATAGTGTTTTCTGAAACCTGGTACTGCAAAAATGAAATAAACAACCCTTTGAGCAACAGTCAGCGCCATACAAGTACACTGTATTTTGGTCCCTGTGAGTGAGAAATAGTGCCATAATTTATAACCCGTGAAAATTCTTAAACTGACTATGATATGCATTAAAATATCTACAGTTAGTTTACATAAAAAAAAAGAAAGTTTAAAATTGAATAACATTAAAAAGTCAATACACTGAACAGTTTCAGTTATAAAAGGCCAAGTAGTAGTAGTAATGATAGGTGCAAATTTCCATCTCTATCAAACTAGGACATTTGAAACTGACAGTGAAAAAAAGCTAAAATTGTGGGATAAACTGACCCAATGTGCGTTTCTACTACCAACAAAAGGAGAAAAGATCCATCTAGTGTCATACCTCATTTCAGACAGCTAATGAATTCAAAATACAAGGAGTCTTGATAGATTCATTATTAAAATGATGCTTCAGTCCAGTCTTTCACATGTATTTCTCTGGCTCTCCACCCTCTTCTTTGAGCAGACATGTGCGTATAAGAGCTTCAGTGACTGCGTATGGATCACAGTTGGCTGAAGGACGGCGGTCTTCAAAATAGCCCTTCATTTCCTGACCCACAGATCGTGGAATTCGTATGCTAGCACCACGGTTGGCCACTCCAGCAGAAAACTCGTTGATGTTAGAGGTCTCGTGATGGCCAGTCAGACGTCTGGCATTGTCCAGCCCTCCTTTAGGATCGTAGGCACGGATGTGGTACTGGTGTCTCTTGCCAAGCCTCTCAATTGACTCCTCAATATACCTGAAATGAAAATAAAATGTTTTTGTTAATTCACGTCAGCTATAATCGTGATGCGATTCGCTCTTTGACACTTACTTCAAACCTCCTTCTTCACGCATCTCCTTGGTGCTGAAGTTGGTGTGGCAGCCGGCTCCATTCCAGTTGCCTGGAATAGGCTTGGGGTCAAAAGAGGCCACAACACCAAAGTCTTCACAAACCCTATGCAGGAGGAAGCGGGCGACCCACAGATGGTCTCCCATCTCGATCCCCTCACAAGGGCCAACTTGGAATTCCCACTGAAAAACAAGACAAGTTGATGTCACTACATCTTACTCTACAATATGCACACATATACTCTATATCAGGGATTTTCAACCAGTGGGTTTCAGCGATACTGCAGGTGGGCCGCGAGCTTAAAATTAACCCTCAATATTATACAATAATTTTTGGATTTCATTATTAATATGCTATATTAAAATGATCAAAGTAATGCACTTTCTTCTGTGCAACTTGGAGCAAAAACAGGCTCATGATTGCGTCTGCAACTAGTACACGCAAGTCTGTTCATTCACAAACCATGTGTGAAGTGAAAGTCTCTCTTTGTGTGTTTTTGTGTGAACTATTAAATATATCGCATAGTTGTCCAAATGAATGTCCTGTGAGTGTTTTATAATGGACGTGCGCCCCTACAGAAGCAACTAGCGAGGCTCAATGGTGTTTTTGCCATAGAAATGTAAAATAAACTTGCATATGAGCTTCAGAAACGCTCTGGCAGAGTGGTTCACTGTTCCTGTCAGTGATCTCTGATCTCCCAATAATATCCAGCTTTTTTTCCAGATTGACGCGTTTCAACAGATTTAGGGTGTTTTACATTTGTCTTTATATTTTTGAACAGTAGATATTTAATAGTAGATATTCAGTCTGTCCAGTTTTATGCAGAAGCTGGTCTTTTCCAGTCTCCCTGTGGTTCTTTTAACAATGTTGTAACATGCAGACAAAACTTTGCAAAAAATTTGGTGTTTATAGCCATTTTATTTGTATTTTGACTGAAATTTGTTAACTTAAGATTAACAAATAACACAACTTTTTCTGCAACAATTGAAAACTAATGGAAAAACCTAATTAATATTGTTAATTTTATAAATATTTATTTATTGTTATAATCATAAATCGTTATTCCAATGACAAATGTGACGCAGTTCTACAGATTGGGTGTGTAATACAAGCATGCAGATCTTTATGCTTGCGCTAGGATTTCCTCCGTTCGTGCACAATATGTACATTTTCCGTTTTTTTTCTTCATCTTTTAAGAAAAAAAAAAAATTAATATATATATATATATATATATATATTTTTTTTTTTTTCTTAAAAAAAACAGGAAAAAAAAAACAACAGGGAGTCCACATTTTAAGAAAATTCTTTTAATAAGACAAGTTAAAAAAAAAAAAAAAAAAAAAATTATATATATATATATATATATATACATAATATATATATATATATATACATATATATATATATATATATATATATATATATATATATATATACACATATATATATATATATATACACACACACTTTTTTTTTTATTTATGTATGCATACATGTAAAAAAAATTACCGTAAATAAAACTATATATTTGTTTAATAAAATGCTTATAATAGAAAATAACAGAAGGCACAAATGTATAATATATATTTGTTAATAAAGGTTTAAATAAGCATTTCATACAAACATTTTAAAGAAAAATCTCAGACAGGTGGGCCTTCAAAAATTGATCAGGGAAAGAAGTGGGCCCCAAAGTGAAAAAGGTTGAGAATCCCTGCTCTATATACCCATATGAGAGGAGAACCCAAGGATGGTTATAGGTGGTTTCTATAGTATTTATTGATAAAACCTATAGTATTTATATTTAAAGTATTAAAAATTATATGTCTGTTTACTTCTATGAAGCTCTGAGATTCTCCCCCAGCCCAGGAAATGACAATTGGCCAGAAAAATAAGCGAATAAAAAAAAAAAAAAAAAAGTGTAAATGTTGTTTTATTTTATTTAGGGCTATCTAACCAAATAATGGCATTAGAAATCTTGGCATGGTGTTGTCAAACTATTTGTTTAAATGGGGGAAAATAAATAAATAAAACATTAAAATGACAACACACACAAAATAAAATATGCTATATTTTTTAAACATGTCCTATTCTCCAAATAATTCAACTACAGTCTGTTTATAATAATAATAAAAAAAATAAAAAGTTATAACAGCATTGCTTAAAAGAATTACCTGTGCAGGCATGACTTCAGCATTGGTGCCACAGATTTTTACTCCAGCATACAGACAGGCTTTATAATGGGCTTCTACAACATCTCGTCCATAGGCCTTATCAGCTCCAACACCACAGTAATATGGACCTGAATCAAACAAATCCAATTAAACCCCTTAGATAAAATGTTGCTGATTTACTAGAAGTATCTTGTATCCACAGGTGATTTCTACCTTGAGGTCCAGGGAACCCATTGGAGGGCCAACCGAAAGGATGACCATCTGTGCCGAGAAGAGTGTACTCCTGTTCCATTCCAAACCAAGGATGCTGGTTCTGGACCATATCCATGATCTTCTTACAGGACTGACGAAGGTTGGTTTCTTAAGGGAGAAACACAAAAAGGATTAATTGCAACCTATAGGCTCACACTAACTGAAAAACTAGTTGAAATAAGTTATGGGTGTTAAACTTTACGCACCTGCAGGTTTATGGTTGTATTTGAGAACATCACACAGAACCAATTTGTTGGGGTCTTTTCTGAAAGGGTCTCTGAACATGGCCTGGGGGAACAAATACATGTCACTGTTGGACCCCTCAGACTGATATGTGCTGGAACCGTCGAAGTTCCACTCAGGAAGTTCTAGAGGAACAGAACAGAAAAGAAGTCAAAATCTTTGCACTTTTTAAAGAGAGAGATTATTATAACTCAATTATACAACAACTACCTTCAACAGATTTAGGTTCAGAATCTAAAGTCCTGGTCTTGCATCTCAATCCCTCTCCGGTTCCATCAATCCAGATGTACATGACCTGAACTTTTTCTCCCTGAGGGAGATCCATGTACTGCTGTTTCATAGCTTTGCTTAATTTGGAACTGGCTGAAGTGGCCATGGTGGTGCTAGTGGTGCTATATCAAACCTGTTAGGATAGTAATAGAGTTAATACACTGCCCAAAAAGTAATTAAAGCAAATACATATTTTTATACAACGTTTTAATAATAATAATAATAAATAAAACTACTACTAAAACATTAGTTAAAAATGCATGTACACAAAGTAATGAAAATGTATTATAAACATACATAACATAGTAGTCAACAATTGAAACGTTCTATTGAACAAATTCTCATGACAGTTTTGAAAAACCTTTTTGATCCACTTTAAATGTTGACTAACATTTAATAAGTAATTAAGACATTTTATTCATTTCTTTTTTAATATAAAATTTGTCAATTCACATACATTTAATAGCCCCTTTCCCCATCCCCCAATCTTCGTGTCGTCAAACTTCGCAATGAAACTCCTGTTGTCAGAATCAACGTGGCCGGTGAAACTGCTCAGCTCATTGCGTAATAACAGACAATGGAGTACCGAAACAGCGTCTCGTTATCGTTTTACTTTTGTAAATACGACCACAATGCTTATAAATCTAAAAAAAAAAAATCGAAGGAATTATTACTAACAACTGAACGCTGCGTTCAGGTAAGAAACTCGGTAACGTTAATCTGCATTTTTCACTTTACTAGGCCATTTAAACAGCTGGTGAAATTGAACAAACTGAAGCAACAATTTGCTTTGATTGCATCAAACCAATTAAAAAGTGATATTTACAGCAATTTTGGAAAACATTAACGGTAATTAAATCGTAGAAGCCTTGATTTTAGATTAATAAACATTAAATTACCCATTTAGAGCCTTCAAGGTAAAACAAGCCATTTAAACACGGTGTATAATCGCATAATATCGCAAATTCTGTTTTAAATATAAAGATACATACCTATTAAAAAGTGCAAATAGTCACTATAAGAGTGGCTGTATTTCCAAAGGGTTTTAGAAAGTAATCCTAGCTGTTTGTCTCTCATCCTCATAACAAACAGCCTTATCATTGACCGAACTTTTAAAGCGAGGTACAGATCCCTCCTCCGCCGTTTGGACCGAGAAAAACGTGATTTGAGGATGCCTATGTGACGTCACAATAAACAAGCATTTCATTGGAATTTACTTAAATGGGCGGGGCGTCCATGAGCGTTTCAGGGTGATGCTTTGTTAGACAAAGAACATCAAATTTATTTTGACGAAAATACTTTTATATCGCCCTTTAATAGGTCGTCGAACATGTACATCAGTCTACTGACTGATACTGTTTCTTTTCAATCTACTGCCAGTAAAACGGCTGTCTTTGGCAAGGGAGATGAGCTAAAACAAACACAGGTCCATCACGCCCTCCAGTGGTGTAAAACAGCAATTTGTGTATCAATTTGTACAAATGATTTTTTTTTTTATGAGAAAATGATATCTTCAACATAGCCTAATCATGACCAATGACTGTATAAAATAGATCATGATGCAAAATTAACTCAATAATAGCACTATAGCAAAGATACAATTTCATACAATCACCGAAAGACATATAGATTACAATATAATAGCAATTTTCACAAATTATACTATTGTGCATATGTCTAAGACTACAGCAATTAATTTTTATTTAACTTATGTATGTAATATATGTTATGTATGTAATTATTTTTTATTTAAAGAATAAATTTCTCTTTTAATGCAAGCTTTATAAAAACATATTTTAAAAGTGTGCACTCTTTAGGTCAATTTCAAATAAACAAATTTGTTACACTGACCATGTCCTCCTAAAAAACTGCTTTTACTGAAGCACACACAATAATGTTCACTGAATCAATCATATTTCTACACTTTACAACTTCATTGGGTACCCAGTTTTTCCTTGGGGGCTTCGATCTTTCATATCACAAAACTAAAATCTCAAACATGCAATTTTTATACTTAAATTCCCATATGGGTCATATGTCCTGAACCCATATGACATGTATTATTTATTTATTTATTTTACAAAAATCTACAGATTTATTTCCGCTTAAAGTCCCTAATTTATCAGGGTTCATCAGAGCGGAGTGAACCACCAAATACTCTGGCATATGTTTTTAATATTGTGCCATCAGAGTTGGGGAAAGTTACTTTTGAAAGTAATGCATTACAATATTGGGCAGCACGGTGGTGCAGTGGGTAGCACAATCGCCTCACAGCAAGAAGGTCACTGGTTCGAGCCCCGGCTGGGTCAGTTGGCATTTCTGTGTGGAGTCTGCATGTTCTCCCCGTGTTTGCGTGGGTTTCCTCCGGGTGCTCCAGTTTCCCCTACAGTCCAAAAAAAAAAAAAAAAAACGTGGTATAGGTGAATTGGGTTAGCTAAATTGTCCGTAGTGTGTGTGTGTAAATGAGTGTGTATGAATGTTTCCCAGTGATGGGTTGCAGCTAGAAGGGCATCCGCTGCTTAAAAAACATATGCTGGATAAGTTGGTGGTTCATTCTGCTGTGGAGACCCCAGATTAATAAGGGGACTAAGCCGAGAAGAAAATGAATGAATGAATTACAATATTGAGTTACTCTCCAAAAAAGTATCTAATTGCATTACTTAGTTACTTTTTATGATAAGTAATGTGTTATGTTACTTTTGAGTTACTTTTGCTTTTTCTGACCTGGTTAAGGCTTGATCTGTTTCATAACTTGCAGGATTTTTTCTTCTTCTTCTTTTTCTTCTTCTTCTTTTTTTAAATAAAGGTGCTCTGCAATTAACAATGCACCATATAGCCTACACCTTCAAAAAAAAAAAAAAAACCACATCAAAAATAATAATGTTGGATGATCTTATCTTCTGAGAAATTCCTGACCCTCGAGCTATATGCCATATATACAGATTAATGAAAGTGTAAAGCAATGGGTTTGCTACTTTTGTATTTTTTGTCTTTTTAGTGAAGTAAAATCATCGTCCATTGAGACAATCCCCTTTTCCCTTTCTTTGATCCATTTAGAATAATGAGAAAACTTCCATCGCAGGAATGTAAGGCTCTGCCATCTTGGTTTCTTTACTTTACTTTACTTTACTTTACTTTACTTTACTTTACTTTACTTTACTTTACTTTACTTTACTTTACTTTGCTTTACGCGTTACTTTACGCGTTACTTTACTTGTGTTACTCAGGGATGGGCAAAAATACATTGAAATTTATTTAAAAATAAAATACCTCAACTTTAAGTGTATCAAAATAAACTACAAAATACAGGAGCCATAACAAGTATCAAAATAAAATATTCTATTTTGTATTTTGAAAATGCTACAAAATACTTTTACAAGGAAGCATAATTTTTTTTTTTCGCAAACCTTCTATCAATAGGCTTATTGGATCTATTCCTTCACTATTAAACTGAGTTAGTGAAGTAAACAGTGATTGATAACAACAGCTTTTGAGCAAGTTTAAGTCAGCTTCTCTGCACCTCATTCACCTCTACTGTACATTCATAAAAAAATTTACTTGTGTAAGTTTTATTCATATAACCTGTTTTTCTCTTTGATTTTAGTATGGATTTTGTACAAGTTTCATACAGAAAGTCCTGTCTTGAAGATGATCTCTTTAATCACTGTAAAAATCATGCAGTTAATGAGTTGGAATATACAGTAGTCTCTTGATTGTGAAAATTGCCACCATCTCTTAAAAGTCTTATTTTTCAACATTTTTACAACTGAAGTCTCAATGTAAAATCACGATTTCTGAAAAATGAAATTTCCAGTTTTAGTCAAATCAGTTTTTTTTTTTTTTTGCAATTGTACTCCTCAAAACACAATATGAAACAAGATTTTTTTTTAATTTAGAAGTTTTTGACTAGTAGACTGAAATATTATTTAATATTTTTGTCTCATACTGATTAAACTATGTTAAAGTTTGTTATTAAGTATAAAGAGCACCTGCTGATCAGCTACTGGCATTTGAAACAGCCAATTTATTTTTTGTAGGTATTGCCTATGTAGGTATTGGACCTTTTTATGTTGTTTGTCTTATTTTCCTGTCTGATATTGACCTGCTCCCGAATTTATCTTTGCTATTTGTTGACTACTCTCTGTATATGTGATGCATAATTTCCATTAATACTCCAAGCATTGATCAACGTCTTCAATATTAATACATTTTCTAGTCTAATCTCAAGCTTAGGCAAATAACTGAGAAAGCACCATTCAAAGGCTACATTTTTATGATGTTATCATGTAGACTTCTTTCAAAGTATTTTACAGTATTTTAAAAATACAGAAAAACAAGACACTAAAGTATTTTAATACAAAATATTAAGCCATTTTTATAAACCCTATCAAATACAAATTTCAAAATACTATTTTGTATTTAAAAGACGTATTTAAAATACTGCCCATCCCTTGCGTTACTTAGAAAAGTAAAATTATTACGTAACTCGCGTTACTTGTAATGCGTTACCTCCAACATTGGGTGCCACTTGTGAACCCCCAGTGCTGGAAAACACAGAACCATTTTATGTTGTGTCAGTTTAGTGGCTAATTTGTACTTCATACAAAAATGTAAGATTTTTAAAGAAGGTGTGGGGAAGCATTGGGGGATGAGCAAATCCTAATAAACTTTATGAATAAGATTGTACAAATGTATATGAATTAGTCACTAAATCAAAAAAGTTCAAAATTTGCAGTGAGATAGCATTGGTCCATCCTAGATTATAATATATATATACATTTTAAACAATGAATTTATAGTAATAAAGGTTGCCTAGTCAGTCTGATTACAACTGCAGTGATAGATGAAAGCAGTGTTATCACAGACACACACTAACTTTTCTATTGTTTTTCAATGTAAACACACTTGCCAGATGTGCATAACTGTTATGTTTAAACATGGGAGTTCATGTATGTTAAGAATGAGTTGATGATAATGTGCCCCTCCAAGTAAAGCCATAACAAAAAGATACATTGACAAGTCATAGGCCCACACGAAATCTGCGCGCGCAGAATTCCGCAGATTTTCTGCAGATTTTCCGCAGATTTCCACAGATTTTTAGCCCATCATTAATTCTGTTTATTTACTTAAAGTTAACTATTTACAGTTAATCTAATTGGATTTGCATTTTAAACATTAAATACAAGTTAAAAAAGTATTATATTTTATTTAACATATTAAGGTTTTAGTCATGATACTCCCAAAATAATTCCGCAGAAATCCGCAGATTTTTACCAAAATTCTCAGCAGAAATAGCATAAAACGTCCGCAGATTCTGTCTGGCCCTACTCATGAGTTCATATTATTTAGCTAAAACTAAACTATTCATTAATACATTAATTAACAAACATGTAGGCTACTAACAAGTAATTAAGGTAGCCATATTCACACATAAACTCATGTTGTAGTTAAAGTTAGTTCTTGATTAGAGCATGCCTTAACTCATCATTAGTTCATAATAAGTAATGTTTCGTTCACATATTAGAACATTACTATGTATTGTTACTGTAAAGTGTTACCAACATAATGATGTTTCTACTGTACCAAATAATATAAAAATACCTCATTCTGTGTGACTTATAAGCATGATTTTGTGTAATGCTTACTTTTAAATTGTGTGTTTGGATGTAGAATCCCAGCTTCAGAAGAGATATAAAGGGAATATTCCAGAAAGAATGGGCAAAAACCTGTGCAAAACATTTTTTTTGGTTTTCATTAAGATCCTAAAGAATCATATCAAAACTGTCTGTGGAAAAATGTTCTTATTTAATTCTCTTAATGTCTTATCGAACATCAAAAAAACAAACAAACAAAAAACATTAAACTTAAAGAACGGAGCAAAATTACTGCCATACATAACATACTCATAATAAAATAATCTGTGCCCAGGGTCAAACAAGATGGCAAATAAAATGGAGCATATTACATGACTGTTCCAAATATGGTCAAAACTGAGCTTTCATTCTAGAGCTAATTTCTGTGGATTTAAATGAGTATACACTCTCAGAAATAAAGGTACATGGGCTGTCACTGGGGCAGTACCTTTTCAAAAGGTACACATTTGTACCTGAAGGGTTCATAATGGTACCTCAAAAGTACTTTTTAGGTACATTTGGGCACTAATATGCCCCTTTGAGGTACCAATGTGCATTCTTTGGGTACAAATATGTATCTTTTGAAAAGGTACTGCCCCCAGTGACAGCTCCCGTACCTTTATTTTTGAGAGTATATACAGTTGCAATCAGAATTATTGAACCCCCTTTGAATTTTTTTTTCTTTTTTAAATATTTCCCAAATGATGTTTAACAGAACAAGGAAATTTTCACAGTATGTCTGATAATATTTTTTCTTCTGGATAAAGTCTTATTTGTTTTATTTCGGCTAGAATAAAAGCAGTTTTTAATTTTTTAAAACCATTTTAAGGTCAAAATTATTAGAATTAGAATGCTAGTTAGTTTTTAATGTCAGTTCAATAGAAATGTTATGTTGAAGGACAATTCACTCAATGACCTACAGTAAGTCATACAATGTTTGTAAGGTATTCTTTTTCAAATGTTACGTTTTGCCTTCTGAGATATCTATTTTCATTTTGCATGTTTATATTTGTCAGCACACATTTAGATTTTTTTTTTTTAGATTTGTATGTTACGTGATGCAAATTACTTTCATGTGTTTTCACTTAATTGATCATTAATTATCAAAGATAGTTTTGTCAATGTTTTCTTGAAAATGAACATTCATAAGTAGCTATGTTTTATTTATAAAACTCAGTTTAAACGTTTCACACAGGCCTACAGAGGATAAAAATATCTGTCAAAAAGATCATAGAAGCATTTCACTGCTTCACTTCACTTTGAAACACTATTGCTGACATACATTTCTCTACCTGCCCCAATCTTGATGATAACGATCAAAAATTCAGGATATTAATCTTTTAACATAATGCCAATGTTGTTTTTAATGGAAAATAATAACATCTACATTTTTCCATATACTAAAGTCACTAAGCAGACTTTTTAATTTATTCTTAAAACAATTATTTAAAAGCTACTAATATATAGTAACTAATATAAGTAAAAAGATTATTTACTTACATTTGTTAAATAATCATAAACAAATTATTTTTAGTGCATTTGAAATTCTACAATTACACACTTTTAATTAATTTGGCCTGCAGTGGGTTGAAAGTGTTAACTAAATTAACTATTTAGTGTGTGTGTGTGTGTGTGTGTGTGTGTGTGTGTGTGTGTGTGTGTGTGTGTGTTTGTGTGTGTGTGTGTGTGTGTGTGTGTGTGTGTGCATGCAACTGATTGTTTAAATAATTAATTTGCCAAAATAGACATTAACACAAAATAATTGATCCAAAATTATCACAAAAATGAAAATAATGGTGCACAAGTGTTAAATATTTTAATTAGATTTTTTTACTGACCACGGTTTATAATATCTACAATAATATTTAGATTAAAAATAAGAGTGAAGTTGTGAATGTGAAAAGGCATTTGTTTCGCCGTGTCTTTCTTATTGTTAGGAGTGCTTGAGTGCTATTTCCACAAGGTGTCGCTGTACGCTTCATTTATGTCATGCCTTCTATGGAAAATAATGCAACACCTGAGACCCAGCGTTTATGATGAAGCATGAACACAGAAAAAAGACATCTGGAGTGTTTATCTAATGAACATTTCCATTTGTGTTTATAATTGAGCTGCAGAGAACATCTGTTTTTGATCAACCTAAGAGTTTACAAAACTTAACGGATTCAAATAAGTGACATTTAATTGACCAGACCATTACACGACTACAAGACCCCTTACCCAGTGCGCGCGCACACCCTTTCATTTTCATGCACGTAAGTCAGTGTCCAGTGACGTAAAGCATGATGACTCATTGCCCATCAGAAAAAATGAGCTATCGTCTCGTCTCCTCTGACCCCGCTTTTCTAACCTCTCACAACCACTCAAGGCATCCTCATCACACCATACCTGACAGCATTCCTCTGTGTACACGAAAAAAATGGTATGTACTGTGAATTTTAATTCCCGACGAGTCATAAAAACCTCACATTGTGTCAAAATTTAATAAGCTCTCGGACAACTTTTACTTTTAATAACCTTCCAAAGACGTCGAAAAAGCCACAGAGTGGAATAAAAAAGGGAGTGAGTCACTTAATGACATTACAGTCTATGTCACCCAGGCAGAAGTGTGAGGAATATATTTCCTTAATTAATGCACAGAGACTAATGAGCTAGGAGGTTAGACAGGCTAGTTTTCTGATTCTTCTCTGTGGAATAATTACCCATGTGAATATTGCTGTGGTTACACTGAACTGTCCGTGGTCACACTTATACTGTAAGCTAACTGAAGCATTCAAATGCAGTTAACCACAGCTTCAGTGTCATGGAAACAATCTGAACTTTAAAAATCAAGGATTTTTTTTATATGCCAGGCTAGCCATTTCGTCTTTTTTTGTTATTTTGGATCCTCAGTTGAACATGTTTCTTGAAAAAATATTGTGTAGCTGTAAAAAAGTACTTGTTTGCCAGCTTTTGGACTGTGCCCCGCTTGGCTTGAAACATTAAATGCTAATGTTAATAAATAATGTTCACCCTTCAATTTCCTGTGATGAGTGAAACCTGCGGGTGAGTCATCAGACTCTGCAATGCACCACAATAACCTATAGTGAGGGAGGGTGGAGATTAACTGAAGCTTCCCAGGAGAGCTCTGGTTCAAACAGACACAAACTACAATCAAACATAGACCCAGATGGTGTTGACTGGATAGTGGACCTTTCTGATGTCTTTATGTTTGGTTCGCTGTTGTACAAGACACACGCTGGGAAAGCAGACACTCATGACAATCAAAATGCCTCCAGCAGCCTGATGTGAAATCAAACAGGAGTTTGTGTTGCTGTCTGTTTACTTTTTGTATTTGTGAATGCTACTGGGAAATAGATCATTACTCTTACCAGTTTCTTCATTGTTATAGATGATGAAAGAAAGAGGCTAAATCTCAGACACACTAATTAATTTACAATGTCATGTGCTGTAGAACTTTATCAGGGTACTCAGATTACATTTTTTTTACACAATTCTGTTTTAACTAAATTTGAAATTAAAAAATAAAATGAAAAAGCAAATTTTTGAAAACTAGTGCACGTTTTAACAAATAATGCTTAGCCTAAGCTATTGTGAGTACTTCAACTAACAAAACAGTGGCATAGCCTACTACAGGATTGTATGTGTGCAGATCTGTAGTATTTCTTTACAATGTGAGATCACCAAGTACTGGCCTGGCATGTATAATACAGCATTTTTGTCATTTTCTCAGATGTGTGTAAATGGGGTTAGCTTTGACTACATTGTTGTCTGTACACAAAACTTTTCAAAAGTGTGTACACACATTAGATAAAGCAGCCAAATAATAAAAATCATTGTAACAACAAATAATAATATTTTTTTCTTATAGATGTCACTAAGATAAAACAAATGTGCAGTTGTGAATGCACAACTATTCATATTGGTATAAAATATAAAATTGATATCGATATTTCAGACATCCCAAGTCTCCCGGAAGTTACGGGAGTGTCCCGCAAATGCATAGAGACTCCCGGATGCCCACAAACGAATGATAATCTCCCGCCTGGTCTTTAAATACGTTGCACACTCCTCTCCACCGCATCCCTCCCAGCTCTTCAGATATATCATGCATCCCCCCATCCCCCCCCCCCCCCCCCCCCCCCCCCCCACCCTCGCTCTTTAGATATGTTGCGTGCACACCAACCCCTACCCCCTCACCGCTCTTCAGATACGTCGCGCACCCCCCCTGACTCTCCCGCAACCTCCCGCAAATCATCTCTGTCTCCCCCGGAAATGACTTTTCCCAACTTGGGATGTCTGATATTTATTGACCGAACACCATTGTCAATAATTCGGTATGAAGGCTTTAGTTTATTAAAATGTGGCTGGTGAGCGTGAGCCTTGGAAGCAATGCCAATAAGCAAGGTGTAAGTTTGTCATTTCCAATGGAGGCGTGCAACTTGCACGACGCGCACATGGGAGCACACTGCACATGGTGTGCAAGCGGTGCGCATATGACTCACGCGCATTTTCCAGGTACACCTGAACTTTTCCAAATGCAGCAAGCTGCAGTGGTTTGTCTGTTTGTCATCTTCTGAGAAAACGGTTGATGGTCGCCTAGTTACGAGAGACGCCAGGAGAGCACGAGCGCAAAGCGCATTGAAAATGGTGAAGGAAACCACGCGCTTGAGCTTGTAACTTATTTTATTTTATTTTATTATAAAGATATCAGATATTTTGTTTAAATATTTTTGTTTTTGACTACTAAAACTATTAGTCTTAGTAATGTTGGTAAATTAAAATAAAATGGTTAAATAAAAAAATGTTTAATATTCCTAAATGTATTGTTAAAAAATATTCAATGATTATCGATAACGAATGATATGAAACATGATATCATGATCATTTTTTTTGCACTATTGCCCAGCCCTACAATGTTTTACAGTATTACATAACGTATAGTTGAAGTGAACTGTTTAAAGTATTTTTATATATAGGATTAAAAAAAAATTATTGTGTCCAATATTTGTGTTCATATTTAAGTTAACAGCACCAACGCGGTCCTACGAGACACGGCAAAACTTCCACTTTATGTCCACACATGTTGCAGCCTGACAATACAGCTTAACTTGACTTCACTTGAGCTTAAGATTTTCTAGAATTTTATTTTATTTTTTTTAAACAATATATTTACATTATAATCAAACTTGCATTAAATATTAATAATATTTTAGACTCAGAAAATGATTTTTGCTGCTTGTTAAGTTTTTTTTATTTGAAATGAGCTGAAACAACACAATTTTTAAGTTTTATTTTTTTTGGACAACTTAATTGTTTTACGTTTGATCCATTTAAATTTGTTAAAACATTTATGTTAACTTAATTTGTGTCGGGACAACATGAAGAAATTGTGTGGAATTTTTCAGCATTTACTGTGTACTGTAAAATATATATTTGAAGAGTTCAGATGCAAAAAGCCAACAAGTGTCGTCTGAAATTTTGATATAAAATGAGCATTGTTTTCAGGCTCTTGTGTGTAATTTAAGTTCGGTAATTTAAATTTTGTGGCAAATGATTTGTCATTTTCATTGCCTTTAAGTTAAAAGTGAAATAACTGAGGAGGCTGAGAAAAGCCTTTATTGCCTTTAAAGCCTAAAATATTAAGCCTTGAAACATTATTTTACAGTATCGTATGACCATAACTTCTATATTTACTATAGAATATGCTAAACAAAAGGAACAAGAGCAAACAAAAAAGCAATGGTGTATATAAATATTAAATTTTATGTAACTATTGCTGTTTTATGGTGTAATATTATTTGATCTAGTATTATATATCAACTCAAATACACCGCACAAATAGATGGAATACAAGTTTCTGCAAGTGATGATTAAACACTCCGACTACCATGGCAACCTTCTTGCCGCATCGTCAGACAAAACAACTGTATGTTTCAGACCAGCTTGGTGTTCAGTATTCTGCTACAGTTCTGCATATGAGTTTTTACATAATAAGGGAAACATTTGCATGCCATTCTGGTTCACATAATGTGAGTAAGATAGCAGTGAGATGGATTAGTGTCTGACATTACTCTGAATGTAAATTAATGGATTATAACACTGGCTATGTGCACTTGGACTCCTGGGCACCTCATTGGCAGCAGGCACATACAGTATATTTGAAATGAAGCATAAAACACCTGCATCTGGGTGATTTTAAGTAAACAGAGTGATTGTATTTTAGCTTTTCCACCTTTTCCCACATGTACTTTTTGCATCAAATCTTGCACTTTCAGATTGGGAACTTCCATTCAAAAACTGAAACAAATCATTTAAAAAAAATGAGGTTGCAGTACAAATAATCCATTAGGTTTATGATGGCATCAGATCAGAAGCTTTTATCACAGCATAGAGTATTATAACTGTTATGTATGAGAGTGCGTTCCAAATGAAGTTTTATTATGAAAAGGAATGGACAAACAGGCAAGGTAAACCAGGAAAAAACAACAATATCAGAGGTACATAGTGCAAAGTGGTGCTCCACAAGTCAAGCGAGCTGTCAAGGCAGGCAGCAAATAAACAAGAAACAATGAACTGTCCAGAATCAGAAACTTGACAAAACAAAACCTGGAAGAATGCAAAGAAATGTACAATATAAAAAGACTTCGCAATATTTGAGTGTGATTGAGGTGCTTTGTGTATTAACACTGGCTGCGTGTGCTATGTAACCATACAGCACTAGTCCAGTTCATGTGAATCAGGTGTGAGTTGCAAAGAATTGTGGTACATGTAGTCCAGGTAAGTGGCTTTTTAAATAAAATGTTACTTTAACAGGTATAATAACAAAAACAATATATTGCTTAATTTTACATGTTTAGAATAAACTGCAAAATCATTATATAGTACAGCAAGTAACACTACAATGAAGTCTCATTGGTAAATGTTAAAGTAGTTTATAGATTAAAATCAACAGTGAGAAAAAGATAGATTTATTACAGTTACTATGTTAATATTATTAATTAATTATATTAAAAATACAACAGAATTTTTGTACTTATTAACTCCATTTAATACAATTATTATGACTTGTAATCAGATTATGACAACAATGTAATTGTTTTATTAAGAAATTAACATTATGTAATAAAAGCTTTTGTAGTTTTTATCCTGAATTTCATTAATCTTGAACAGTGTTATTGTACGTTAGCCCTGTAGAGAGTCACAGATTTTTTTCAATCAATATTTTAGCATTGTAGACCAGTTTAATGAGAAAACTTTTAAGCTAACCAATTACATCTCTAAGAATTTGTCGCTGATATAAACACCACTGCATATACAATGTCAATATAAGCACTTAAATGTTAAATAATTATTCCCTGTATTTTGAAGTGCTCATGATATCAATATTTTGCATGTTCATTATCACGATACATTGAATTACACAATATCTATACACATACTGAAAACTGTGAGGTTAATAATGTTTCACTTCAAGTAATTAAAAAGAAATGAATCAAAAATCTAATCCCAGTCATGGTGTGCATTATTGTCTAACAATTCAGCGGCCCATAATCTATTACTCCTCATTTAAAATATAGCAGACATGATTCTGTGATTTGAACAATGATTTCAGCAATCTTAAAAAAGCCAAATAAATCCAAAAACAGCCGAAGTCGATATAATAGTCTTGTTATTTGAACCGATATTAAAGCTGACTAGTCCAGGTGGGCTTGTATAGATCTGTGAATAGAACATGAAATTTCACAAACAACAGAATAAAACTGACGGATGTGCTGGTGTCATTAATTAGGAAACAGACACCCTTGGGTCATTAACATGCATATTTCATGGCAGAGAGGCTGGATTTATCGGAGCGTGTAGCCTGTCCTGTGCAGAGATCAGAGAGATAATCATGGAGCGTTCTGAAAGGAAAGGAACAATCTGGTAAAATATAGCCACCATTTTCAGTGTGTGAAGCATACTTTATATCATTAATATGTTCTTCTTTCATTACTAAAATGCTAATTTTATAACCTGTAACTGGGGATGTGACACTGACAACAGGGCTGAGGATCCAAATGCTGGGTTTTATTGACAGGATGGTCAGGCAAGAAATGATCAACACAGGAGCAAACAGAGGTATGAGGGCAATCCAGAGTCATAGCAGGCAAATAGCAGGCAAATGGTCAGAAGGCAGGCAGCATACAGGAATAATCAAACAAAACAAAGCAAAGGTTCAAAACATGGAAGTCAAGGCAAGGAAAACATGTTGTAATGTCAATTAACAGATAACAAGACTCAACAGAGTGTTAGTGCGCTGTATTTATGTGTGTGCAATCAGTCCTTGAGCAGCATCAGCTCTAGCGGCTCTGTGAGGTCACACGGCTCTGGGAAGTCACATGGCTCTGGAAAATCACATGGCTCTAGCGGCCATTTGTGGGACTCAGGTGGCAGGTCTGGACTTACGTGAGACTCAGGAGGCAGTTCTGGCTTTTCATGGCACAAATCGGCACCATAGACATGCTCCTAGTAAGTAGTTATCGCTTAAGAGCAATCACTATCTGTTCATTATCTACAGCAGGGGAGTTCTAGAGATCTACCTGAGCTCAAACTCCTCTCTCGCCTTGCAAACGGGAGGGAGCCCTGGGCTCGAGGATCTTATGAGCTCAGGGCTCTCTCCCGGGACAGCATGCCAAACAAGCTTTATAGTCAATTATCAGCTAAATGTGAACTCTTGAAATGTTTTAAAGAAGTCTCTTCTGCTCGCCATGCCTGCATTTATGCATTTATTCTATTTGAAAATAATTTAAAAAGCTATTTGTTTCTGTAATTTCAAAGCATATTATTAAGCATCATCTACTCTAGTCAAATGATCCATCAGGAATCATTCTAATATTCTGATTTGCTGCTCAAATGAAATGAAATTAATTATGTTGAGTACTTAATTTTGCTAAATATTTTGATTATTAGAAAGATCCAAAGATGAGTATTTATTTGAAATAAAAAACAAAGGTTTTAACCTTATAAAATGCTATTTACAAGATTGGATTCAGTAGCTATGTTTACATCTAAAGGTGAAAATTAGACTTATGTGCAAAACTGGAATATGACATAAAACATTTGCGAATAAAGCACCATTTCTATCAAACCAGTCAGTGACTACAATATCTTGTCACTTCCTGACATCAGATGTTAACAAATAAAATGGAGTTTGCTGTGGTAAGAGAAACCACAGTGGACCTTTTTTTCCCTGCACTTCTGAAGACAAAAAGGAAATGCAATGAACGCATGCAGTCATAACTAGCATTTGGAGGCATGAGACCTTTCATTGGCAGTGCCAACTCTCAAAACAGTTCAACTTTGATGACAGACTTAGGCTGAGGGATATTAGAATTAGTAAAACAACATTTTAGGTATTATGCAATGGGGTTGTTCTGATGCGCATGCTGTTTTTTTTTTTTTTGTAAATGTGTTTTCATTGTAATTTATGTGGATTATTTCTTATAGGATAAAAAGTTTATCCTACTCATTTTCAAAACGTTTGCACATCTTGACGTTTCCATTAAGCATTTTTTATGTGATGTTCCAAAATTTATAAAATTTATATTTCAGATAAATGCTTTTGTATTTATTAAAGAAAGCTGAAACGTTATGTAATGAAACATAATATCAACTTAATTAATAATAAAAACATCTTTTGAGTAGAAAATCAGCATCACTTGAATAATTCAGCTTGAAATAACTTGAAAAAATTACACTTTAAAATATATTCAAATAAAAAAGTTACTTTAAATAGTAAAAATATTTCAAAATATGACTTTTTTTGTTGTACTTAGGATCAAATCAATGCAGTTTGGTGAAGTAAATAAATAAATGCAAAATAAATGTAGAAGAAACTTCTTTAAAAAAATCGCTCTGGTTACTAAAGTAACCCTCGTTCCCCGAGGGGGGGAACGGAAATGCTATGTGGAAACTTCCACTATGGGGATTTCATTCAGAAAGCCAATCATCTGAAAGAGTATGTAAACGGGCCAATGAAATGCCAATGAGTTGGCAGCTTCAGCTTGTGCACCTGATGCTCGTTGCAATTAACTTGCTATAAGAGTACATGTGCGAGCAAAGCCAAAGCATCATTTTTTTAGCGGAAGAGACTTTCACCTCAACAGCTAAGGGGCAATCATTATGGCGAAGGAACATAGCATTTCCGTTCCCCCCCTCGGGGAACGAGGGTTACTTTAGTAACCAGAGCGTTCCCCTTCGGAAGGGGAACTTCAATGCTATGTGGAAACTTTCACTATGGGGAAATGTTTGGAAAACGCCATAATGATTGAACCTTACATTCGCCCCCGATGAGAGGTTTGCCAGGCAAAGGAGCGTGAGCGCACCTGCGTCACCAGAGGCGCGGTCTTCCAACGTGTTCCCTGGCCCTTACTTATCCCACTTCAACAGAAGATTTACGGATTTAGATATATTTTTCGGGAGCCGCAAATGCGTCTAGAATAATTTCTAGGAATTTAATACGACAGTACGTTGGGAATGCATGCAGTCCCGATAGGGAGGACGCTGCGGAGGCCACCTGCTACCCAAGTGGGGAGACTGGGGCAAATAGCATATGAACTAACCCTGAGAAGGGGGAGTAAGCATATGAAAATTAGATGGTTAGCGGTGAGGGAAGACACGGGTCCGCCTGTGAGGGGGGACTGCACCGTGGCAGTATAAGCATATGGGATCACCTAGTGGGGATCGCACATAGCAGGCACCTATACCCAGAACGCGGGCTGACCATCGGGCAGACCAGCAACGTAACGGGCCAGTGCCTGACTCCTCCGCTGAGTCAGGTGCTGGGGGCCTCGGAGGAATATCTGCAGGGTTCGCCAGCGGGGAACTTTTCTGACAGAGCGAAAAAGCGCACGTATCTCTGGGTTAGAGAGAATGGCGCAGCAAGCGTTTTACAACACCTAACCAAATTTCTCATTCACCGCGTGAGAAAATCGGCTCCCCTCAAGATTAATAAATCTTCTAATAGGTGTCGCCCAGCCCGCAGCTCTACAGTGTCTGTTAGAGAGGCGCCGCGTGCTAACGCCCAAAAGGATGCGCGCTTCAAGGAGCGCGCTCTCACTCTTGGGGGACGCGGCTCGCCCTGGCTCAGATGAGCGAGGGAGATGGCATTCAGAGTTCAGTGGGTATGTTCCAACCTCTGTTTGGATACGGCACTTCCCGTCTGCCGATCACCATAACAGATAAAGAGCTGAGTACGGTCCGTGTAATAGCAAAGTGCGAAGGACCAAAAAAAGGGGCTGGGTCTGCCTCCTCCGTGGGCAGCGCTTGCAGGTTCACTACGTGGCTGAAAGAACGCTGTAGGAACCTAGGGCACCTAGGTGGGCCGGGGTCTCAGGTAAACGTGAGAGTGGGCCGACCCAAAACGTTGGCACATTTCGCTGACTGAAAATGCCTCCAGATACCCACCCATTTGGCCGATGCAAACGCGACCAGCAGAGCTGTCTACCTGGACAGAAATCTTAAAGATACTGAGTCGAGTGATCGTGCAGACCTCTCCTAAGAGAGATCTCCAAGTGGGTATGAGAGGGAAACAGGAAAATTAATATTCATGTCTCGCACCTCTGGGAACTGGATGATGAGACGATACTTCCCAGCGCGCCGCCATCGCCGCATCCTTAGAGCGGGGATGATCGTAACGCCAACCCCTCAGAGCGGAGGGGACAGCCTAGCTCCAGTCAACTGAAGGAGGATAGCATCACTCTGATCTGGCATGTTCGGGGTTCCTTCTCGGGGAAAAAAGGTTAACCACACAGCAAATAGACTCCACTTCAGGCGTGGGCATGCCTCGTAGAGGGTGCTCAGCCTGAGTGACAGTGTTAACCACCTAATCGGCAAGTCACCTAAGTCCTCCGCGCTCCATCTATGAACCGTACGTGAAGCATAGATCTGGGCGCGGGTGCCAAACGGTGCCTGTCCCCTGTTCCCAGGGGATGTGCCAGGGAGGGGCCATCACAAGGAGAGAGTTGAAAGCAGGTCCGATTGGGCCAGAGAGGCGCAATACGAGAGCTGTTCCTCGACCTCCCTGACTTTACACAGTATCTGTGCAAGTAGGCTCACTGGAGAAATGCATATTACGCACGCCCCGAGGCCAGCTGTGTAGCCAGTGGACTTTGCAGGGTTCGCCAAGTGGGGAACTCAAGCGAGAGCGCACGAATCTCTGAGTTAGAGAGAGAAAGGCGCAGCACCGAACAGCTGGACAGTCGGGGGTGGAGTCTCCATTTTTCCAGGCTAAACTGGCGTGAGAGCGAATGGGCTGCACGGTTGAGCTCGGTGGGGGAAAAAATGGAATGCAGAGATTGCGCCGCGTATGACTCCGGGGGAGCAGACGGCGAGCGAGCTGAGACATGCTGCGAGAGCGGATACCCCCACACGGTTGATATACGCCCCCGCTGCCGTACTGTTCGTCCTGACCAGTACGTGTTGTCGCTCCAGCACCGGTAAAAAACGGCGGAGAGCGAGAAACACTGCCAACAGCTCTAGGCGATTGATATGCCAATGCAACTGGGTTTTTCCAGCTGCATGCCCGCAACACACGGCCCCCCAGCCAGTGCTGGAAGCATCTGTCAAAACGACAATATGTCTGGACGCCTGTCCTAGAGGCACTCAGGCCTGTAGGAACGAGGGGTCGTTCCAGGGGCTGAGGGCGCGGCGACACAGCGCAGTGACAGTCACTCGGTGTGTGTCCGCGTGCCATGCGCGTCTGGGGACTCGATCGTTAAGCCAGTGCCGAAGTGGTCTCATATGGAGTTATCCGAGCGCGTACAGCGGCTGCGGATGTCATATGCTCCAGGAGCCTCTGAAAGATTTCAGTGGAACCACTATTTTGCTGTCGAACTCTCACAGACAGTTCAGCATTAGCCGAGCGCGCTCTCCGGAGAGGCGTGCTGTCATGGTGACCGAGTCCAGCTCCAACCCGAGAAAAGAGATCCTCTGCACGGGGGCGAGTTTGCTCTTTTCTCGGTTGACCTGAAACCCCAATAGGTGGAGGTGCTGGAGCACCTTGTCTCTGTACATAGTCAATTACTCTCGCGAGACGGCTAAAAACAGCCAGTCGCCGAGATAATTGAGTATGCGGATGCCCGCGAGCCGAAGGGGCGTTAGGGCACCCTCCGCGAGCTTGGTGAAGACCCGCGGATACAGAGAGAGCCCGAAGGGGAGGACTTGTACTGTCAGGCTCGCTCGACGCAGACCGCAGAAAAGTGACGGTGGCGTGGAGTATGGAGACGTGAAGTACGCGTCCTTCAGGTCTATGCTGCAGACCAATCCCGAGGACGAACGCACAGGAGTATGCGCTTCTGCATAAGCATTTTGAACGGCAGCTTGTGCAGACAGCGGTTCAAAACGCGCAGATCTAGGATTGGCCGTAACCCACCGCTCTTTTGGGTACGATGAAGTACAGGCTGTAAACCCGCTCTCCATCTCGGCTGGAGGGATCGGTTAGATTGCATCCTTCGCCAGGAGGACAGCAACCTTCTCTTACAAGACAGGGGCGGGCACAGGGCTGACCCTGGTGACGTACACCCCGTGAACTTGGGAGGCCGTTTCGCGAATCGAATCGCGTAGCCGAGTCTGATCGTGCGTATGAGCCACCGCAAAGGGCTGGGCTGCGCTAACCAGGCAGGCAGAGCCCTCGCTAATGACTGCATCGCTACAATCGCTGACGTACCAGCAGTGGGGCAGCGCGGAGTGGGAGTGCTGATCCGGGGAGCGCTGGGGTCCCGCGGAAGAGCTGGAGGTGAGAGATTTACTCACCTTGCACTCAGACTCCGGAGGAGAGGGCTGGAGGTGTGAGAGAAAGGAGACCGTCCTCCCAGACCCCGTGAGCCACTGGCAAAGTGCGCCGATCCTGCGAGCTGGAAGGCTTTTCATCGCGTCCCAGACTGGCAGTATTCGGGCTGTCACATCCAGGGAAGGGAAAGATGCTCTCTCTCTGAGGAGCCCGGCCCCCCACCGGGGAGAGAGCAAGTTCCCTCGGTCACACTTTATTTTGACGGTCCGTTTGTTGAATTTAAGTTACATTGCAACTAATTATCATTAGATTATAAGTAGACTGTTAGGTTGGGGTTAGGGTTGGGGTTGGGGTTAGGGTTAGTGTAAGTTGACATGTAATTGCAAAGTTTCTTATAGTCAGTTAAATGTCTGTTGAAGGACTGTTAAATGTCATTGTCAACAGATATTAAGTAGACAGTCTACTAATACTCAAATGGACCATCAAAATAAAGTGTTACCGTTCCCTCTTCTCCAGATGGCCGTCTCAAGAGCGCTTCGCGGTCCGTTATCCGGACTTAACGGCGCCCTGGGACGGGGATCGCTGGTTGCTTGCGAGGTGCTCGGCGCTGCCGCTGGCCGGAGGCGCAGGCGGGGGCGGAGCAGCACTCGAAGACGGGCGCTCTCTGCGACAAGCAGTGGATGTGGATGGTTCAGCGGGAGGGGAGCGGTCTTACATCCCCGCCGAAGGATGGCCCATCGTATCTGACTGCACTGCCGTGAATTCCTGGGTGAATTCACCAACGGTGTCGCCGAACGGGCCAGACTGGTATATGGGGGAGTCAAGAAAGTGAATTTTGTCGACTCCGCGCATATTTTTGCCAGGTTTAGCCCGAGGTGGCGGTCCTGGACCACTAACGTGGCCATCGTCTTTCCCGGGGCACACGCAGCGGACTTGAGATCCGTGGAGCTCAGTCGGGTGCGGTGCGGGGCTTGTAACAAGCCTGGGTCAGAACAACCCTCGTGCAGCTGGGCCAGCGCGCGCGCATGGACCCTGGCGTGCAGGGTGGAAGCAGTCTGGCCTGCGGCTGTGTGGGCTCTGGCTCGGGAGGCAGAAAACCAACACGCCTTGGACGGGAGATGAGGCTAATTCCAGCAGAAGGAGGCACCACGCGGGCCCGTGATGGCACTCTCAATCTGGGGAATCGACTCATACTCCCTGGCTGCTCCACCATCAAGAGTGGTGAGGTGGAGGCGCACGCAGATCAGGCAGAGAAAGGTGCCCTCAAGACTGCGTGAGCCCACTGTGCACTTCCGGGAAGAGAGGGATGGGAGGCTAGAAGGTATTGCCTTTTAATCCTCCACATACACCCATCTAGTCGGTCCGGCCGCGGGGCTGGGGGATAAACCATCTCCAGACCCACGACCGAAACAGCCCGGGAAAGCACGGTTATCATGTCTGTTTCAAGATCGGCCGCCGCCGCGCTCGCTCCCGATGGGAGGGAACGGAGGGGGGGGGGGGGGGGGGGATCCTTCATCAGACCATGACAGCCCAACCTCCGATGCAGCGGTGGACATCTGAGCCTCGGTGTCATCAAGTGAGAGGGCGGCCATCCGAGGATGGAGCGCTTCTCTCACTCAAAGCTTGGATGGAGCGCGTGGAGGAGTGAGAGGTCCACAAGCCAGAGGGCGGCAGATTTACTCCCACTGTAACCCTCAGATCTGCCCGAGTGCCCACCGCGGAGCGGGGGACAACTGGGGTGGGTGGCTCTTTTGCAAGAGCGAGCCGCGATCTTAACTGCGCAACAGACATGCCACCGCAGTGATGGCATGCACTGCCCACGAGCACCGCATTAACATGCTGGACCCCCAGACATGAAACGCAGTGCTCGTGCCCATCATCCGAGGACAGGAAACCACCGCATCCAGAAACGCACAGTCGGAGCGACGTCTTGAAAAAGACGCGCTGCACGACCGTGTTGCTCTTTTAGGAAATTCGCAACAATACATACCGCTCTGGAGGACCGGACCCAAAGGACGCCAGGCAAGGGAGAAACCCAGCTCGACCATCTGCCGCTGCGTGTCACACACTCTGGACCGGGAGATCGCTCTCGTTCACTCTCTGTCTGAAAGTCAGCTGGAGGAACCCTCATCGACTCTCTCAGAAGGCTGTTGAAGTCTCTGAAGTGAAAATGATGCTTTGGCTTTGCTCGCACATGTACTCTTATAGCAAGTTAATTGCAACGAGCATCAGGTGCGCAGGCTGAAGCTGCCAACTCATTGGCATTTCATTGGCCCGTTTACATACTCTTTCAGATGATTGGCTTTCTGAATGAAATCCCCATAGTGGAAGTTTCCACATAGCATTGAAGTTCCCCTTCCGAAGGGGAACTTAATGTTCAATAACGTGTCTGGAAGTGTATAAAAAATTATACTACTAAGAACCAACATAACATAATAAAAAAGTAATGAAATGAAAAAAAACATATAGCATCCATTCCAATAGTATCTGGATGCAGCCTTTATGATGCAAGCTGAGATTGCATCACTTAGCGATGCAATGTCAGACTTAATGCACTCAATGGAGTGAGTGACGTCGGTAGGGTTAGGTGAGTGCATTAATAAGCATTGGATGCAGCTCAGATTGCACTGCACCAGGTCTGCGTCCAGACCCCTCTCATCCATTCATTCATTTTCCTACGGCTTAGTCCCTTATTTATCAGAGGCCACCACAGAGGAATAAACCAACTATTTTAGTATATGTTTTACGCGGCAGATGCCCTTCCAGCCACAAGCCAGTACTGGGAAACACCCATACACTCTCACATTCACACACACACACTCATACATTATGGTCAATTTAGCATGTCTTTGGAATGTGGGGGAACCCGGAGGATCTGGAGGAAACCCACGTGAACATGGGGGGAACATGCAAACTCCATACAGAAATGTCAACTTACCCAGCTAGGACTCAAACCAGCAACCTTTTTGCTGTGAGGCGACAGTGCTAACCACTGAACGTGGTACCAAAGATATATCAGTATCATATAAACAATAATATATAATCAGTACTATCCTGAAAAATAAAAAAAATATATAATATATTTTATAAAACGTGATACATTTTTATTCAACAAACACGACACATCAGAGTAAAAGTTATATATATATATATACACTGTACACTTTTAAAAATAATATTATAATTATTAGTATTATATTATTAATATAAGATACAGTAACAAACAAATAATTAAACAATATGAATAACATAAAAAATGGTAAACATTTAAATTTTGTAAGTGTTAAGACAACAGTTATGGCACTAAATGGCCTGTGTATAGAAATGTAGAAATGACAGGGTATTAATGCCATTGCTATTAAGCAAATGACACAAATATCACATTATAAATAAGCATAATCATCTTGGTTGCTATATATGTCATAGAAATGTACTTGATTAAGAGACCTAAGATGATACGGTAGCTTCTAAAGGTGACAAAAATAGTTACAGTTTAGCTTCATCGACAGTAACTTGACAGTAGCACAGCAAGACATGTAACCCAGTGCTGAAAATAACTGTAAGCTTGAGCTTGGACCACATTTGTGTCTGACCAAAGAAAAAGCAAAAGAAAAATGAAGGTGATATGAAAGAACTCAGCAGAGCATATCCTGAATGTTTTATCCTTTCATAAAGGAGAGGACCGTAGGGGAAAAAATTCTGCACTTGTGGCTTCATGCCATACAGAGACACAGCCTTTACCTTCTTACATTTAGTCACCAGCCGCTAAGGCAGCAGATGTTTTCTACTTGATATTAAATTAAACCCCCTAAGGCTTCAATATATATGGTTATTGTTTGTTAGTCATTACTGAAATGACAGCCAGTTTACTAAAACTAAAATTACTTTAAAAGTTTTTTTAATGAAGCTGAAATAAAATATAAGCGTTGAATGAACATTAACCTAAATAATAAAGAAATAAGTATTTGGGGAAATTGCACAAATTTTCAATATTAACTGATACAAACAGATTTGAGTAAATGTAATTTTCTAAAGGTAAAAATGAAATTTTGCAAGAAAGTTTATCAGACCTTCATTCATTCATTCATTTTCTTTTCTGCTTAGTCCCTTTATTAATCTGGGGTCGCCACAGCAGAATGAACCGCCAACTTATCCAGCATATGTTTTACACAGCGCATGCCCTTCCAGCTGCAACCCATCACTGGGAAACATCCATACACACTCACACACATACACGGACACTTTAGCTTACCCAATTCACCTATAGCGCATGTCTTTGGACTATGGGGGAAACCGGAGCACTCGGAGGAAACCCACGCGAATACGAAGAGAACATGCAAACTCCACTCAGAAACACCAACTGACCCAGCCTGACAAAAGTCTTGTCATCGATCCCAGTTGTAAGAACAACAAATAATAACTATTAGTTTATCATTTGGAAAAGCGGCAGAAGGGAGATTTTTTTGATGAATTATCTGTTGAACTGCATTACAATCATCACAAATACCGCAGAAGCCCTTTTGGAACCCGCATGGACCCAAGAATCACAGAAATCAGTCAAGTTTGGTGAAGGAAAAATCATATTTTGGGGTTATTTTCAGTATGGGGGCATGCGAGATATCTGCAGAGTGGATGGCAACATCAACAGCCTGAGGTATCCAGACATTTGTGCTGCCCATTACATTACAAACCACAGGAGAGGGCAAATTCTTAAGCAGGATAGCACTCCTTCTCATACTTCAGCCTCCACATCGAAGTTCTTGAAAGCAAAAAAGGTCAGAGTGCTCCAGGATTGGCCAGACCAGTCACCAGACATGAACATTATTGAGCATGTCTGGGGTAAGATGAATGAGGAGGCATTGAAGATGAATCTTGATGAACTCTGGGAGTTCTGCAAGAATGCTTTCTTTGCCATCCCAGATGACTTTAGTAATAAGTTATTTGAGTCATTGCAGAGATGTATAGATGCAGTCCTCCAAGCTCATAGGAGTCATACACAATATTCATTCTTTTTCCACTGCACCATAACTTTATATTCAATACTGTTCATTATTTCTGTTAAGTGACAAGAATTTTGTCTAAGCAAAGTCAGACCTTACTGTCCTAATTAAATAATTAAAAATTAAGGCATGATCATATATTATTTTGGTAAATAAGCGTAATCTAAGGCCTTTGCCTTTCCTAAAGGCCACTCCTGATACCAAATGATCAACTAGAAGTCCAGTTATTATTTGTTGTTTCTAATACTTGGATAGGCAACAAGACATTTGTCAGGTAGTGTATTCCAGACAATGAAAATCAAGGATTTATTTTCTCAAAAGTCATGGAATATTAGTAATGTTTGTTTTAGTCACTTAACATTTTAGTTTCCATTTATCAAAATGTGATTTCTCTTTACCATTATTATTATTTTTTTATTACTTTGTTTCACCTCTATAATTGTTAGGCTATTTTTCAGCTCAATCTTTTTCCTTTCACACTCATCAACTGGCAGTCACTTGTCAAACTGGTCATATGTCAAAATAATATAGTATTGAAGAGCTTTGGATTCAAAATGCCCTTTTCAAAAGCTGAGTGTTAATAAGTAGATGACAGAAAATGTTAAGTTTGTAAAACTACTCTCAAACAGAAACAATAACAGTAATTACACGAACTTAAAGTCATGAAAAATTATATTCAAGCTCTTATGTTATTCAAGGTTTTTGACACGTGTTGTTTATGTTCCCATTTTATTTAAAATATTGTAGTTTGCTACTGGAGCTGATCATGGCCACTCTTTTCAATACTCATGTTTACACCAGCCACACCACAGCACATTTCAGAAGCAGCTGTCTGCACCACTTCACTAAAGATTTATTATCTATTTTTGATGGATGCCATGTAGTCCACAGGTTCAAATACACAATAATAAAAAAATTAACAGGATTCAAGATAGATTATACATTATTTAATATACTTGAATTAATTATTATAAATGCAATTTGTTAATATTATTATAAACTTAATATAATATTTGTTATTATATTATCATTAAGCATTTTGATGATTTTTAGGTCCTACCATGGTTAAATGTTTACTGGTTCTTCCAAATTAATAGTGCTCCTTTCTTGAGTTTATTGTCTTGTCTTACTTTGCTGCCCTTTTAATATATGTTTTTATATTTTTTGCTGTGATTTAGTGTTTTAAAATACATCCTTAACTTAAGGTATATTAAATATTATCTAATACAGGGATTCTCAACCGGTGGGCCTCAGCAATCCTGTAGGTGGGCTGCGATATATCTTAAAGTTAACTCTCAATATTATACTAGAATTTTTGGAATTTATTATTAATATGCTATGTTAAAATGATCAAATGCACTTTCTCCTGTTCTTTTATTGATTACTTCAAACTCGACGCAAAAACAGCCTCATGATCGCGTCTGCAACTAGTACACGTCTGTTCATTCACAAACTGCGTAAAGTGAAAGTCTCTATTTAATATATAACGGACACGCGCAAACACCAGAAAAAAAAAACTGTTGGTAAAGTAAGAGTGTAAAAGCCATTTTTCAGGTGATGCATCAAAAAACTAAAATATGACTAAAGCATACAATAAATGCATCACAAATCAGTTCATTTTAGTTCAATTTGGGTTTATTATCAGTAATGAAGTAATCAAGATAATCAGTAAACACGCACACACACGCACGCACGCACGCACACACACACACACACACACACACACACAAATGTTGCCTAATCACTGGCCAGTAGCACTACTTGAAAAGAAATTTGCTCTCCTTTTTTTCTGGCTTGAAAATTTCTCAATAACCTTTTGGTTAAAGTCAGTCATCTCAGTCACCAGTCTCTTCTCTATTGACAGCATGGCCAATGCATTCAGCCTCTCTTGCGTCATGCTGTTTGCAACAGCAAACACGGAAATAGTAAAAGGCATGATTTACATCACAACCTGCCGGCCAACTCCGTTTGTCATGACAAGTGCTGGAAAAGCCCCAAATATACGCGCGCTCGCCATCACTTGACTACTGGTGAATTTGCAAGGAAGGTCGATCTGGTCCAAGCTTCTTGATTTTTTTTTCTTCATCCAAACGCCTTGTGAACGGATATCTTTGCAAAGATACAACAGAATTTTCCTTCATCTCGAGAAATTGCATTCTAAGATTTTTGGTGAGAATGGTCCAATCACATAAGGCCAATCATATAAAAACAAATATGATTCGTTCTAACAACAAAAATGGGAGGGTTCAGGACGCAGAGCGCTGCGCCCCAAGGACAATTTAAAACCGGCCAATTAGAGCTTATTGTCATATCACGTGCATTGCAAAAGTTCGTGTACCTACATAGACACTCATTAGTCCGGCGCCCCGCACACATATGAAAAAATATTGTTCATACATTTTTTTTTCAATAAATGTTAGTATGACTACAATAAATGTTAGAATGTCATAATTAAATCAATTTATTTTGTTAATATTTGTGATAATAAACATTAACATATTAAAGGGGTCTAACTTGAAGGGGGCGGCGCCAGTCAAAGGTGTTTCTGCCATAGAATGTAAAATAAACCTGCATATGAGCTTCAGACGCGCTGGCGGACAGGCAGAACTGTTCCTGTCAGCGATCTCCCAATAATAACCAGCTGCAAACTCAACCGCCATCAGATCGACGGGTTTCCACAGATTTAGGGTGTTTTACTGTATTTTACCTTTGTCTGTGTATTTTTGTATAGTAGATATTTAATAGTAGATACTCAGTCAGTCCAGTTTAAAGCAGAAGCTGGTCTTTTGCAATCTCTCTGTTGACCTGTCGTTTTCATTGAATGTGTATGTTGTAAATAATAATAATAATATCAATGATATATATATATATATATATATATATATATATATATATATATATATATATATATATATATATATATATATATATATATATATATATATATATATATAGTTTTAGTTTTATATATAATTACGTTTAACTAAACTTTTTTTTATAAAATGCTGATAATAGAAAATAATGGAAGGCACAACATATATATATATATATATATATATATATATATATATATATATATATATATATATATATATATATATATATATATATATATATATATATATATATATATGTTGTGCCTTCCATTATTTTCTATTATCAGCATTTTATAAAAAAAAGTTTAGTTAAACGTAATTATATATAAAACTAAAACTATATATATATATATATATATATATATATATATATATATATGTTAATAAATAAAGGTTTAAATGAGCATTTTCATACAAACAAAAAAAAAAAAAGTCAGACAGGTGGGCCTTCAAAAATTGATCAGAGAAATAAGTGGCCTCGAAGTGAAAAAGGTTGAGAACCCCTGATCTAATACATCTTGAATTCTATGTTTATTTTGAAATAATTTTGTATTTTACCTGTGGGACTTGCATATGGCATCCATCAAAAATAGACCAGATGCCTATCTTTAGTGAAGCTTTGTGTAGAGTCACTTCTGGGATGCTTCTGAATGGCTGGTGTAAACACAAGCATTGAGTGGATGCATCAAAGTCATAACATGCCACACACGTGTCCAGTAAAAGTGAGATTAAGCCATTCATGTAGAAACGTGAGTTTCACAATGCGGCAAAGATAACTAAATGTGATTTACAATAATAAAAACTCATTCACCCACAGCAGAATAAACCGCCAATTATTCTGGCATGTTTTATGTGGCAGATGCCCTTTCAGATGCATCCCATCATTGAGAGTACACTAAATTGAGAACCCCAAGTACTGGGAAACACCCATACACTCTTTCACACACACACACACACACACACACACACACACACACACACACACACACACACACACACACACACACACACACACACAAAATTTAGTTTGCTGGTTTGAGTCCCAGCTGGGCCAGGTGGCATCTTTGTGCTGAGTTTGCATGTTCTCCTCATATCTGTGTGGGTTTCCTCTGTTCCTCTGGGTGCTCCAGTTTCCCCACAGTCAGACATGTGGTATAGGTGACTTGGATAAATTGCCAGAGTAATTGCCAGGCATTCTGTTGTGGCGACCCCTGATTAAGTTGAAGGAGAGTGAGTGAGTGAGTGAGTGAGTGTTTAAAATGGTCTAAAAAATGTATGAAACCTATATGTGAATTGCGTAGGTTCTTGATTTAAAATAAATGGTGCTTTAAAATGTCATTGAAAATTCTTGAATCTGGTGTCCATGAAAGAGTGGGAAACCTGGTTATTATAGCCTATTATTTTAATAATATATTATTAATATATATGTGCAACAGCGTTCTGTTTTTCAGTTCATTAGATGTCATGGATCTTTTTAATCCGTGAAAGTCATGGAAAAGACAATAAATTTGATATTTGGTTGCCTCTTAAAGAAGGTGAGTAAACTTGTTGCCTTAAAAACAAGTTTAATTTACTTTAAAAAGTGAGTAAATCCTTTGTAACTTCGAACTGTTAAGTTGACTTAATATTCTTCAGAAACGTTTTTGTTGTGCTGGTTAAAAGTCTCTTCACATTTAGATAGTAATGATTAAAGTAAATGATCTAAATGAGACATTAGGTAAACTCTGCATCAATCTGAAAGTCTTCTTTCTGAAAGACCAACATGGCCTTGTATCCATGAAAAGAACGATTGTTTTTGAAAGGGCTTCTGCCAAATATGCAGAATCAAAACTTTTCTAAATTCTGAATAAATATTGCAATTACTTTTGCACGCTGGAGGGAAATGATGTTATGCAGTTCAAAACAACAATCTGAAGGGTGACACCATGATTGAAGTGTTCCGTTTAGATGTTGTAAAACTATTTTAGTCACGCAAAGCTTATGTAGATTGTGTTCTTTGTTTTTATGAATGGGTTTATTTGCACAGAAGTGTTGTTCAGCCACTAAAAATGTCCGGTGAAAGATTGACTATTTTCAAGTTAATATCGTACCTTTTACAGCATCGATAATATAGTCAGTTAAATAGACCTAAGCATTCATTTAGTTGTTCGAGTGTAAAAGGAGATGAAAACAAGCTATGTACAAGAATCAGCGAGCACATTTGATTATGAAAAGTCACTCGTTGTCTTGGTAGCATGTGTAATGTTAAAAGATCGCAGAATATTTCTGTTTTTAAGACTCCTTTTTTTCTGATCTGATTTTTATTTAGTTGAATAACAAAATAAGTAAATAGTGCTCTTCCGCCTAATCAGCTTTACTGAGGTAAAGTTTGATTTATATTCGTTCATTTTTGAACAGTGACAACTTGTGACACGCTCCCACTTTAACAATACTTTGAATATTGGGGCTGAAATAGTGTGTAGGTATGACTTCAAAACAATATTAGCACTATTTCATTGACTGTGAACAATGTTACATGTTATAGTCATTGGCTGATTATATGATTTCACTATTTAGAATTTGCAAACAAGACTTTTTTGAAATTATTTTATTAAGCAGAAAGTCTGAATGTGCGAATATAAAAACTTTATCCGATTGCCAGTTTTGGGGAAATATAATTCCTGTACCCGCTGGCCAGTCAACAACTGGACAAAGTGCGTGTCTCCATAGAGTTTTCTAACTGGTGAATGACATGATCTTGTGTTATATAAGGACTATTGTCATCAGCGTTTGCGCGTCCATAACTTAAGGAGGGACGGCTTTGGATGGCAGGGGAGGGATGTCAATTTCTAAGCTATTATCGTCACCTTGGAATTATAAGGTTCTATCTGTGTTCTAAATGATTTTGAGATTCAAAGATATTGAGCTTCAAAGTTTTTGCATTCCATAAAGCAAACAATATGTGTGTAACAGTTCTTTTTCATATTTTAACATGACAGAGACCCTAAATGTACTCTAAATTATGAAAGTTCTCCTAAATTTGCAAGTTAGGGTATAAGAAATGCAGATGCAACCTTCTAATTCAGAAAATTTCAGCTTGGAATTATAAGGTTCTATCTGGCAGATCATTAACTAAAGTGTTACTTTTCAACAAATACAATCAGTCTGCTTATTAATTTAATTAAAAAAATCAAAATTGGTGTTGTAACAATATGGTGATGTTTGAGAAAGTTACATTTTTGCTTTCTATAACATTTAATCAATGTTTTAGGATGATTTTCTTTGTTCAAATTAAGCAATATAAAGCAATATAAATATTTTGTCCAGTGCGAATGTTAATTTTATGCTATTATTATGGTAATATTTATTGAATTATATGATGTATATGAGTTATTTTATTATATTTATTGAATTATATGCTTTCCCAGAGATGGGTTGCAGCTGAAGGGGCATCCGCTGTGTAAAACATGTGCTGGATAAGTTGGTGGTACAATCCGCTGTGGTGACCCCGGATTAATAAAGGGACTAGGCTGAAAAGAAAATGAATAAATGAATGAATTATATGCCCCATGAATTAAATTAAGTTTTTGCCCTTTAAGGCTTAATATCAAATTTAAAGACTTTAAAAGAAAAGACAATGAGCAAATGAGTTGCTTAACAAAGTTTAATAAACACTGAAAAATGTTTCACTGACTATATATACACACATAAAAATATATTTTACCTTTAATATATTATTTTTAATACCTGTTTCTTTTTCAGCAGTGTAAAATAGAACATTTCATCTCAATGTCAAAAATACTTCTAAATCATCACATTTACACACTTTTTACTTTCAGAAATGCTGATTGCAGAAAGAACCTCAAAGAACCAAGCTAGAGTTCAACTTTGTAGATAAAATGTTATAATGTAAACAATTTTATACTTTTCATCAACAAAAAACTATAAACACATTTAACACACAGTATTTTTTTAAAAAAATGTTCAAAATCAGCTAGTTTGGTGTTTTAGATGTGTCAGATTAATGAGCAGAAGAGACAGAATGTGGTCAGGTGATTAGTGTATGATTGACAGGACTGACCTTTTACTAGCGACCAGACTCACTAAGACCAGAGTCAACAGGGGTTTTCACTCATAATGCTCACCGCTGAGAGCTGTGGGCCGCAGCAGCCTAACACACTCATTAAAACACTCCCCAAAGCTTCCTCCTGATGCACATTAATACCATAATTAATCCAGCAGCACGAATTAAATAAATCGATAAGCATAATTATATTCAAGGTCAATGCTGATTAGCTGAATTATGCAAACTGATGCAAATAAAATCCAAAATGTTCAACATTATTCTTATGACACAGAGAGCAGTTTTGAGCAGTTTTGCTTTGTAATATGTTGCTTGGATATTTTACTAATTTTACTGAGCATTGGCAACAAAAGTTACTCTAATTAGTCGCGCTGTGTCTGACCTGTTTGCCCACTGATAGCATCATTGCCCAAATTTGCCAGGCAACATTGCTCTAAATATTGATGTACCATCACCATCAATCACCTTTATGGCTTTTTTCCACTGAGTGGCATGGTGCAGTACGGTAGGAGTCCACTTTATCAGGCCAAAAATGGTACCAATGTTACAAACGCCTGGTGGGCATGGTGTACGACAGAAAGTTTCAGTCGACGTCATTCTCGCTCGAGGAAATGTCAAAGTAAAGCTGTACGGGTTGTTCACATATCGTATGAGAAGCACTTCTCACAAAACAGATGCTTTATAAATACTTGTGTATAAACGTTCATTACTAACCTTTCTATGAACATGATTTGATTATTACAGTGGCCGGGAAGTGCAAAACAACATTAAAAAGTGTGAAACACTTTTACGAAGTTTAAGACAAATTAACATTTTGGAAAACATTTTTACCTATCATAAGACACAATTATGTAGGTAAAACACTTTTACCAGTACCGAAAGAAATTTACAATGACAGATTCTTTATGGAAAGGGAATGTACCACACACTGGAAGTGACGCGGTGAAAAGTGTTGTTGTTGGTGGTGGTGAGGGCGGTAAATTCGTGTTGTGGAGTACATGGCGTAAATAAAGTTTATGGTGACTGAACATGGACTGCGGTCGAGGGTTGTCATGAGCAGCTTAACGTGTGTTTTGCTTACGTGTGGTCAGTGTTTGGAGTTTCTAAAGGACGCGGACACCACACATACTGTATCAATGCGTTTAATATTTTAACAAGGGCCACTCGTAAGCTGTATTTGTGGACATGATGTCAAGTCTACACAGTGTAAACATCTGCTTGAGGACTCCTAAAAGTAAACTGAACGAAGCCGGTGTTACGGTTTAACTGGTATCCGTGTTAACTGGTGACCCTTTCCAGATGTAAATTTTTCACGTTTGCATATTGGCAGATTTAACACTTTTTTACAGCAACAAAACATGTCCATACCAAATAAATATTCTTATTACTTGGTGTCAGTGTCATTGTAAACATTATTGTTTTTAATATTTGTGTAGAACAGAATACACACTTTTTTTATACTACAGTATATAACCAAAATGAATGTAAAGAAATAATTATAATTTACATGTCATCAAAGGCATTCGAACCCAAGTTAAATAGTTCAGCACGAGTAACAATCGACCTATTTAACTGAGCTATTCAGGACTACATGCTGATGTCGCTTTTGATATTTTTATCAGTCAGCATATGTTGTGGACTCGTGCTAACTTGTTTTTATGTACACATTTACATGTTTCTACAATCTCTCATGCTGATATTTTCTCAGAATAGCTCTAAATGACAAAACGGTGTTTTATCGCAGTTGGTCAAAGCATGATTTTTATAGTTGTAGACTCATGTTAACCTGTGTCTTTGGACTCGTTTTAACTTGTGTCCCATGGACTTGTGTTAACCTGTGTCTACAAAGTCACACACGAGCTGATTTTTTTTAGTGTGTGGTACACTCTGCGTCACTTCCGGTGTGTGGTACATTCCCTTTCGGTAAAGAATCTGTCATGGTAAATTTGTTTCGGCACTGGTATAAGAGTTTTGTGTCTTGTTAATTTTTTCTAAAATAAAAAATTTGTTTTGTCCTAGGTAAAAGTGTTTTTCCTATATAATTGTGTCCTACGATAGGTAAAAATGTTTTTCAAAATGTAAATTTGTCTCAAGCTTCATAAAAGCGTTTCACACTTTGTAATCAGTGTTGCCAATTTAGCAATTTTGTTGCTAGATTTAGCAACTTTTCATACTACCCTAGCAATGTTTTTTTCAAAAGGCACCTAGCAACAAACTTTGCAATTTTTAACATTCATTTGGCTACTTTTAGCAATTTTTTCCAAAAAAGCAGTGGCTGCAGGCTTCACTCAGTAGAGTAAATTGCTAGCTCAGCTTGTTTTTCATAACTGTTAATTTACTAATATTTGTTAACATGTATAATTGTTGGTAATTTAGGTAGCAATAAATTCCAATAGTGCTATAATTGTTATCACTTTCACAAATGTGTTAATTTCACAAGTTAAAAAGAGTAAGTACACAAGCTGTTATTGTTTATAAGAATGTAACTGTTCATTATACTGTAGTTTGTTATATATATATATCTGTTTGTATATTCATACAAATCTAAATGGACATATTTCGAATAATGTTTTTGCTGAGATGGCCAGTCAATTTGAGAAAATATTAATTATTTTGAATACTACATAAAGATGTAGTTTTGAGTTGCGATTACGCAATGACGTCATTACGCAAAGTAATATGTTAATATGAATCTATTTATTGTGCATCTGGATGTAATATTTTAATATAATAAAATACACAGCGCCTCAGAGTGTAGAGACATGACGGGCTTACGCTTGTCAGATACTATGTGATGACGTCACTGATGTGCAAATTGGTGCGTGACGTCATCTGGCAACATTTAGCTACTTTTTGGGCAGGCTTTAGCTACTTTTCATTGAAAATAGTTCATTGAAAATAGTACATAATACTGTTTATAATGTCGTTTGCACTTTCCGGCCACCGATGATGCCAAATAGCCTACTGTATATATATGAAATAAATTAATAAATGCAACATATATGACACACACAGACCCTTACAGTCTCTGATATGTTACCAATTACAGAAAAACTACACACAGCATACATTTAGTCCTTATTTGGGTTGTAAAACAACACGCAACATCTAGCCCACAGTCAGTGCAAACCTCTCATCTGCATCTTCACCAGCACATTTAAACTCTTTTTAGAAAGTAATTCCATCATTCCGAGTTCATAATAGTCCAAAAGGTGATGATAATAGTTCAACATGGCAGTTTGTTCATGTTTTCGGTTGCTGAAAGAATCATTTGCTCCTTTGTTTTTTCCGGCTTCTCCTTTGTTTTAGGCGCTTCACTCTACCGTTTGTCCACTTGTCTGAAAGGATCGGATGTCAGAAGCACTTCAATAATCACGTGCACGTTATTATCATCAGCTCAAGAAGTTCGTTATTTGTGGCTGGTCTTCAAGATGACGACAAGGTTTGTTTAAGCTCGGGTCGACCCATGGCTCGTTATTAAATGTATATATTATTATGGTGTAATGTCTCGGCTGTGTATTTAAAAATGGCGCCTCCTTTGTTTTCATTCTCCAGGCTTGTGCACGAGCATGTGATGCATCTCTGTAAACCAATAGCGTTCAGCTGCTTGCCTTGCTCTGCCCTTTGGTACTTTTTTTTGTGCTAGGTATAAAGTGGCATGGTATGCTTTTTGGTACCATTTGACAGTGGAAACGGGCCATTACAGAATAATCTATGGTCACGATGGCCTGTTGATCTATTTCATTTCCATCTGTATAACTCTGTAGGTGTGTGGATTGACTTCTGATCAACAACATTTTTAGCTACTAAACAGCCACTAAAGTGACTACTGATGAATTGTTCTGTGCGCTGGTTGCTATGGAGCCTTGTTTCCACAGAGAAGAGCCCTTGACATTTTTGAAAGCGCTTCACCAGAGAACATATGCTTTTGGCTCTGCGAGACGTGCTGGACTTCAAGCTGTGGATTGGACAGGCTCCTGGTGGGTGACTCTATCAGATGATGCTCACCCAAATGAAATGTTCATCATTTAATTCACTTGTGTGCATGCGCCAGCACTCCTGTGAACTATTCTGCTCAGAAAACTCTCACACTGTCAATTATTATTTTGAGATTGTTAATGTAATAAAAGTTACATAATAAAAGAACTCATTTAGCTTAATTGCTCAACTAGTGGCGCAAACATCTCATTAGCCATTGAGTCACTGTATGTGGGCTAATAACAACCAAGCCTCACTGGAAATACATGCCCCTACCTACATTTTTTTATAGGTAAAATTTACTGCAATTTTTATTGTATATACTCACTGGAGGGCTGGACAATCAATCGAAGGCTGTTTTCATGTGTATTTTGACAGTGAAGCTGGTTCTAGTATAATTCTAGCACGTGCTTCCAGATATGTGGCATTTTAACATGCAGCATTTACTGTAGAGCCACTAGCATTGTTTCCATCCAAAAATGCCAATTAACTTTATGCTCAAAACTGGATTATCGCATAAAAGATGTGTGAACAAAACAGCGTTTCCATCCAACAAGTCAAAGCGTCACTTCATGATTATATGGCGCCAAATATCAACAGTAAAAACGGAATTTGCTGTGGTAGGAGAAGCTGTGTGAATCTTTTTATTCATTTAATAAATGACTTGCGCCTCAGAAGCCAATCCTGACACGCAGTGAACGCGTTTGAAGGCTTGAGATGCAGAGCACAGACGCTCTTGATATTATCTTGATACAATTAATAATATAATAACACTAATACTGCAATGGTTAAGGCGTTTCAGAATGACCAAAACAACATTTCAGTTGTTTTACAATGTGCTCAGCCTGCTGGTTTGTCCATTCGCACACATTTTTATCATCTCTTATAACAAAATCACATGACTTTTTTTAATGCGCATAGTGGAATTTGTTCAGTAAAAGTGTTTCCATTGCAGTTTATGTGCATCTTTTCTTATCGAATAAAAAGTTTATCCTACTCGGTTATGCGCATATGTTTTTATGCTCATTTTCAAAATTTATGTGCATCTTGGCTTTTCCATCAACCAGTTTTTTATGCGCTTATCCAAAATGCTAGTGACAATCTTAGATAATCATGTTTAAAATCTAAATTGATTTAATTGAAAAATATTGAAATCAACATAATTGTTCGTTTCTCAATGAACTTAGTAAATGATGCATGTTAAAATATCACATATAATAACATGTTCAACATAACATAACTCACTTAATAAATTCAGTTGATGGTTTGAAATAAATCCTGGTGAGATTATTCCATAGTCATGTGATTATATGTCATGCTGAATCTATGGCTGTTTCTCAATTCCAAGAATGCAGAAAATGGACTTGCGTTCTCGTTCTTGCCAGGTTACCTCGGAGGAACGAACTCAGGATACCGCGAGAACACAGGCTTCTATATGTTTGAATTCTGAAGGAGCGCGCCCACTGGCCTTAAATTTTACTACTGAAGACTGCTTCAAGATGTGCATAACGATGATAAATCACATCTGCAACTTTATTTTGATTAATTGTCCAGCCCTAATGTACGGTTAACAAATAAAGAAAACAAGCAGGGTGTGCTTTCTGCTGTCTCAGTTTGTCATAAAAAGGACTGAATCTTCAAACAAAGTCTACATACATTTCCTGTGTGTTTTGCTTTTGCACTGATGATGATGATTGAATACTGATTGTTATAGTGAACTTTTGAGACATTTGTGAGTTAAAAA
Organism: Danio kyathit; assembly: GCA_903798195.1. Lineage (NCBI taxonomy): Eukaryota > Metazoa > Chordata > Actinopteri > Cypriniformes > Danionidae > Danio > Danio kyathit. The sequence goes on along the minus strand of LR812524.1, from coordinate 30,405,642 downwards.
TGTACTGATTGCACACTGCTCTGTTTTTTTTGTTTGTTTTTTTTTTAGGGAAAATTCCCATGTCTCTAAACACAACATGTTATAAAACTTTTTTTATTTTTTTTTATCGGATACTTTAACTATCTGTCATTTGGGCTCTTGGGCTCTCCTTGGCCATGCAAATTGGTCATGCTTCCCAGACATTCTTGCTGTGCAAGATTAGCAAAAAAATTACATAATGATAACCATACGTGTGAACGCCCCTAAATTAATCATGCATTGTGGTTTACTACAATTGTTTGTTTTTTTCCGGCATTGTTTAACACCCAAGAATGTTTTAGCACATTTTGCACTGTGCAGAAAAATGTATAAATGTGATAATTATTATGTTTATTTATTTGTAATGCCAGGACAAGGCGATATCCAAACCTATCGTTCGACAGCCACTTATTTTTAATTTGAACTTTTCAGAGAAGTTTGGTTTGGTCATTATGAAGTCTTCTGTTGACAAACACAACTTATAATTATAGCCATATAAAATACCTACATCTTTCTTCTTTAAGTTGTAAAGCAGTCTGGTGGAAAAAGTTTTGCACACAGGCAAGTTATTGCCCATTCTGTCTGGGACATTCCCTTCATATATAAAACTAATCCATTTCACTGTTGGGTCCTTTGAATCTGTGATCAGACTGCACGCCAATAACTCTTCACTACTCAAATACAGAAAAAATAAAACACCATCATTAGCCACTTTGCTATCTGTTTACACAAAGGTGTGAGAGGAAGGCAAAGTTTGTAGGTCATTTTTGGCACGTACAGTTGAAGTCAGAATTATTAGCCCCCCTTTGAATTTTTTCTTCTTTTTGAAATATTTACTAAATGATGTTTAACAGGGCAAGGAAATTTTCACAGTATGTCTGATAATATTTTTTCTTCTGGAGAAAGTTATTTTAGTTTTACTTCGGCTAGAATAAAAGCAGTTTTAAATTTTTTAAACATAATTTTATGGACAAAATTATTAGCCTCTTTAAGCTAATTTTTTTCAACTGTCTACAGAACAAACCATCATTATACAATAACTTGCCTAATTACCCTAACCTGCCTAGTTAACCTAATTAACCCAGTTAAGCCTTTAAATGTCACTTTAAGCTGTATAGAGTTATATATAGTTATATATAGTGTCTTGAAAAATATTTAGTAAAATATTATTTACTGTCATTATGGCAAAGATAAAATAAATCAGTTATTAGAAATGAGTTATTCAAACTATTATGATTAGAAATGTGTTGAAATTTTTTTATCTTCGTTAAACAGAAATTGGGGAAAAAAATAAACAGGGGGTCTAATAATTCAGGGGGGCTAATAATTCTGACTTCAACTGTATATATACACACAGACAGTTTATAAAAAAACAATCTGCATGTTTTCTTTTCATGTTGTTTGAGCTGGACTAAACAACTAAACACAAAAAAATCTACAAATGTGAAAAATTCATCCGATGTCATCTTTAAAGACTTGTAGAAGCTAAAATGACTTTGGGTATTCAGCAAATTAATTCATTTTTTGTCAGGTTTGCATAGATATTTACATTAGATGTCGCCCTGTTGTTGTCTATTGGAAGGAATGCGTCAATAGAACCGCCATTTTAGTACAGGGTAGTGCTCCTTTGAAATGAATGTGGGACCAAGGTGCAGTGGAGGACTATGGCCATCCCGAGCCAGAGAAATACAGATATACACATATATCTATGATCGGGAGTTTTCCCAGTGGTCAGTATGCAAATATCTTTTTAAATTACAAAAATTATAATTTTTCATCACTTTTCTATATTGATGGACCAGTGACCACACGGGCATTGCTGACAAAGAGCGTGTGTTTTGTGTCCATGGAAATGAATTATCCTCCCTCCCTGTTAAATTTGATCTAATTCGTATCCTGAAACACACCACCCTCTCCTGCTTTCACTTCTCATTCTAACAGAGTGATTAGAAAACATTAGTTTGTAAAATGAATTCCGGTTATCAGATCAGAATCAGAATCAGTTTTATTGCCAAGTGTGCTTCACACACACAAGGAATTTGTTTTGGCAACAGAAGCTTCCGGTGTACATAAAGTGACGAGTGACAACACAAAATTAAATATGAGAAAAGAAAAAGGCAATAAACATTAAACATTAAACAGAGATGCAGTAAGTAAAAAATATCTGAATGTTGAATTGTATGTACAGATATGTTGTAAATATACAGGTTATAAGGTGCTGTGTACCAATGCGAATGGAGAAAGTATTGCATTGTATATTGTTATAAGGTGCTGTGTACAAGTGCGTATGAGAAAGTATTGCACGTTTATTGCCCAGTAGGGGAATATTTAACTGTTCATGAGGTAGATGGCCTGAGGAAAGAAACTTTTCCTGTGTCTGGCTGTTTTTGTGCTTGGTGCTCTGTAGCGCCGACCAGACGGTAACAGTTCGAACAGGTAATGTGCTGGGTGCGAGGCATCCAGAGTGATTTTGTGAGCTCTTTTACTCACTCTGGAAGAGTACAGTTCTTGAAGTGTAGGAAGGGTAGTGCCAGTGATTCGTTCAGCAGTCCGGACTATTCGCTGTAGTCTACGGAGGTCAGTTTTGGCAGCTGAGCTGAACCAGACGGTGATTGAAGTGCAGAGGATGGTTTGGATGACAGCTGAGTAGAACTGTACGAGCAGCTCCTGTGGCAGGTTGAACTTCCTCAGCTGACGAAGGAAGTACAGTCTCTGCTGGGCTTCTTCACAATAGAGTCTATGTGAATGTCCCACTTCAGATCCTGAGAGATGGTGGTGCCCAGGAACCTGAATGACTCTACTGCCGCTACAGTGCTGTACATGATGGTGAGTGGGGGGAGTGCATGGGGGGTTTCTCCTAAAGTCCACTATCATCTCCACTGTTTTGAGCGTATTCAGCTCCAGGTTGTTGTATCTGCACCATAAAGCCAGCCGCTCCACCTCCTGTCTGTATGCAGACTCGTCACTGTTCCGGATGAGGCCGATAACAGTAGTGTCATCCGCAAACTTCAAGAGCTTAATGGAGGGGTCTTTTGCGGTGCAGTCGTTGGTGTACAGGGAGAAGAGCAGTGGGGAGAGAACGCATCCCTGGGGTGCACCAGTGCTGATGGTGCGGCTATCAGATGTGATTTTGCCCATTCTGACTAGCTGTTGTCTATCTGTCAGAAAGCTGGTGATCCATTGACAGACAGAGCTAGGGACAGACAGCTGGGTCAGTTTGTTCTCGAGCACTGATGGGACGATGGTGTTAAAGGCAGAACTAAAGTTCACAAACAGTATCCTTGCGTAGTTCCCTGGTTTGTCCAGATGTTGTAGAATATAATGCAGTCCCATGTTGACTGCATCATCCACAGACCCGTTTGCTCTATAGGCAAACTGCAGGGGGTCCAGCAAAGGTCCAGTGATGTCCTTCAGATATGCTAGCACCAGTCTTTCATGGTGGAGCATTTGAAGCAGGATGGAACTTTGCGCTGTTCCAGTGATCTGTTGAAGATCTGTGTGAAAATAGGAGCCAGATGGTCGGCGCAGGTTCTCAGACAGGCTGGTGAAACACCGTCTGGACCTGGTGCTTTTCCTCTCTTCAGTTTATTGAAGATCTGACGCACATTATCCTCACTGATCTGAAGTGCAGGGGGGAGAGGGAGATGGCTGGAGATGTTGATGGCTATGTAGGGAGATGGTCCGGGCGGGTGTGAGGTGTCTGGTCAGAGGTGTCAAATCTACAGTAGAACATATTCAGCTCGTTTGCAAGATGTTTGTTGCTGTCGATGCTGGGGGGTGGCGTTTTGAAGTTGGTAATGTCTTTCAGGCCTTTTCACACTGATGCAGGGTCGTTGGCAGAAAACTGGTTTTGCAGCTTTTTGGCATAGCTCGCTCTTCTTAGCCACACTAATCTCCTTTGTCAGTGTGTTCCTGGCTTGATTGTAGAAAAACCTGTCCCCACTCCTGTAGGCATCCTCTTTTGCGTGACGAAGCTGTCTAGGTTTGGTGTGAACCATGGTTTATCATTGTTAAATGATAAGTAGGTCCTGGTAGGGATGCATAACTCCTCTCAGAAACTGATGTATGGTGTTAAAGTGTTGGTGAGCTCGTCCAGGTCGGTGGCTGCAGCTTCAAAAACACTCCAGTCCGTGCATTCAAAACAGGCTTGTAAGACCTGCTCTGAGTCGTTGGTCCATCTCTTAACAGTCCTTAATACTGGCTTAGTAGTTTTAAGTTTTTGCCTGTAAGTTGGTATAAGATGGACCAGGCAGTGGTCGGAGTGTCCTAGAGCTGCTCTGGCGACGAAGCGATATGCATCCTTTATTGTGGTGTAGCAATGGTCCAAAATGTTATTGTCTCTGGTGGGGCATGTGATGTGCTGTTTGAATTTAGGCAGCTCATGTGTGAGTTTTGCCTGATTAAAGTCACCGAGAATGATAAAAACAGAGTCTGGGTGTCGTTGTTCAGTCTCTGTGATCAGATTAGACAGCTGTTGTAACGCAGTACTCACGTGTGCTTGCTAGGCAGCGCCGTTCTGAAGCCGCGCTGTCTCAGCCTGACGAGCGCGCCAGCTCGCTTCCCATGCCTGTGCGTCTTGTAGAGTTTCCACAAAGCAGCTGCTTCGCCGACGACAATGTTCCGCAAAACGCCAGAGAAATCAAAATCCAGTTGGTGATTAGTTGGTGTGCACTGCTGAATGTTCAGCAGCTCGTCCCTGGTATAACTGATTGTGTTAGATAAACATAAAACAGGACAGACTAACAAAAACAGAACAAGAACTGGAGAGCTCCACACCGAGGCGGCCATCTGCGGCGCCATCTTGAGAAGGTCTCAAGATGGTCTTATGAACGACTCGTTCACTTAGCCGACAATAATACAAGTTTCTGGCAGCGCAGCATCTTGTTGTCATATTTAATTTACATTGTTTGCTGATTTTATTCAACAAAACTAGCATAAGCCTAGTATTTAGTATGGTCAGTGTAGTAAGTGACTGTAATATCATCAGTAACGTTACTTGTTGAGCACAAAAATTCGTAACATACAAAAACGTAAAAAACAAAATCTTACCTATGAAATGTTCTGCCTTTGTGCTTTGTTTGCACATTACTACACCCATACACAGTGCTAAAGTCCAGCAACTTCACATTGGCTTTAGTCTTGACTAGTGCGGTTCAATGACTTTTGTCCTGAGAGCACTGTACACTGTAGCGGCGCTATGTATGTGATATCTAGTGTATATATCTATGTCATGTTTGTGCTTACTAACAGTATAATTTAGTTAGCTAACAGTACAATTTAGGGTTATGAATTAGTGTACAGTAGATGGCATCATATTATTTTATTTAAAAAAGAGAATAAACCATTGATCTTGCATTACTAAATAGATAATTTATTTACGAAATACTTGTGATAAAACTGCTAAATAAATACTCAGGCTAAACCTTCTCATAAAATTAAGCACGATTTTAGTGCTACATTTTATTTGTCATGAAACAAGCATAAAGCAATATCTTTTCACAGACACATTTCTAAATAAACCTGGGCTGACTAAGAAACAGCAGTGGGTATGGAATCTCTACTGAAACTTAAACATTTACAGATTATAAACTCACAGGTACTGCAGTGCTATAGCAATGTCTCATGAGGAAAAAATAAGTGCAAGGAATGACAGCAAACCAGCTGAGCAGCTGACAGCAGAACTCTGGAGAGAGCACAAAATGTTCTCTGTAATACAATGAAACAGGATCTTTGAAAGAAGAATGAAAAATTATATAATGTTTAAAGCAAGAAAAAGAAACTGAAAGAAGATAAACTCAAAGAAAAACCCTGCTATTCTTTAGCATACAAACTGATACAGTAGCTTTGTCTTTCAGATACCTCCAGTGTTGGATCACACCATGCTCTTTGAGTCTCCTGGTGTCATTAAAAGGTCATCTTCATCTAAGGCTCCAGAACTGCGTTGTGTTCCTGCTGTTACTGCTGAAAATGTGTCTTTTACATTATAGAGCAGGTGAATCCACAGCACTCCTTCAGCAAAGTGAGGCCTGTCTTGGTTACAAAGGGAGTAGAACTCTGTGGGTCTCTGGCGAGTCTCCTCCCACTGCGAGGAACATCTACATTGAAGAGTTTCACAGAAAATGGTTTCATTTTACACACAGTGATACAATAATTTGCAGCAAGCTTAACAAGGCAACAAATTTAGCTTTTATTCATATTGCATTCTCGATTAGGAGGACAGTAATGGCATTTTCCCTCCTGCTATTGCCGCTTATGGTAGCAATTTGTTTAAATGAGGTCCTCATATGGATCTATTTATGAAGTAAGCAATTTTATTAGTCAAGCAGGAAAATATTTAGTTTCAATTGTCTGTTGAGTGAAAAACGGCACCTGGATTTGTATTGTTATATACACCACCTGACAAAATCTTGTCGCCTATCCAAGTAGGAACAACAAATAATAACTTGACTTCTAGTTGATCATTTGGTATCAAAAGTGGCTTATATGAAAGGCCAAAGCCTCTAGATTACGCCTATTTTACCAAAATAAAATATGATCATGCCTTCATTTTTAATTATTTAATTAGGACAGTAAGGTCTGACTTTGCTTAGACAAAATTCTTGTCACTTAAGAGAAATGATGTACAGTATTGAATATAAAGTTATGGTGCAGTGGAAAAAGAATGAATATTGTATATGACTCCTATGAGCTTGGAGGACTGCATCCATACATCTCTGCAATGACTCAAATAACTTATTAATGAAGTCATCTGGAATGGCAAAGAAAGCGTTCTTGCAGAACTCCCAGAGTTCATCAAGATTCTTTGGATTCATCTTCAATGCCTCCTCCATCTTACCACAGACATGCTTAATAATGTTCAAGTCTGGTGACTGGGCTGGCCAATCCTGGAGCACTCTGACCTTTTTTGCTTTCAGGAACTTTGATGTGGAGGCTGAAGTATGAGAAGGAGTGCTATCCTGCTTAAGAATTTGCCCTCTCCTGTAGTTTTTAATGTATTGGGCAGCACAAATGTCTGGATACCTCAGGCTGTTGATGTGCCATCCACTCTGCAGATCTCTCACATGCCCCTATACTGAATGTAAACCAAAAATATGATTTTTCCTTCACCAAACTTGACTGATTTCTGTGAGAATATTGGGTCTATGTGAGTTCCAATAGGTCTTCTGCAGTATTTGTGATGTTTGGGGTGCAGGTCAAAAGATGATTCATCTGAAAAAAATCGACCTTCTGCCACTTTTCCAAATGATCAACTAGAAGTCAAGTTATTATTTGTTGCTCTTACAACTGTGATCAACAACAAGACTTTTGTCAGGGTGTGTGTATGTATAATATTCTAATTGCCATATATATATATATATATATAAATATAAATATATATATATATATATATATATATATATATATATATATATATATATATATATATATATATATATATATATATATATATATATATATATATATATATATATATATGGCAATTAGAATATTATTATTAATATTATGGACTTCTTTTTTCAACCAAGGGCTGGACTTAGTAGATCAAAAAGAAGTAAAAACAAGTGTCAAACTTAAAATTTAAAACAGATGTTTTGTATTCTTCATTATTAAAAATTTGGTACTCAAACTATTTTTCTGATCATTGTTAAAAAAATGTTTTAAATCACAGCTTAAAATATTTGTGGAAACTTATTGTTTAACTTGTTTTTCTTATGACTCTTTAAACAGTAGAATTTTACTATCCTTCTTATTTTGTAAACTTTGAACTGTAAATTTCTCCACAGTATTTCTTATTACTCTACATGTTTATATTACGGTCATTTTCTTGGACTAATGCAAATGTGACATTGCTCTACTTTGCCTCAGTGTTTTGCCAAGTAGACGTGTAAATGACAAAAGCCATTTATGTAATTTTATGAATATTAGATTGTCCACAATAGACCGATAAATGAAGAGCAGTCCAGAGCCAACAGCCAAGGAAGCTGGTTAAACAGCAGAATCTAAATTTGTAAATGCAGTAAAAGTGTTTTATTGGTGCTTTATTGTAGTGGCTTCCAAGGCCAGACCCTAGAGTACTTTAAACTGTGCACATTTTGTATGCCTCTCTAGATAAAACACACTTGATTCAACTCATCATGTTAGTTGGGAGTTCAAAACCTGAAATTGTTGTCTTTTTTGAAGCTCTGTTCAGATAATATGATTTTTCCTTACTTGAATGACAATTTGGAAATTGCTCAATTGTTTTTTCTTGTGTAGTGTGTCATATTGCACGACAATCAATACCATGTTTGTGAAAATTAATATTTGAATTTTTTTCATGTTGGCTCACATCTGGTTCCGTCTGAACCAAAAAGCTGCATGTGAACACATTAAATCGTAGGTAACAGACTCAATTCCTCAATTCAAGGCCCTGGAGGGCCGCAGCTCTGCACAGTTTTGCTCCAACCCTAATCAAACACAGCTGATCCAACTAATCAATGTGTTCAAGACTACTAAACACTACTAGATCAGCTGCGTTTGATTAGGGTTGGAGCAAAACTGTGCAGAGCTGCAGCCCTCCAGGAATTGAGTATGCACTAAATGGTCAGCATTGATTCAAGAGTGCATGTTCTGCGCCTGCATAGGAGAACATGTCTTTTCATACAGTGGGTGCAGTAGTTTGTTTTCCCATTCAACAGAAGAACACCGAACATCCGACATGCAAAGCATAAACAAAGCATCATTTAGTACCATTATCACAGTAATTATAAACTCACCACAGTGAGATTTGCTTGTGCAAATATGTCTGATAATCTATCTTGTTTGCAAATGTTTGAGAAATGACAGCTGGCCTCTTTGTGTTCTTCCTTGACTTGAATTGTTTACTTACTACCCCACTTCACTGTCACACTCACACTCTGATTCGTTGGTGAATAACCAGTCAGAGTGTTCTCTTCAGCCGACTACCCAAAACTGATTGTACACGCTGAATCGGGCCAACAAGCTCCAACATTAACCCGATGAGATGCAATGTATGGAACACACCAAATCAACTAGCTGGACAGACGCAGACCGATTGACCGACAAAGCCCACTGACAAATAGTCAGATTGTTGTGTCCCAGCCCGTATGTGGGAAATACTCAATAGAAAGTTTCAACGACATCTATAATGTATGCTCCTTCTTGATGACAGAATGTGCGTCATAGATATCATGCAATGATTGATATAAAGCAAAGGGTAGTCTTGCAAATTCGATACCCATGACAGACCAGGAATTTTTTTCAAGACAAAATTGCTAAATCTGACAGAGTGACTGTCGTAACTGACAATACAAATCATGTAGTCTGAAGTAGACAACCATTTTACATGCATACTGATCGGGGTCTAGTTAGGAAACCACCCATTTTTTTTTTTTTTATTTCAATAAGGATAAACTGAACTGGTCTGGTTTGGGGATCCTGCCCCTCTGGAATTATTAGGTTTTGGTGAGCTATCAACTTATCAAAAATCTGTTGGTAGAAACCTAGGGTTTCAGTTTGAGAGTGATCTGAAATTTAACAAACGTGTAAATTCAGTTGTTAAATCCAGTTTTTTTCCATTTACGACTTGTGGCAAAAGTGAAGTCATTTCTCTCTTTTAATGCCCTTTAAAAGGTGATTCATGCTTTTATTTTGGGGAGACTTGACTATTACAACTCTTTGTGTGTGGGTATTAGTCAAAATGCACTGAATAGATTGCAATTAGTCCAAAATGCGGCTGCGAGACTTCTGACAGGGACTCACAAGCATGAGCACATATCCCCAGTTCTTTCCTCTCTGGGCCGGCTGCCTGTTAGGTCAAGGATTAATTTAAAATGATTAATTTTTGTTTATAAATCCTTAAAGGGTCTGGCACCACCTTAATTATCAGATCTCATACATGTACAGTTGAAGTCAGAATTATTAGCCCCCCTGTTTATTTTTTCCCCAATTTCTGTTAAACGGAGAGAAGATTTTTTTTAACACATTTCTAGACATAATAGTTTGAATAACTAATTTCTAATAACTGATTTATTTTATCTTTGTCATGATGACAGTAAATAATATTTTACTAGATATTTTTCAAAACACTTCTATACAGCTTGAAGTGACATTTAAAGGCTGAACTAGGTTATTTAGGTTAACTAGGCAGGTTAGGGTAAATAGGCAGGTCATTGTATAACGATGGTTTGTTCCGTAGACTTTCATAGGAAAAAATTGCTTTAAGGGGCTAATAATTTGGCCCTAAAATGCTTTTAAAAAAATCAAAAACTGCTTTTATTCTAGCCAAAATAAAACAAATAAGACTTTTTCCAGAAGAAAAAATATTATCAGACATATTGTGAAAATTTCTTTGCTCTGTTCAACATAATTTGGGAAATATTTAAAAAAGAAAAACAATTCAAAGGGGGGGGGGGGGGGGGGGGGCGCTAATAATTCTGACTTCAACTGTATATAATCCTGGTAGGTCACTAAGGTCTTCTGATCAAATAATTATTTCTGTACCAAGGTCCCAATGTAAGCGAAGTGGGGATGGGGCTTTTGCTGTTATCGCCCCAAAACTCTGGAACAAGCTTCCACCCCACATTAGACACGCTCCAAATTTATCTCTTTTTAAAAAGCTTCTAAAACTGCATCTTTGTTCTTTAGCATTTGAGCCTTTTTAATGTTGAGGGGTTTGCTTTATGTTTTAACTGTTATGTATGTGATGTATGACTTATTTTAATCAGTATTGATTGTGTTCAGCACTTAAGGCAACATTGTGTTGTAAAAATGTGCTATAAAAATAAACTAACTAACTAACTGACTTTCATTGTTATTCTGTATTTTATCAATGGCAATTTCAAATCAATGTTTTACTAAATGTACTATTTTTGATTTGAGCAAAGCTGCCTCAGTTTACCAGTAAGAGCTGGAAGTTGAGGAGTTTTATGTATTTTATTTAGTGCATTATTTACCAATCTATGTAATAGTAATGTGCCAGGTGCCAAGCCATTTGAGACATTTAAAACAGATTAAGCATATTCTCTGCAAAGCATTAACACTGAACATTATTAAACCAAACATAAAATAGTCACTTACTCTTGGATTGAGAGCTTTTTGGTAATTTGGACTTCAGAAACCCAGCCATTTCTTTGTCTTCCTCCCGTTCCCTGCAGAGCAGAGGTAATTATGGTGATGGGAAGATTGACTGTGTCATTCTCTGTCAATGCATGGTCTTCGTGTCCTTCAGTTTGCTCAAGGTTTGGTATTATTACTGAGAAATCTGTCTAAAAATGTAACATGCACACTTATGTGTTATGCATTTCTCTATCGTTATTTGTTCATGGTATTCTGCTGACTTTAAAGTGGTTTATAACATGTTACAAGATTTGCACTGTGTTTTACAGGGATAGTTCACCCAAAAATCAAACTTTTATGTTAATTTACTCACTCTCAGGCCATCCAAAAGGTGACTTTTTTTTTCTTTTTCACTACAACATTTTAAAAGATTATGTTCCTGAGTAGAGGTCTGAATGCTTTTCTTGTGACATAGCATTAAAATTCAGAATCAAAGGTGGAAGCTGTTGGTAAATGGCAGTATAGAAATCACAGTTTAGCTCATCATTAGCTCAGTTAAAATCATGGTATCTAGTAATCCTAGGAAGACTTTGATCTATCTATCTATCTATCTATCTATCTATCTATCTATCTATCTATCTATCTATCTATCTATCTATCTATCTATCTATCTATCTATCTATCTATCTATCTATCTATCTATCTATCTATCTATCTATCTATCTATCTATCCATCTATCTATCTATCTATCTATCTATATACATATATACACATATACACACACACACATATATATATATATATATATATATATATATATATATATATATATATATATATATATATATACCGTGATGTACAGTATATATATATATATATATATATATATATATATATATATATATATATATATATATATATATATATATATATATATGTATTCTCAATCTTCAGAAAAGTAACAGATTTTAATGTAAATCATCAAGCACACCTGAACCAGCTAATCAAGCTCTTACTTGATGTACTAGAAACTTCCTGGCAGGTGTGTTGAAGCAAGTTGGAAACCGAGTTTGGATACCCCTGCAGTCAAATTACATCACATTCATTTATAGGCTAACAATTTATGCTATTTTAATTTTATTGTAACTGGCTTTCTGAACATTTATTCACAAAATGTCAATACAAAAGATAAGACAGATACATTTATTGTTAGAAATTTCAACAAAAGGCAGGTTGCATTTTATGAATCACCAAGTAACTGTCAGTTGGAAAAAAAAAATCCTTGGATTTACTAAATCTTTTTTAAGGTAAGTCATTATAAACAATATAAATAGGCAGAATTTAAACAAACAATTTCAATTTAGTAATGTTCTTAATTTTTTTCTTAGTTTGTTTAAATTCAGCCCATATAAATTGTTTGCAATTACTTACCTTAAAAAGAAGTAAATCCAATGAATCATTTTTTTACTCTCTGAAGAAAAAGGATTGTGAATGGCCTGAGGGTGATTAAATAAACAGCAATTTTTCATTTCTGGGTGAATTATCCCTTTACAACCATGCAGCTGGACTAAAAATATTTCTAGTGCAAAGCAGTCTTTTCTCAACACTGTAGATTTCTAACATGGAACATGGACACTTTTTAATATGGAGCTGAAATATCATAATTGTTAACACTGATAATATGAAAATTAAATCAGCCGCATTTAAACTGTTAATAAACTATTATTATTAAAAGCAAGGAAAAAACATAAACCCTGGATTCAAAGTCAGTTTCAAAAGTAAACTCTGCAAATGCCACATGCTGCAAGCATTTCATTCCAGAAATCGCTGAGGCAGAATCCTTGACTTCATTACAAACAAAATCCTATTACTTCTGCACTTAGAGTTGAGTAGTGTTATTTTTTTTCTCAGGCCTGAGACAGAATCCTGTCTGCTTCAGAACTGAGCTCAATAAGAGATTTAATAAAGGGTGTAAATGAATTGTGTGTCAGCTTCGATCATTTTTTTTCCAGCATGCTGAAATCAGCTCACCTGAGACGCTCAAACTCCACGTCGTCCACCAGGAAATCTCTGGCCTCCACTAATTTATGAATCTGTTTTAGAAGTTCTTCCTCTTTTTGTTTGTCTTCATTGGATTTGTCATTATCTGAAAATGCATTTTCATTTTTTTAATAGCTTTCATTTTATTTGCCAATGCCAAGCCACTTCTTACTCTAAAAGAACGCTAAAATAATGTATGCAAAATGAAGTTGGCCCTAAATTAGTTGCTTAATTAGAAGTGCATCTCTTGTTTTGCTCCTTCTTGAAATTGAAATAATCAATTGAATAAAGAAAGAGCTCTTTAATATGTATATTGCTACCTTCAATTAAAAAAAACAACAACTGTATACTGCTTGTATTTCTTGATTTTTTTATGTATTACAAGAAGGGTTTTCAGAACTCACCTGGGATAGACAGAAGCTTTTGAAGCTCTTTCTTCAGTCTTGTAATTTCTTTACATAACTGGATATCATCCATCCTATGTAAACAAAAGGATATGTTAGTATAATGAACTTTTTAATAATTAAATCGTTTTTTTTTTTATTGCTACTTCTTTTATTGATATTGATACCTATTGCTGTAGATATTTTCTATCAAAAATGGTATCAACAATAAAAATAGCAATAATTTACAAGGTTTAAAATAATTTTTTAGATCTTTTACATTTTCCGAATGAGTTAAATACAGTCAACTCATAATCTTATATATAATATTATAAGGTTCTGTCTGCGTTCTAAATGATTTTGTAATATTGAGCTTCAAAGATTTTGCGTTCTATATAGCAAACAATATGTGTAACAGTTTTCTTGCGTACATTAATATGACAGAGACCCTAAATGTGATAAAAAGTTTCTTTTCATCACGTTTGTCAAGCTAACCCCCATAAACCACCTATATGCAGTTAAAGTCAGAATTATTAGCCCCCTTTTGAACTTTTTTAAATATTTCCCAAATGATGTTTAACATAGCAGGGAAATTTTCACAGTATGTCTGACAATGTTTTTTCTTCTGAAGAAAGTTTTATTTGTTTTATTTCGGATAGAATAAAAGCAGTTTTTGATTTTTTTAAAAGCCATTTTAATGACAAAATTATTAGCCCCTTTAAGCAAATGTTTTTTTAGAGTCCACAGAACAAACCATCCTTATACAATAACTTGCCTAATTACCCTAACCTGCCTAGTTAACCCAATTAACTTATTTAAGCCTTTAAATGTCAATTTAAGCTGTATAGAAGTGTCTTGAAAAATATCTAGTAAAATATTATTCACTGTCATCATGACAAAGATAAAATAAATCAGTTATTAGAAATGAGTTATTAAAACTATTATGATTAGAAATGTGTTGAGAAAAAAAAATTGGGGAAAAAAATAAATTGGGGAAAAAAACAAACAGGGGTGCTAATAATTCCGGGGTGGGGGGGTGGGGGTAACTCTGACTTCTACTGTATATCAGATCCTCTGGACACATCTTTTATGTTTAATAACTATATTTGATGGCGGCTGGCATCCAGCGTTTTTGTGCATTAGCCTGTTTATTGGTGACAGGCAAACACACTTAAAAAGTGCATTCTTGCCCCCTACTGGACATAAGCGTATATCGTAACCTGTGACGAATAGTGACATCAATAAAAATAAAAATAAAAACATAAAAAAGTAATATTAAATAAATATATTTTACTTAAAAAAAATACTTTTGAAACTTCATATTTATTGACATTAAAGATTATTTCTGATCTTGAAAAAAATTAGATTTTTAGGATTCATGCTAATCTTGTCCCTAAGCATTCAGTCCCTAAACCTTTTTGCTCATGTCAACAGTCTTGTCATTATCACATTATTTTGCTATAAATAAGCATTTAAATCCCATTTTAAACAAACTATGTGAGCATATGGCAAAGCTAGAGTGGAATTCCTCTGTATCTCTCTGGTTCACTTGAGACAGGCAGTGGAGCCTGAGCACTAATCAGACACCTATAGGAAGAAATGTCCCACTGATTTTGTAATAGGCAAAGCTTCTCCCCAAATGACTGTGAGAAGAACCCGATATCCATGCATTACACTCTCTGGCAGCATCAAAAGCAAAGCACTAACATTTTAATGAGGGGCAGCTGGCTGATTGTAGCTCTTGGTAATAGAAAACAGGAAGGATAAATGGCTGCAGATGTGATGGTGATGCTGCACAAAGCTTGTGGGTTTGGTTGTTGAACATCATTTGTAATTAACAAAATTGGTTATTGCATTCATGTAGTCATTGCATGAGTGTAAAAATGAGAACTAATAAAAGAAGACCATAAGAAACAGTAATAATGTTGGTAGACTTTAAACTCACAAGTTTCTGACATACCAACCTAAATATTTATAAAACATCCAAAAAAATATTCACAGCGCTACACTTTTTTTGTTGCTAAAGTACAGCCTTATTCAAAACGGAATTATTATCATTACTGCGTTAAATTAATTAATTTTAGGTTAGGTTTAATTTAGGGCACAGTACAGAGACTGCCCTGCCATGAGGAGCTGACTCTAGTGCCTTTACAATCTTGGCTTGTTATACCTGAGTGCAGAATTTGGTACAGTATGTCACTCTATTTCACTTGACAGACTTTAGACATGATCAATTTGAGTTTGGTTCAGGTCCTACCTTATACAAAAGATGTTGTGGTAAACAACAAATATGGGTCACTATAATTGGCCAAATGTCATGTCTTTCCTTACCCAAATCAGATATTAATCAGGGTCAGTATGTTGTATCTGTTTCGGGGCCCCTACTATTTAGTATTTATGTATATGTTTCCTCTGGGGCAGATCATTAGAAAACTTGATCTGGGGTATCATTTCTATATCGATGATATACATTTTTACATCAGCTTACAGACTGATGTTTCAGTTCGAAATTCTTTTCACGCTAGCTACGTTTCCATCCACCTATTTTTATGCGCATTTTGGATATTAATGCCCATACAAACATATGTGCATAACTGAGTAGGATAAACTTTTCATTCCATAAGAAAAGATGCGCATAAACTACCATGGAATCACTTTTACTAAACAAATTCCAGTATGTGCATTAAAAAAAGTCATGTCACTTTGTTATAAGAGATCATGTGATGATGAAAATGTGCATGAATGGACAAACCAGCAGACTGAGCACACTGTAAAACATCAGAAATGTTGTTTTGGTCATTCCAAAACATCAGTATTAGTGTTATTTGTTTATTAATTACCTATAGAATTGCCAAGATTGCTGTGCTCTATGTCTGAAGCCTACAAACGCCACCATGCGTTCATTGCGTGTCGGCATTGTCTTTTGAGGTGCAAGTCATTTATTAAATAAAGAAAAGATTGATGGAGCTCAGCCCAGCAAATTCTGTTTTTACTTTTTATATTTGCCGCCAGTTTATCAGGAAGTGACGATTTTGTTCTCTTTGACTCGTTGGATGGGAATGCTGCTTTATTCGCACTTCTTTTATGTGATATTCCAGTTGTGTGCATACATTTACACTTTTGGATGGAAGCATAGCTAATGTCTACAAAACATAAAAGAATAGATGCATTGAAACTAAATAGTACTAATGCCGAGTTCACGCTGCACAATTTTAGCCTTGATTTTCACTCGTCACCAGTTTTTGTGAAATCAGCAACAAATGCCCAAAATCAAAAGCAAAGTGGTGCTTGACAAGGGTGACAGTCATGCAATGTGAATTATCAAAGGTGAGATCTATAAGACGTGCCACAGATGCCTTTGAAATATTTACGATTTTATTTACGATTCACGATTTAAAATCCTGTTGTGTGAAATGAGTTCTGACCAAAAAAAGACACTGTTGATGGCCTACAGCCACTGAAAGCAAGATATAGGGCAGCACAGAGTTTGGGGAGGAGTTATGGTAATGAGCTATGATGCGGTTCTGCGGCAAGCAATCGGTATGTTGAAGCCCACCGCTTGAGAGGAGTCCAGAGCACACAGCCCTGTGAACTTTGGTTTTGACCACACTTGTTCCCAATGGTTTGATTATTGCGGTCACCAGATTTCCAATTATTTACGTTTTCTTACAGGGACATACATTAAAAATGAACACACATTGGATAAGTGGAGCAATGCCACATCACAGGCAACAATTAGATCTTCCATTGTTAAATACATTTGATAAAAAGTGGGCTAAATTTTCACGCTAAAAAGTATGTTTTTATGCGGGATTGTAACTGATTTGCTGATATGCTGCAACGGCTCCTTTAAATACGAGATCAATGTAGTGAATTTTGACGCTCTCGCCGTCGGAGCTGTGAAGGCAGACAGCATTGCCGCCAGGCTGACCAGAGCGAACTTTGATGCTCTCACAGCCTTCGGTGAAAATCAAGGCTAAAATGGTGCAGTGTGAACTCAGCATTAGTACTATTAGGTTTTAATGCATCTACTCTTTTATGTCTTGTAGACATTACCAAATAAATTTATCAAATAAAGTTGATAGAAAGTGTGCAACATCATCACGCTATAAAGTATGTTTTTATGCAGGAATGTAACTGATTTTCTAATATGCTGCAACGGCTCCTTTAAATACGAGATCAGTGTAGTGAATTTTGACACTCTCGCCGCCTTCGGTGTGAATGCACAGTCAGAATATACAGTATAAGCTTCACAACGACATTAAACAGAAACAAAGAAGAAACATCTGATTGACCAGCAGCACATTACTAAATTATTTAATGACCTCCAACACTTTATTTCTCTCTTTGCAGAATGCACAATTCTTTTTCCTAATTCTGTTCTCTTGCAAGTCCACTGTTTAGATGGGATATTTGATGGTCAATCAACATTTGTGGCTCACAATAGTATGATTACTAAATCAGCATTTTATCATCTTAGAAATATTGCTCGGAATAGGTCTTTCCTTTCCACTCCCGCTACTAGTAAGCCCATCTAATTTTCAATTACCTTGAGAGTTGATTACTGCAATTCTCTCTTTCAAGGTTTACCATCAAAATCTAGACTACAATATATTCAGAAATCAGGCCCCATTTACACTAATACATTTTAATTTTAAACGGCATTTCAGAATGAAAACAATCCATGTTCACAATGGCGTTTCACCTAGCGTTACTGAAATGATCTCCATCCACACTATAGCACTGAAAATGTACATCACGTGACCACACACACTCTGTCATGCACTGCAGCATATGCGGATGTCTGAGCCCCAGACAGTCAGCGGGTGCTTTGAGCACACCTCCCCAGGTGAGAGCAGCTAACATCAGACATTTCATCAAGGATCTACCACTGGATCTCATCGATTGCTTGCCTTAATATTGTATAAACTTATTGTACTATTGATTGCCATTATTGATTATTAAAACTGATATTAAGCAAAAAAGACTGGGTGTGTTTCATATTTTTAACTGAAAATGAAAGGAGGTAGTTATGTTATAGGTTCCATTTTACTATAAATATGCATACAGCGAAGATGAAGGTCATATAATTATGTAGCTACACAATGCCTTGACATTTTATTGTTAAGATAGTGATACAACGTAGCAAGGGTGATGTGAATGACGTTATAAAGTACACTGTTCCCTTTGAAGATTCACCCAATGTGCCCTCATGAGTTTGTTTTCCATATCAAACTTGCGAAGTCTGAACTTACAAGGAAAGGATGCAAGACTGAATTTTGTGTACTTAATATTGACAAAAAGCCCCAATCAGATGCGAATGTCTGAATCCACGCCTCCGTTTTTGTGGCATGCTCTTTAATTTACATTGGATTCCAGTTCAATCGCACCTTCCATTTAAACATGTTCTAACCAATACAGTTGTACATGATTTGGTTCCTTCTTATGTTTTGCTGATTCTTTGCTGATTCATTTCTCCTTTACCAGCCTCAATCCAAACATGATGGAACAGAGCTTTCTCTTGTGCTTCTCCGTTGAATGTTCAAAGTGCTCCCAAACTAATAACTTGAAAACAATTCTTTAAAACTCTCTAAACAAACTCTCTTATTTATAGTTTGTTTTATTTCAAATGCAATCTTCAATAAAGCTAAAGGTAGAGGAACTCCATTAAGTTAATCCCTTGTAACATCATTTTCAATGAAACATTTTCAGTTTTGTTTTTCATTCTCACGGTGCACAGTATACAGATATTTACATTTTACTCACATGTATCTGAGTTCAGATTCCCTCCTTATCAAAATGTCTCTTATCCGTTCAATCTTACAGAGTTCACCCTCAATGTCGCCAACTGTGATAGTAGAGTCCGCCATTGATACCACATCCGCATCTGAAAACAGAAAAGCAAGAGGATCTGGACTGAAACCACACCGATCATGACCAGGAGGAGATGAATGAAGCTTAAATTGCATCCTAGAAAATAACTGATTTAGTGAAACATACTTTCTCCTAAGACCACCAGTGCTTGTGGAGAAATTTTGAAAAATTCCTTCATTCATTCATTTTCCTTCAGGTTAGTCTCTATTTCAGAGGTCGCCACAGTGGGATGAAACATCAAATATTCTGGCATATGTTTTACGCAGCAGATGCCCTTCCAGCCACAGCCCAGTACTGGGAAACAGCCATACACACTCATTACACACATACACTAAGGCCAATTTAGTTTATTAAATTCACCTATAGCGCATGTCTTTGGACTGTGGGGGAAACCCACGCAAACACAGGGAGAACATCCAAACTACACAGAGAAATGCCTACTGGCGACCTTCTTGTTGTGAGGTGACAGTGCTAACATTAAGCTAACGTGCCGCCCAATTTTTGAAAAATTATCTGTTAAGATCAACTTAACCATCATTACACCCAGTGGCAGATTTAGGCATGGGCAATATGGGTAAAAATCATGGGTACCCATGGGTAAAAATCATATGTGCCTCAGTATGCTTTGAGATACGATTTATTTTATGCAAGTGTATTAATCCCAAGAGTGGTTGGCTAATCCCAGAATAAAGACGTTCATATTTGGCATCTGTTGTGAGCACAAGTTTGTTTTTCTCTATGTGCAACAAAAACAACACTGGTGCAAGCAAACTGACGCATGTATCTGAGTTTTGCTAGTTGACAAAACTGAAGTTTATATAATATGATGATCTTATTTTGACTAAGTATGGCTATGAAGCAGAAAGTAGGGATAAAGAGTCAGAGAAATACAGTATTAATTCTTGGCCTTGAGTTAAGTCTAAGATGAACAGATAATGCTATAAAAAAATGTTTTGTTTTGTATTTTACAGAATTGTCAAAATTAATATTCATGCAAAAGATTTCTCAAGTGATCTTAGCATATCACTCCAGTTTGGTCTTTACATTGTTTTCCAGTTACATTTAGGATTGATTTCTGTTATTTATTTATAATAATAAGTGTATAACAACAACAACAACAACAGTAATAATAATAATACTAATTTTATTTATAATAAATATTAATATTTTTAATAATTCCAGTTCTAGTTTTGTCCATATGCTACCTGAAGTTGGGGTAAAACAACAACCTTTTTGTAGAATTTACATGTTTAATGGTCCTTTTTTATATTAACTAGATGTAACTTTACATGGGGGGGTATGGGGTGGTTTACCCAGGGTGCTATTCAAGCTAGAACCCCCACTGATTACACCCATTCCAAGTTGAAGTATATACACTCAACAAAAACAGAAAACCAGTCAGTCATCTGGAACTGTAACATGCTGTCATACACACCGATCATACACTGTCATACACAGAGAGTAATCTTCCGCTCATAAAAAATGAGAGCAAGAATAAAGTGTTGTTTATATTTTTGTTGAGTGTATAACAGCCACTAAGCCTTTTTTTCGATATCACATTTAATGGACGTTTTCACAGGTTATAACTGTTACAATTCTTTTACTTCTATACTAACTTCTTCCTTTTATTTAAGAGGTTCTTGAAAGCTCTTTATAGCGACTTCCTCCGTATTCCTCCTGCACCAATAAATCAAAGCTTTAGCAGCAGCAGAAAATTGCAGCATGTCCAGGTTACCCGCCTCGGCTGTCAGACAACAAATTATTACTTGCAAGGGTTTAGGAGGCCTAGCATAACTCTTCCCCTGATCCTGCAATTGGTTATGTCAGTGCTGATGTGATGTCTCCTGTGGCATTGTACACTGTCTCTTTCTCTTGAGTGGCATGGAAACCGTTATGCTAGGCTGATGTTAATACGTTCTGTCAGTTTTATTCGGCTGAGTGGCCATTCAGTGCGTGAGATGAGGAAATATGACAATATTTAGGAAAATAGTAATTCCATTTTTAATGAAGAGTTGTTGTGCTGTCGTCGTTGTTTTTTTTGTTTTGTTTTTTCAAACCAAAGTGACATCATATGTCTTCTAGTCACTGTATCTGCCTGCACATATACAGTTGAAGTAAAAATTAATAGCCCACCTGTATATTTTTTCTCCAATTTCTATTTAACGGAGAGAAGATTTTTTCAACACATTTTTAAAGATTATAGCTTTAATAAACAATTTCTAATAACTTATTTCTTTTATCTTTGCCATGATGACAGTACATAATATTTTCATTCAATCATTCATTCATTTTCTTTTCGGCTTAGTCCCTTTATTAATCCGGGGTTGCCACAGCGGAATGAACCGCCAACTTATCCAGCACGTTTTTACGCAGCGGATGCCTTTCCAGCCACAACCCATCTCTGGGAAATACATAATATTTTACTAGATATTTTTCAAGATACTAGTATTTAATTTAAATGCTTAACTAAGTTAATTAGGCAGGTTAGGGTAATTAGGCAAGTTATTGTATAACAGTGGTTTGTTCTGTAGACAAACACAAAAAATATTGCTTTAGTAGGCTAATAATGTTGACCTTAAAATGGTTTTTAAAAAAAGAAAAATTGCTTTTATTCTAGCCTAAATAAAACAAACTTTTTTATATATATAATAGGAAATACTGTGAAAAATTCCTTGCTTTGTTAAACATAATTTGGGAAATATTTGAAAAAGAAAAGAATTCACAGGAGAGCAAATAATTCTGACTGTATGTTGTAAATAAACTGTTTATTGAAGTATTGCACGTTCATGCTGCGATATACATACTGCAATGTTTTGCAAAACTTTTGTGAATTTACAGTGCATCTGGAAAGTATTCATAGCGCTTCACTTTTTCCACATTTTTTTATGTTACAGCCTTATTCCAAAATGGATTAAATTAATTTATTTACTCAAAATTCTACACACAATACCCCATAATGACAATCTGAAAAAATATTTTTTTTAATTGTTGCAAATTTGTTAAAAATAAAAAACCTGAAAAATCACATGTACACATTCACAGCCTTTGCCGGGGAGCTCTGAATTGAGCTCAAGTACATTCTGTTTCCATTGATTATTCTTGTTTCAGCAGGTTAATTGGCGTTCACCTGTGGTAAATTCAGTTGATTGGATATGATTTGAAAAGGCATACACCTGTCTATATAAGGTCCCAGGGTTGACAGTGCATGTCAAAGCACAAACCAAGCATGAAGACAAAGGAATTGTCTGTAGACCTCTGACACAGGATTGTCTCGAGGCACAAGGCTGTGGAAGGTTACAGAAAAATTTCTGCTGCTCTGAAAGTTACAATGAGCACAGTGGCCTCCATCATCCATAAGTGGAAGATGTTTGGAACCACCAGGACTCTTCCTAGAGCTGGCCGGCCATCTAAGCTGAGTGATCGGGGGAGAAGGGCCTTAGTCAGGGAGGTGATCAATAAGCCGATGGTCACTCTGTCTGAGCGTCAGCGTTTTTCTGTGGAGAGAGGAGAACCTTACAAAAGACAACCATCTGTGCAGCAATCCACCAATCAGGCCTGTATGGTAGAGTGGCCAGACGGAAGCGCGCCTGTAATTTGCCAAAAGTCATCTGAAGGACTCTCAGACCATAAGAAACAAAATTCTCTGTTCTGATGAGACTAAAATTGAACTCTTTGGAGTGAATGCCAGGTGTAACGTTTGGAGAAAACCAGGCACCGCTCATCACCTGGCTAATACCATCCCTACAGTGAAGCATGGTGGTGGCAGCATCATGCTGTGGGGATGTTTTTCAGCAGCAGGAGCTGGAAGACTAGTCAGGATAGAGGGAAAGATGAATGCAGCAATCTACAGAGACATCCTGAATGAAAACCTGCTTCGGAGTGCTCTAGACTGGGGCTACAGTTCATCTTCCAGCAGGACAATGACCCAAAGCACACCGCCAAAATATCAATGGAGTGGCTTTATAACCACTCGGTGACTGTCCTTGAGTGGCCCAGCCAGAGCCCAGACTTAAATCCTATAGAACATCTCTGGAGAGATCTGAAAATGGCTGTACACCCTCGCTTCCCATCCAACCTGATAGAGCTTGAGAGGTACTGCAAAGAGGAATGGGCAAAAATTCCCAAAGACAGGTGTGCTAACCTTGTGGCATCATATTCAAAAAGACTTGAGGCTGTAATTGCTGCCAAAAGTGCATCAAAAAAGTTTTTCAGGTTTTTTATTTTTAATAAATTTGCAACAATTTCAAAAAATCTTTTTTTCACATTGTCATTATGGGGTATGGTGTGTAGAATTTTGAGGAAATAAATGAATTTAATCCATTTTGGAATAAGGCTGTAACATAAATTTTTTTGGAAAAAGTCAAGCGCTAAGAATACTTTCCAGATGCACTGTAATACAAAATTACCTTTGTTTGCCTGCAATGAGAACACGTTTGGAAGACTTTTGACTACATCAGGCAGAAAAGTTACATGTCATCACCCATATCTGAAAGCAAGCATGGTTTTGTGTCTAAATATCTGTAAGTATTCTATGGATGCTGAAACATGACTAAGCTAGCTAGCCACATTAAGAAGACCGCAAAAAAGTTTCTGTACTCTGTTTCAAGAGTTTTTGTACTCCTGATTGTTCTTGATGTTTTCAGGGTGACAAAACTATACCAGTGAAGCAAAGTGATAGTATTTAATTTAATTTATTTACATTGGTAAAAATGTATGTTTTTTTGCAACAGTAAAACATTTAGATGGTCATGAACACCTCCACTGAAATATTACAAAGCATATGTGGGTTATAACATTTACCAAAAATTATACATTTAAAATAAAATAATACCTAGAGTATTATTTTACCTAGAGTAGTACTGCATACATTGTTTCTTTGGAAGGTCTTTAGTTTTTTAAATACTTATAAGAGAAAGATATCTTTGCTATTCTCTCTGGAAAAAGCCAAGCACCAGGAGGCGTGCCGTGGGCAGATCTACTGAGTCAACAGTGCGCAAGTGTGGTGCAGCTTCAGAGAAAGATGACCGCATTGCTTGTCAAAGTTATGTGATAAACCAGACACATCACCACAGAAATAAGTGGTGTTGTAAATGATGGTAAAAAACCTCACCAAGGGTGTCAGGTCAAGTATTTATGTGTAAATCGAAAAATGAACTATATTTCTACCATTTAAAAAATAAAATAAAATAAACATTTTTTTGAAACAGGTCTTGTGCACTATGCGCAGTGCTGCACTTGCTTACTTATGCTGAGTGAAGTGTATTGATGAGTGTGCCATGCTCTCACCATTACGTGTACATGCTCAGTCTACCATGGAGAAGAAAAAGAAAACTTTCAAACTTAGATGTACAACTTTTGACAAAGAAAAATTTAAACAGAACCCTCAGATTATAGATTCGTATCTGCCAAATATTGTCCTATCCTAACAAACCACACATTAATGGAAAACATATTTATTCAGATTTGATAATGTGATGTACAAATCTCAATTTCCAAAACAAATTACATTTATGAGGCTTTGCATTCCAGTGTCACATATGTAATCCAACATTATTTAGCATGCTATATATAGGTAGCATTGTTCTTCAACTTTGTACAACCCTGGTATCTGAAATAAAGCTTAGGCCACTAGAAGAATTTTGACATGGCTGACGTAATGATGTCATGTCATGTCATGTTCCAGCAACTGTGTCAGAATACTGTACACTCAAAAAAATTATATTTGCTGCTTGTTCATACTACGTATTTGAAATTATCTGGATCAACACAATTCTTGAGATTTTTGGGGGGACAACTTAATTCACTTAAATTTGTAAAAATGAGTAAGTTAACTTAATCAATTTGTGTTGGGACAACATAAGGGCATTGTGTGGAACCCATAATTTTTTACAGTGATATCTGTGTTGTGGGTACTCAGGGATTTATGTTGACATAAAAGCAATGCACAGTTGCTGCACATAGCCTACACTGTAAAAAATGCAGTGTTCCATTCAATTCATTCATGTTGTCCCAACACAAATAGAATAAGTTAACCCAACAAATTTAAGTGGATTGAACATAAAACAATAAAGTTGTCCCCAAATAAGCTCAAGAATTGTGTTGTTTCAGCTCATTTCAAATAAGTTTGTGTGTGTGTGTGTGTGTGTGTGTGTGTGTGTGTGTGTGTGTGTGTGTGTGTGTGTGTGTGGGTGTGTGTGTGTGTGTGTGTGTGTGTGTGTGTGTGTGCTCCTCTTGCACCAAGAAGTGCTCTACTGGATTGAGATTTGTTGACCGTGGACAACATTTGAGAAGAAACCAGACTGAGATGATTTGGGCTTTGTGACATGGCACATTATCCTGCGGGAAGTAGCCATTACAAGACAGGTATAGTGTGGTCATAACGAGATGGATATGCTCAACAGCAATTCTCAGGTAGACTGTGGTGTTTAAACAATGCTTAACTGGTTCTAAGGAGCTCAAAATGTCCCAAGAAAATATTCTTGACACCATTACACCTCCATCACCAGCCCGAACAGTACAATGCAGGTTGAATCCATGCCTTCAAGTTGTTTTTGTATGACCTTCAGTATATTTTTGCAGATACTGAGACTCACACTAGCAAAAAGGCTTTACTCTTGTGAAATTGCTTATATAATATATTATAATATAAAAACAATTATATAAAAATCTAATATAAAATTTTATTATCAAACAAGTATTTTTTTTTTCTAATATCCTAAACTTTGTCACCATTTATATTCATTTTGATTACATTTTGGACATTTGAAGCGCACTAGTAAATTCTGGACTTCTGACTGGACACAATGGTAACAAAATTAATCAGATTAGAAACACAATACCTATTGCATTTGAAACAGAACCTTTACATCCAATCCCAATAAAAAAGTTAGTTAATAAAAAAGGTTTTTAAAACTGTCTCAAGACTACAACATCTCCTTCAAGGCTCAGAGAGGCTCTCCTGCATACTTTGAGTGTACAGTGCATCCGGAAAGTATTCATAGCACTTCACTTTTCCACATTTTTTATGTTACAGTCTTATTCCAAAATGGATTAAATTCATTAATTTCCTCAAAATTCTACACACAATACCCCATAATGACAATGTGAAAAAAGAGTTTTTGAAATTGTTGCAAATTCATAAAAAAAAAAAAAAAAACTGAAAAATCAAATGTACAGAAGTATTCACAGCCTTTGCTGTGATGCTCTAAATTGAGCTCAGGTACATGATGTTTCCACTGATTATTCTTGAGATGTTTCAGCAGCTTAATTGGAGTTCACCTGTGGTAAATTCAGTTGATTGGACATGATTTGAAAAGACATACACCTGTCTATATAAGGTCCCAGGGTTGACAGTGCATGTCAAAGCACAAACCAAGCATGAAGGCAAAGAAATTGTCTGTAGACCTCCAAGACAGGATTGTTACAGAACCAGGGGAAGGTTACAGAAAAAAATCTGCTGCTCTGAAATTTCCAATGAGAACAGTGGCCTCCATCATCCGTAAGTGGAAGATGTTTGCATCCACCAGGAATCTTCCTAGAGCTGGCCGACCATCTAAGCTGAGTGATTGGGGGAGAAGGGCCTTAGTCAGGGAGGTGATCAATAACCTGATGGTCACTCTGTCTGAGCTCCAGCGTTCTTCTGTGGAGAGAGGAGAACCTTACAAAAGACAACCATCTGTGCAGCAATCCACCAATCAGCCCTGTATGGTAGAGAGGCCAGACGGAAGCACGCCTGGAATTTGCCAAAAGTCATCTGAAGGACTCTGAGACCATAAGAAACAAAATTCTCTGGTCTGATGGGACTAATAAAATTGAACTCCTTGGAGTCAGTGGCAGGCGTTACATTTGGAAAAAAAAAACAGGCACCGCTCATTACCAGGCTAATATTATCCCTACAGTGAAGCATGGTGGTGGCAGCATCATGCTGTGGGGATGTTTTTCAGCAGCAGGAACTGGAAGACTAGTCAGGATAGAGGGAAAGATGAATGCAGCAATGTACAGAGACATCCTGAATGAAAACCTGCTTCAGAGTGCTCTTGACCTCAGACTGGGGCGACGGTTCATCTTCCAGCAGGACAATGACCCAAAGTACATCACCAAAATATCAATGGAGTGGCTTCACAACAACTCGGTGAATGTCCTTGAGTGGCCCAGCCAGAGCCCAGACCTAAATCCTATTGAACATCTCTGGAGAGATCTGAAAATGGCTGTACATCGTCGCTTCTCATCCAACCTGATAGAACTTGAGAGGTACTGCAAAGAGGAATGGGCAAACATTTCCAAAGACAGGTGTGCCAAGCTTGTGGCATCATATTCAAAAAGATTTGAGGCTGTAATTGCTGCCAAAGGTGCATCAAACAAAGTATTGAGCAAAGACTGTGAATACTTCTGTACATGTGATTTTTCAGGTTTTTTATTTTTAATACATTTGCAACAATTTCAAAAAATCTTTTTTTACATTGATATTATGGGGTATTGTGTGTAGAATTTTGAGGAAATAAATGAATTTAATCCATTTTGGAATAAGGCTGTAAAATAAAACAAAATGTGGAAAATGTGAAGCGCTATGAATACTTTCCGGATGTACTGTAGCATGTCATTGTTTGAGTTCTTTCATTCAGCTCGGGTCATTTTCCTCAGACCTCTGGCATCAGCAATGGATTTTTACTCACTGTATACAGAACTGCCACTCACTGAATATTTCCTCTCTATTTTTCCGTAAACCCCAGAGATGGTTGAGTGCAAAAAATATCAACAGATCAGCAGTTTCTCAAATAATCACACTAGCCCGTCTGACATCAAAAACCGCATCACATTCAATTAAATCACCTTTTTCCCCCCATTAGATTTCCAGTGTGAACTCGACCACGTCTAGATGTGTCTACAATGTGTTGAGTTGAGCCAAGTGGTCACGATTTATGTGAGATTCATTTTCTAATTGCATCTACGAAATTGCCTTTTTCCTGTGATCTTGTGAATCAAATCCATTAATAATTGTCCTGATCAAAACGGGAAATCTGAATCACAAATGCTTGCTAACAATGTTCAAAAACATTGTCATGAGGCAAGTGGCTACATTGTTGACAAATTAACAACAGAAACACTGACAACATTTTTGTGAATAGAAAAAAACATTCAAATCCATGTACTGCACTGGCTGAGAAAGTTTATTTGATTATACTTTATTATAGAATATTTACTCTAGTAAAATATATTTACAGTGTAATTATATGTGATACTTCCAGAAATGTCCTTCAACTGTTTTTAACTATATTTTCAGAAAATACGTGAATAAAGAAAGAAAACCATAATTAGGGTTGTGAATGAATTAATGAATAAACAAACAAATATAAATATCTTGAGGACATTCTTACAGTAAAGAATCGCATTGTTTAAACGTTCACAATTTTTTCACCACATAAGTAAAGTACCTCAAAATTCTGGTTTTAGCTCCTGCAATTAACTCTATTCTCAAAGCAAATTCCAAACATTTACAGTATGCAGTCAATTTAAATAAAAACATGGCCCTGGAATAATATCTCAATGTAAAGCATTTAAGTTTCTAATGGCTAAACTCCGACTCAGCTCTTGACAGATCTCGGCAGGTTACAACCTCCTCATCTACCTGAACTCAATCTCCACAGGAGCAGAAGTTCCACCTGTGGCATTAAATCTGCACAAACCCTAAATGGAGAAGAGAACGCAAGTGTGTGGTAGTCTACTATACCTTTCACCAACACGTTTTGACAGGTTTTGCTACAGTGACAGCCAGGTGTAGGGATACCTGCTTGGTCCACATCTGTTTTCCATTTCGTGCATTCCAGGGATCCGTACTGACAGGAGGCTCTGCGCTTTTCATCCATCACGCGACGGAATGAATGAATAAATAAACTCGAATATATGCACAAATCCTGACTTAGCTGAGCAATGCTTAGCAAAAGAGCAGGGTAAAATAATGAGGATGATCCAGCGGTTCTCGTTGCTGATGAAAATAGCTACGGCAGAGGATATCTAGACATCATTGCGCACCGGCAGAGGTCCAACTGCAGTTTCTGACTCATTGGCGACATCGTGCGGTCATTTGTACAATAACAACAACACATTGTAGTTGATAATAATACAACGAATACATTTATTTAGCATAGATATTTACTAAATCAAATCACAATATTTACAAAACAGTGGTCAAATTAACAACTGTGCAAAGTTTCGGCATGAATAAATGCCATTAAAAAAATAATAATACAACTGAATAAGATTGGCTAGTTTTACAATTGAAAGTACATGATTTGTTTTTTTAACAGAAGACTGGTTATTGGTGTGAGGTCGGAACAGAAAAAGGACACATAAACTGTACAGATAATCATATGAGGAAGTTGGCTCAAAATAGTTGCACCAATAATAATCGTTTCAAAGAAACATGCACAACACAGCCGTTCAAAGCTGTACCATTTGTGTAACATTAGTGCAGTTCTACACATACATCAGTCACAAACAGTACGAAAATATACTTTTTTTCATATGCATTTTATTTTTAAACAATGTTTTTAAGGTATAAAAATATGTAATTTTCATGGAGCACTCCAAATATAAATGTAAACACACAAAATAAATGTATTAAACAAAATATGTAACAAAGAAGTGCAAATCATTGGGGTCAGTTAATGGTAATGTCAGTTTCTCAATGGCATTATATGGTGTGCATATAACCTTAGCACATTATTCCTTGATTACACTGTAATATACTTGCTATCATATTCTAAATATAGCAATTATTGATAGAAAAGCCTAATAAAAGACTGTTAAGCAACAGGCTGATTGGTAAAACAGAGACCAAGGTAAAAACAAATTCAAGTAACTCTTAAAGGAACACTCCACTTTTTTTGCAAATAGGCTAATTTTACAAGTCACAAAGTTTAACAGTTGAGTTTTAACTCGTACTGTTAATTGTGATTAATCGCATCCAAGATTTTTTTGTATATATATTTGAATAATATATGCATGTGTACTATGTATATTTATGCATAAATACAGAAATAACTAAACATACTTTACAAATATACAAAAGAAACATATTTACATACATTGGATTATCTCTGGGAGTTGCAGGAGCACTTTTAGCTTAGCTTAGCATAAATACTTAAATCGGATTAGACCATTAGCATTTCGGAAAAAATTCTGATAATTTTCCTATTTAAAGTTGGACTCTTCTGTAGATACACCATCAGTGGCGGCTGGTCAATAGAGGGCGCTGGGGCGCCGCCCCCTTCAAGTTCGACCCCTTTAATATGTTAATGTTTATTATCACAAATATTAACAAAATAAATTGATTTAATTATAACATTCTAACATTTATTGTAGTCATACTAACATTTATTAAAAAAACGTATGAACAATATTTTTTCATATGTGTGCGGGGTGCCGGACTAATAGGTGTCTATGTAGGTACACAAACTTTTGCAATGCACGTGATATGACGATAAGCTCTAATTTGCCTGTTTTTAATTGTCTTTGGGGCGCAGCTCTCTGCGTCCCGAACCCTCCCATTTTTGTTGTTAGAACGAATCATATTTGTTTTTATATGATTGGCCTTATGTGATTGGACCATTCTCACCAAAGAGCTTAGAATGCAATTTCTCGAGATGAAGGAAAATTCTGTTGTATCTTTGCAAAGATATCCATTCACAAGGTGTTTGGATGAAGAAAAAAAAGAATCAAGGAACTTGGACCAGATCGACCTTTCTTGCAAATTCACCAGTAGTCAAGTGATGGGGAGCGCGCATATATTCGGGGCTTTTCCAGCACTTGTCATGACAAACGGAGTTGGCTGGCAGGTTGTGATGCAAGTCATGCCTTTTACTATTTCTGTGTTTGCTGTTTCAAACAGCATGACGCAAGAGAGGCTGAATGCATTGGCCATGCTGTTGATAGAGAAGAGACTGGTGACTGAGATGACTGACGTTAACCAAAAGGTTATTGAGAAATTTTCAAGCCAGAAAAAAAGGAGAGCAAAATTTATTTTCAAGTAGTGCTACTGGCCAGTGATTAGGCAACATTTGTGTGTGTGTGTGTGTGTGTGTGTTTACTGATTATCTGGATTACTTCATTACTGATAATAAACCCAAATTGAACTAAAATGAACTGATTTGTGATGCATTTATTGTATGCTTTAGTCATATTTTAGTTTTTTGATACATCACCTGAAAAATAGCTTTTACAGTCTTAATTTATCAACAGTTGGATTTTTTTTCTGGTGTTTGCCCCCCCCCCCCCCCCCCCCCCACCCACATTTTTTAACACCAGCCGCCACTGTACATCATACTAAAATTAAGCGCTGTTACCTGGTAATCTAGTTGTGGACTATTTTCATATGCTGCATAATATCATTGTGCCTGCTGCAGCCATGGTTTACTGATTATTACAGTGGAATGAGAGTACAACTCCTTAAAATTGGCATAGAAAACATTTTAATAACTTTTCATTTTTAA
Organism: Danio kyathit; assembly: GCA_903798195.1. Taxonomy (NCBI): domain Eukaryota; kingdom Metazoa; phylum Chordata; class Actinopteri; order Cypriniformes; family Danionidae; genus Danio; species Danio kyathit. The sequence continues at coordinate 30,373,780 of LR812524.1, read as the reverse complement.
TGCATGATGTAATTACAGAAGAGTAATGCTTTAAATATTAAAATAACACAAACTCTAAGTGATACGCTAATAGTCTAATCCAATTCAATGATTTATGGTAAACTGATATGATAAGTGATCGAATGGATTAAAAACTGGTAAAACTCAACTGTTTAACTCCAGGTAACTTGTAAAATGAGCCTATGTCCCCCAAAATTGTGTGTTTCTTTAAGTCTTAGAGAAACTCAATACCATGTCAGCATTAGTGTTAGTAAATTATCTGTGTTACAAGATTAAATACTTCCTGGATCGATGATCAACTTGTGATTCACAAATGAAAAGTACACAATGCAGTAAAACCTGCTTGGTGAAGTGTCTTAACTGATCGTTTGATCGCACATAGACACAACTGTACAGTGCACTGTTTAAAACACAATACACAAAACAAACAGCAAGAACTGGCCTTTACAGTCACCACAAGCTCTTCATCCTCCATCTTTGTTCATTAATCGATTATTCCTGCAAATGTGTTTATGGGCAGAGTCAATCCTTTGCTCATGTATTTGCTCAGTCCAGCATCAGTGTCGTCTTCTGTCATGAACTTTGACTTTAGGGATTTTTGAACGTAATATCCAGGGTCCCGACATGAAGTGACCTCAATGCTGTATTACAAAATATAAAACAACACAAATCAAAGACTGAAAACAAAATAAATGAAAAAGCGCAGTCTTCATAAACACTTTAAATCAAGTATAATTAAAATGTTTGTGTTTTTTTAAAGAAGAAACATCTCAGTTACTATCGTAACCCACGTTCCCTGAAGAGGAACGTTCTTCTGACACGAATGGAAGATCGATAGACAACCAATCACTCTGAAGAGTAATAAAAAGGGGCCAATGAGCTCAGCTCCACAGGTGCTGGGGATTAATCATTAGTAGAGTATATAACCAGTGCACGCGGAGCATTACACTAGCCGCTAAAGAGCCGATCGCTCAGCTATAAGCTGGAGATCCAGCTGCTGTGACATAGAAGACACACGCGTCTGTTCCCTCTTCGGGTACATAGGTTATGTTAGTAACTGAGACATTCCCCTTCAGGGGGAACTCTGACGTGTGTCTTCCGACACGAATGAGAGAGTGTATGGAAAACGCCACAGCAGCTAATGCTGAGTTCAGACTGCATGATTTTAGCCCCAGTTTCGACTCGCCAAGAGGTTTTGAGAAATCGCAGACAAATGCCTGAAATCACAGGTAAATCTGTGCTCGTTCACACGAGTAACAATCACACAGTATGAACTCTAAAGATCAACGATGCGATCTGAGAGAATCGCCGATGAGTCGCCAACACCTGTGAGATATTTGGCATGCTAAATATCTGGAGCTGTCGGCGATTCAAAATCATGCCGTGTAAAATGTGTTTTGATTGAAAATAACATCAGCCATTACCTACAGCCAAAGAGAGAGCAGCATTCACTAGTATGGGTATCTGCAGGCCAGTGGGATGTTGGGGAGAAATTAAAAGCGCTCATTTTCAGTTTATTTGGACCCAAGAAATGGAGGAAAACCAGTGAAAATTTGGTCAAAAAAGAAAAAAGTTGAAGGGAAATTGCAAATCCCCATCAAACCCAGGTGAGCAAAATAAGTAAATGTTCTACCCCACTAAAGGCTTCTTTCTCATTATGTAGTTAATATCAAAATATACTACGTGACCTTGCGCCGTTTCCAATGTCACTTATCGCGTGTTTGGGCATGGTTGTCGGCGATTCTTCCTATTTTAATGTCATGTAGTGTGAAACCCTCTGTCGCCAATACATCTTGCAGTGTAAACAAAGCAGCAACGAAATGCTACCCCAGATAGTCATGCAGTGTGAAAACATCTGTGACGCGACTACTTTGAAAATCATGCAGTCTGAACTCGGCATAAGTCTGTCACACCTATACGTTTAGCAGTCACGCCTATACGCCTGTACATTTGTCATGCCTATACGTGACAGACATGCATCACCAAGGGCGCAACCTTCCAACGCCCCCTAGGCCCTAAAATTACCATTATATGGGAATAATTTAGAATGAATTTAGATTAGGCGTCGTGAATGTGCTTTTACCTAGCTAATTGTAGTCTAAGGATTTTTAAAATACGACAGTACGTTTGGAAAGCGTGCCAGTCCCTGAAGAGGGAAGACACCGCAAAGGCAACCTGCTATCCAAAATGGGGAGACCTGATGGCAATATGGGCATATGGGTTAGACCTACAGTAAACGGCGAGAGCACTAGATATGATAATCTGGTTAGTGGGTAGGGAAGACGAGGGTCCGCCTGAGAGAGCCACTCCGTGGCTGAATTACACATACTGGATCATGCATAGCTGACACCAATTAGACCAAGCAGGTATACCAGACATTGTACTGGGCCAGGCCCCCGACTCAGTGGCTTCAGAGGGCTTCAGAGGAACTCTCTAGGGTTAGGGAGCATGGCACAGCAACTGTTTTTGACACCAAACTTAGTTTCCACCCGATTGACCAGGGTTACCCAGTAATCGGGAAGAAACCGGCTCCATACGAAGATTATAAAATCTCACGAATGTGTTAGGTGTTGGCCAGCCTGCAGCTCTACAGATATCTGTAAAAAAGCCACAGCATGCTAACGCCCAAGAGGAGGCAACACTTCTTGTTGAGTGTGCTCTCACCCCCGGAGGACACGGCACGCCCTGGCACAGATAGGCGAGGGCCATGTCATTAACTATCCAAAGGGCCAACCTCTGTTTTGATATGGCACTTTCCTTCTGATGACCACTATATCAGATACAGAGCTGCTCATAAGATCTTACATTCTTCATACAGTCCACGTAAAGGCACAGAGCACGAATGATACAAAGCAGTGAAAGGGCTGGGTCTGCTTCCACCATGAGCAGCGCTTGCAGGTTCACCACCTGTTCTCTAAAAAGGGTGGTAGGAAACTTGAGGACATAGCCCGGCCGAGGTCTCAGTATAATGTGAGTGTAGGCTGGCCTGAATTCTAGGCACGATACGCTGACCGAAAACGCCTCCAGATCGCAGACCCTCTTGATCAATGCCAACGTCACCAGCAGCGCTGTCTTCATGGATAGAATATTTAAGGATACATCATGGTGGCACAGATGGCTGCAATGTAAATCTTCAGTGCATAGGGTGACAGCCTAAGCTCCAGCTTATCCTGAAGGAAGGATAACACAACGCTAATCTGACAAGTTTGGGGGTCTTCTTGGCGAGAAGCATAGGGTTGCTTTGTGCTGCCGCTTGGCCAGTTGACCAGACTGCGAAGGTGGAACAGGTGTGGCCCCAGGTGGATGCCCTTAGCAAGGAGCAGCCAAGGTGGATGGAGTAGCGGGTAGAGCAGTTTTTAGGGCCCGCTGATGGATGACCTTTCCCATCACGTTCTACTGCACTTTCACCACCAAGAACTCCTGGGTAAAGTCCCCCGATGGTGTCGCCGAATAGGCTGACCTGGGATATGTTGCCTCGCAGAGAGGGCATGAGCTGTCCACGAGCACCTCCTCAACATGCTGGACCCTCAGACATGAGATGCAGTACTCGTGCCCATCATCCGGGGAGAGGAAACCACAGCATCCAGAAGCGTACGGTCAGAACAACATCTTGTTTGTTCTTGGGAGATTCCGTTCTTCAAGTAGACACTGCTCTTTCAACCGCCAGTGAAACGCCTAGGGGATGGGAAAAAAACCCAGTTCGACCATTGCTGTATATGTCATCGCCCGCACTGGTGGAATTACTGCTTTGAACAGCTCAGCAGTCTCTGATGCGAAAGTGTAACCCCTCGCTCCACATGCTCCCCTGGTTATTTACTCTACTAATGATTTATCACTAGCACCTGTGGAACTGAGCTATGCCAACTCATTGGCAGTCATTGGCCCATTTTCTTACTCTTCAGAGTGATTGGTGGTCTAGCAATCTCCCATTCATGTCAGAAGACACACGTCAGAGTTCCCATTGAAGTGGAACTACAATTTGATCAGCACAATTATTTTTATTATTATTATTATTATTATTATTGATATTATTAATAAATAAATAAATAAATAAATAAATAAATAAATAAATAAATAAATAAATTAAAGATTTTTGAAATTTTATAAGAAAGTATTTCTTGGTCATGGTAAAATCAGAATAATTTTAACGTGGACACTGGAGTAATGGTTGCTAAAAAAATTAATCAGTACTTAAATGTTAACATGCAAATAAAAAAGCGCTGATTGCTCACCTTTCAACATCCATAAATTTTCTTCGAAAGTCTTTGTCCAAACACACACTGAAAGTTGTTTTTTCTGGCGTCTTCAGTTTGAAACTGCATGTTCTAATCTTTATCTCCTGAAAATAAACGCAAATACAAATAAATAAGCAAACCAACAGAGCTTTTACAGCTTAATTTATATTTTCCCAGTTGCAGACAAACAAGCATCATAAATTAACATGAATTTTATTTGTAGACTGGTTCTTTCCATGGAAAAAATAAAACAATTCAAAGCATGCAGTTTTCTCAGTTTTAAAGGGTTGGCCAGACTTACTGTGTTGCTCTTTGGCCTTGTGTCATTGAAAGTGACAGCGAGGCAGTTGAGATCTACAAAATGTGACAAAAAAGTTGTCATTGGTTTGAATTTGTCGAGGTGAATGTTTATATACAAGTAATATGTTTACATATAAGTAATATAGTTTTAGTCAAATCAGTTTCAGTTTACCTTCAGTTTTGTTTTGTGGTATTGCTGAAATCTGGGCACCAGTGGTTCTGAGTGAGAACCCTTTTTCAACATCTCTGTTGCTTAGCGACACCTTAAAGAAATGTGAATGGTCAAACGGGGTCAACTAAGATTTACTGGTCACTTCATTTTTGGCTCTAGAACAAATCTAGAATGTAACAATTCAGTACTGGCCAGAAGTAATGTCCAAGAGAAGAAAATCAATATTTTCACACTTTATTATAACATAATAATCTTGTAATTATTTGTAATTATTGTAAAATACTGTATAAATACAGTTGAAGTCAGAATTATTAGCCCCCTTTGGATTTTTTTCTCTTTTTAAATATTTCCCAAATTATGTTTAACAGAGCAAAGAAATTCTCACAGTATGTTTGATAATAAGTCCTATTTGTTTTTATTTAGACTAGAATAAAACTAGAAAAAAAAATTTTAAACGCCATTTTAAGGACAAAATTATTAGCCCCTTTAAGCTATATTTTTTTCCGATAGTCTACAGAACAAACCATCGTTATACAATAACTTGCCTAATTACCCTAAGCTGCCTAGTTAACCTAATTAACCTAGTTAAGCCTTTAAATGTCACTTTAAGCTGTATAGAAGTGTCTTGAAAAATATCTAGTCAAATATTATTTACTGTCATCATGGCAAAGATAAAATAAAACCGTTATTAGAGATAAGTTATTAAACCTATTGTTTAGAAATGTGTTGAAAAAATCTTCTCTCCGTTAAACAGAAAACGGGGAAAAAAATAAACAGGTGGGCTAATAATTCTGACTTAAACTGTATGTATAACATTTTTATTTCTTTTTTTCCTTCTACTTGTCAGTTAAAAATCATTGTCACACTTGACTTTAAGTAGCCTTACTATGTACATACATTTATATTAATAATTTGGTACAATGCACTTGTGTACATGCATGCTTTAACATTGTACTTTAAATTATCTGCATGCCCAGTAATCACATCTCTAATTTTATAATTATATTGTTACCCCATCCCTTACACTTTACACCACAATTAAACCTACCCATACCACAAAACCTCTAATCTTAACCACATCCCACCTCAATAGTAACTTGAGTGTAGTGCAATACAATATAAACATAATAAGCACATTGTACTTATTTGTTAATGCAAGTCTTAACTTAGCTTCATGTTGTTGTTTTTTTCCCAATACAACACGTTTCTCATTTTTGATGGTCAATAAAACTATGTATTTTGCAAATATCTCCCCTGGATATCACTTTTGGCCTTAATTTCTATTACGCAACTACATGAGAGCACCATATAAATATTTTGATGTTCATAAATAAACATACACACACACTTACTTTTAAGTAGCTAAAAGAGACGAGGGCCCCACACAGATCGGGTGGCATCTTTTTCTGCTTGGAAGTGTCTGAAGGAAGAATGTGGGCTGTGAATAACTTGTGTTAACCAAAAAACTACCAGCCTAAACTCAATTCCCAATACTACCCCTTAGCCCTTCCCCTTCCCCAATTCTCTTTAGCTTGAAGGCATAGGACTAAGGGTAGGGCTAGATAGCCCTTGAAACTGAAATTTTTCAGGACCACACTCGAAACCAAATTTCCCAGAATACACCATCTACAACAGCAGCATGGCTGCACACGGAAGTAAGGAGATGCATAAATAAGTATTTTTTGTCATTATTATGAATTTTTACAACAAACAAGCACATGTTTTAATATATTCATAACGGCGTTTGTGTTTTACGATCATTCTTTGAAAAAAAAAAAAAATCGACTAAAAAACCCCCGCTAAATTTCGCTATCTATAATCCCTAATAATAACTCCCGTAAACCAGTCCCACAACATATTTTCTGTCACTTGATGACACTCCAATACCCTGTCAGAAAAGTCTAGTGGCTGGTAATGAGCTTTTTAGAGTGCCTTGTATAACGTTATTATTAGTGTTGTTTTCGTGTGTTTACATAGATTACTATGGCCACGGTGTAAATACACAGTACAGTTATGATCTTACTGCCACATTATATCGTTATGATACCATGATATCATTGCCTTTAGGGATCTCCTGAAAATAAATACCAAACATATAATGCAACTGGAATAACTACAGCAGCCGCGATCGTCAATCTCATATGAAGCAAGAGAACGCGATGACATATGATGACGTGTGCAGGTGTTGTCCCATTTCTTAGGGGTAAAATTTGAAACCCTTCCCCTTTACACTCTGTTTCAAGGGCCAATGGGAAGGGGTAGGGGTAAAAAAAAAATAGAATTGGGATTGGGCCTTAGTGTGTCTTTAAATACTTCCCGCCCACTTTCTAGAGGAAGGCGGAGTTGTTGTATGCCACTCTGTAAAAAATATCCATAAGTTAAGTTTTCTGTATTTCGTGATTCATGATTTTATTTTTCCCCCATTTGTTTATGCTTTTGAAATACATTATGTATCCAAGTACCTTGATCTTTCTTCCAACAACTTTTAACCTTGAAAAGTTTGCAAAAGTGACTTTTATTAACATTTTTAATAGTTTAATGTGATATATTGTCTGGGTTGGTATTGTATGTTATGGTACAAAACCTTGTGATAAACTGCTAGTATGTTTTCTATTATTTTACCGACTAATTTTTCTATGTATTATTTCTTATACATTTTTTATTTCAAACTACCAAAATGTCAATAAAAGCCACTTTGTTAAACTGTAGAGTTGAATTTTCAAAATCAAAAGCTGACCGAGCAGAGAAATAAACAAACAGAAATCACTTGAGAATCACAAAATACGGAAACAGAAATTATCAGGTATATTTTTACAGTGCAGAGATAATCTAAAAAATAGAACCTCTGTTCACTTCATCATATTTATTATGAGGATATACTATTTTATAGGCGCACACATATCGTCACCTTAGAATTATAAGTTTCTATCTGACATTTTTGTCAAAATTGAGTTATTGACTGATATTCTTATTAAATATACAACTTATTTACATTGTGATGTTTTTTATAAGTTGTTTACATTTTAAGATTTTTATTTAAAAAACAAATGTTACACACATACTGTTTTCTATGGAATGCAAAAACTTTAAAGCTCAATATCTCAAAATCATTCAGAACGCAGATAGAACCTTAAAAATCCAAGGTGACGATATGGTGCATGCCAAGTCCTCACTTTTAAGTCAGTTGCACACAAAATTAAATCAAAAGCACACAAACTTCACATAAATACAGGTTAAGTAAACAGTTGTGAAGAAATCACATTTAAATTAGATCTGTATAACAAAATATAATCTATAAATTAATCAAACTGCAAATGAAACTTCAATCACTGCTCCTGACTGAATAGCATTTGTATAAACATCATTTCATAAAAAAAATGAGCTTGTGAATTTTTACCATTATAGCTTACACACACATCAGTCTATAAAGTCTGCATAAACCAAAAGTTCCTGAGACTTTTATTCCAGTATATTGATGTACATGTGATGAATAAGAAACGGAGCTTTCTGTTTGCGCATTGTTAAGAATACAGGATTGGTTAAGAATGGTTAAGAATACAGGGGCTGAAGCCGTCAAATAGACATCATGAGAGAACGACCACCATGGAAACAAATGGTCAAATTGTGATTGAAGATTAGGAAAAAAAAAAAATAAATTCAGTAGATTAACTTTCACAGATTAATTATTCACCTAAAAAATAACAATGTGCGCTAGCAAAATAAACATAGTAAATTTTTTACTAGTAAAGTTTGTGTATTAGCAAACACAAGGAAGTTTTTGAGTACTGCTGAAATTGAAGATTAAGGAAACATGATTTCTCTTTCAACAAGGTTTCTCACATACCTTTATTTGTTTTAAACTCTGGGAAATCCACTTCCAGACCTGTGACAAAAACTTCTTCAATAGCTTCTCTGTGGGAAAAGTAAATCTGCAAAAACAGAGCAGAAAATGAGACTGTTATGTTAAATCAAGGTGTTGTGTAGCCCATTGAACTGTTGTTATTTTTACTTGTGAGCAAAACAGTGGCTCATTTTTCACACAGCTTTTTTATTTTGAATGACAACTCAGACAGTCATTCAAGAAAAATGTGGATTACTAAATTACGTCTGATTCTCATTTCACGATGAAAGGCTTACTACGTAAAACATTACAAAAGGTCATTGATTCTCACCTTGATGTAGTAAATGTTGAAGTACACTGGCTGCTGTCCCATACGCACATAGTACGAGATGATGTCAGCTAAGAAAAAGTCAGGCTCTTGTAGTTTACCAATGCTTGACTGAAAGGTTAAAAAAAGGAAGAGTCATTAGCATTTAAAGTTTAAAGTAAAAAAGCATTTAGGCCCAGTTTCACAAACAGGGCTTAGCTTAAGCCAGGACTAGACCTTAGTTAAATTAGGCTATTTATGCCACATTTTTAAAAACAACCTTAAAAAAATACATTACTGGTGTGCACCTGTAGACAAAAAATGTCACTGACATGTTTTAGGACATCTCACTGCAAGTTATTTTCAGTTGAGACAGCTCAAACATGCAATTTAATCCAAGACTAGCCTTAAACCATGTTTGTGAAACCGGGGGTTAAAGTTATAATCTAAAGCTTTAACATCATTAATACGGAACAATGTCTGAATATTATTGTAAAAGAAAGAAAGAAAGAAAGAAAGAAAGAAAGAAAGAAAGAAAGAAAGAAAGAAAGAAAGAAAGAGTGTGCATACATATAATAGACATTAGCGAACTGAAAGACAATATAGACTTATGTTTAACACAACCATATTTATATCATTATATTTGAATAATCTTTTGCTGTAAGTATTTTTTTTTTTGGTAATTTTGTAATGTTGCACATACCATAAAACACAAATTCAGTAATTACCAGTTACTGTTATTCAGTACCACATTTAAAGTAAATTAAATGTACCAAGTTCCAACTTTATCATTATGAATATATAACTATAAAAATATTTAAATGCATTACAGTTTTTCAATTTATTATAAACTCGTCTCAGCCATATTTTAGAACAAAGTCATGTAAATGATGTAATCACATATTAGGATGTACTACTTTAAAAGTTCATTTTCAATATAAATTGTAACCATAATACCCTTATGATTTAATCTGAGTTGAGATATAAACAAATGTTTTACATTGAAATGTACTTTTAAGAATATTATTTTAAAATATATTGTTTGTAATGAGTAATATATGGTTTGTAAAGAGTAGACTACTAATTTTAAAAGTACTATGTATTAAATTATACTTGATGGCATATGCAGTTGAAGTCAGAATTATTAGCCCCCCTTTGATTTTTTTTTTTTTTTTTTTTTTCGTTTTTAATTATTTCCCAAATTATGTTTAACAGAGGAAGGAAATTTTCACAGTATGTCTGATAATATTTTGTGTTCTGGAGAAAGTCTTATTTGTTTTATTTCAGCTAAAATAAAAGCAGTTTTAAATTTTTTAAAAACCATTTTAAGGTCAAAATTATTAGCCCTTTTAAGCTGTATTTTTTTCGATAGTCTACAGAACAAACCAACGTTATAGAATAACTTGCCTAATTACCCTATCCTGCCTAGTTAACCTAGTTAAGCCTCTAAATGTCACTTTAAGCTGTATAGAAGTGTCTTGAAAAACATCTAGTAAAATATTATTTACTGTCATCATGGCAAAGATAAAATAAATCAGTGATTAGAAATGAGTTATTAAAACTATTATGTTTAGAAATGTGTTAAAAAAATCTGCTCTCCGTTAAACAGAAATTGGGGAAAAAATAAACAGGGGGTCTAATAATTCTGACTTCAACTGTATATTGTACCATAGTTATGTAAATATGTTTGTGTTTAAATATTCACAAGCAACAAACAGCCAACATTAGGACAAAAAAATGACTGTGCAAGATAAAATAGTAAGAGGAAGATGTTCTTCACAATGAATGGTTGCTAGCTTTGTATTTATACAAGGAAATGAAGAGAGAAAAAAATACCTGAAAAAGAAACTTTCAGACTTCCTCATTCCACACTGACTGACATATTTAGCTAAGAATAGATCCCTGTATGTTTGTACCCAAGAATGTTTTTTATGCTGAATATCTGTGTCTCTTGACATACCGTTTTTGCAAAATCTGGAATCATCTGTCCAAGACTACAGACATTGCATTCGTACCATGGATCCACCATTCCAAGATATGAGCCCAGAGCACAGATGTTAATGCTTTTAGTAGGCAAATTCTCCTAAAACACATTACACATGTTTATAAAAATATATAAACAATGTATTTGAAAATATTCACAGCACTTCACTTTTTCCATAATTTGTTACAGACTTATTCCAAAATAAAATTGACTCATTATTTTCTTCAAAATTCTACAAATACTTACAATTTTCTTCAGCTTATTCTGCTTTATCAAGGGTCACCAGAGCGGAAGGAATCACCAATTACTCTGGTATATGTTTTGTTTTATGTTATATGTTTTAACATCAGATGCCCATCCTGTCATAACCCAGCTCTGAGAGTAGAACCCTCGGGTCCCATTTACACACTATGATCTACCGTCACAAGATGGCGCCGAGCATGGCTGCCGTGTTGCGAGCTCCCAGCAAACTTCGTTGCGTTTTGTATGTTTTTCTTGTATTTTTGTTGTTTTTCGTGCTGGATGTACACACTCTTATTGCCTACGACAAACACACACTTCGGGAAATTGGCTCCCTCGTCGCACACCGAAGACCGGACTTTGAGTTCCTCAACGACGCTCTGTTTACAAACACAACAACAGAGCCCTTTGTCTGGACCACACAACCGACACGGCGCCGTAAACGAAGCCGAAAAAGAGGGAAAAGAGCCGGCGTTCTGGTCAGACTACGACGCCGTGGACTTCGACCTCCGCTCCCCACCATTCTGCTGGCTAACGTTCAGTCACTGGACAACAAACTTTGCGAGCTACGGGCGCGCATTTCCTTCCAACGGGAAACAAGAAACTGCTGCATTATCTGTCTTACAGAAACCTGGCTATCTGCGGTGGTACCAGACACAGCTGCTGAACTTTCGTGGTTCTCCTTGCACCGCGCGGATAGAACGAAGGAACTCACAGGGAAAAGCAAAGGAGGAGGTGTTTGTTTCTTTATTAACAACTTATGGTGTGATGAGAGAAACATACACTCAGTTAGATCATTTTGTTCTCCTGATCTGGAATACCTTATGCTTCGGTGTCGACCATACTGGCTACCAAGGGAATTCACATCGGTGATTATTACGGCTGTCTACATTCATCCTCAAGCCAACACAGAGCAGGCGCTCAGAGAACTGTATGGGAGCATAAACGAGCAGGAAACCGCACACCCGGAGGCAGCGTTTATTGTTACAGGAGACTTTAACAACGCCAATCTTAGGAAAATCGCTCCAAAATACTTTCAACATATCACCACAAACACGCGTGGGGATCGTATTTTGGACCACTGCTACTCTCCGTTCCGGGATGCTTACAAATCCTTCCCCCGCCCACTATTTGGCAAATCAGATCACTCTTCTGTTCTGCTCTTGCCTGCTTACAGGCAGAAACTGAAACGGGAACCTCCCACCCTCAGGACGTTTCAGAGCTGGTCAGACCAATCGGATTCCATACTTCAAGACTGTTTTGATGACGTTGACTGGGAGATGTTCCGGGCAGCTTCTGATGACGACATCGAAGTGTACTCAGACACAGTTACGTGCTTCATCAGAAAGTGCATAGAAGACGTAGTCCCAACAAAAACTGTCCGTATCTACCCTAACCAAAAACCATGGATCAATCGCGAAGTTCGAACAGCCCTTTCAGTGCGAACTTCCGCCTATAAATCCAGAAATGCTGAGGAACTAAAACAAGCAAACTACAGCCTCAGGAAAACGATCAAAGCAGCAAAACGTCAATACAAAGACAAGGTAGAGGGTCAATTTAACACCAATAATGCAATGAGCATGTGGCAGGGACTTAATTACATCACGGACTTTAAAAGTAACAAATCCGCCACTGTGAACTGAGCTCAACTCGTTCTACGCCCGCTTTGAAGCCCAGGACAACGCACACACACAGCGCGCCCGCTTTGAAGCCCAGAACAGCGCACATACACATCGCGGTTGCTCTGAAGCCCAGGACAGCGCACATACACAGCGCGCCCGCTCTGAAGCCCAGGACAGCGCACATACACAGCGCGCTCCCGCGGCCGACACAGAAACCGCCAGCACACTCTCTGTTTCTGTAGCGGATGTAACGAGATCTTTCCGTCGCGTGAACATCCGAAAAGCTACGGGCCCAGATGGCATCCCTGGACGTGTACTTAAAGCATGCGCACACCAGCTAGCGGGGGTTTTCACGGACATCTTTAACCTCTCGCTCTCTCGGTCTGTGGTTCCTACATGCTTTAAGACAGCTACTATCGTGCCAATACCGAAATCAGCTAAAACCACATGCTTGAATGACTGGCGTCCGGTTGCACTGACACCCATCTTCAGCAAGTGCTTTGAGAAGCTGATTAAAAACCACATCTGCTCTGTACTGCCCGCTAACACTGACCCTCTGCAATTTGCATACAGAAACAACCGCTCCACAGATGATGCTATTGCTTTCACCTTGCACACTGCTCTGTCTCACCTGGAAAACAAAAACACATATGTGAGAATGCTGTTTGTGGACTACAGCTCAGCATTCAACACCATAGTGCCTGCCAAGCTGGTGGTGAAGCTCCAGGCTCTGGGCCTACACAGCTCTCTGTACAACTGGATCCTGGACTTCCTGTCAAGCAGACGCCAGGTGGTCAGAATGAACAACATCACCTCATCCACACTGATCCTCAACACTGGTGCTCCACAGGGCTGTGTTCTCAGCCCACTCCTGTACTCCCTGTACACACATGACTGTACATCCAAACACAGCTCCAATGTCATCGTTAAATTTGCTGATGACACAACGGTGGTGGGCCTAATCACCGATAATGATGAGACGGCCTACAGAGAGGAGGTGCACGCTCTGACACAGTGGTGTCAGGAAAACCACCTCTCACTCAACATCAGCAAAACCAAGGAGCTGGTGGTGGATTTCAGGAGAGAGAAGAGAGAACACACTCCCCATCACCATCAACGGGACACCAGTGGAGAGAGTCAGCACTTTCAAGTTTCTTGGAGTACACATCGCTGAGGATCTGACATGGACTGCCCACACAGACGCAGTGCTGAGGAAGGCACAACAACGTCTCTTCTTCCTTAGGCGTCTCAGGAGGTTTGGAATGAGCCCCCACATCCTCCGCTCGTTCTACACCTGCACTGTGGAGAGCATCCTCACTGGCTGCATCACCACCTGGTATGGAAGCAGCACCAGCAGCAATCGTAAAGGTCTACATAGGATCGTGCGTACTGCTGGACGCGTAGTAGGAGGTGAGCTTCCCTCCCTCCAGGACATCTATACCAGGAGGTGCATGAGGAAAGCCAAGAGAATCATCAGCGACTCCAGCCACCCAAGCCATAGACTTTTCTCTCTGCTACCCTCAGGCAGACGGTTCCGCAGCATCCGGTCACGCACCAGCCGACTGAAGGAAAGTTTCTTCCCTCAGACTATCAGGCTGATGAACACTTAACACACCCCACACAAACTCTTCCATACCCCGCACTGCACACCGTCAAGATGTAGCATGCACTGCACTTTAACAAATCCATACTTAAAACAATACTGCCTACGTATCGCTGTCAACATTGCCAATTTTACATTGTCTTGTGTTTTGGTGAGTATGTTGTTGTATACTGCACTGTCTGTATCCTGCACTGTCTGTATTTTGCACTGTCTGTATTTTTGCACTGTCTGTATTTTGCACTGTCGTTGTATTTGCACTGTCTTTATTTTGCACTGTCGTTGTATTTGCACTGTCTGTATTTTGCACTGTCTGGAGCCAGCACCTAATCTTTTCACTCATCATAGCACACATGCTGCTGATGATGTGACAATAAAAGTGATTTGATTTGATTTGATTTGACCATTTTAGTTTATCCAATTAGCCTATATCTCATGTCATTGGACTGTAGGGGAAACTGGAGCACCCTGAGGAAACCCACGCAGACAAAGAGAGAACACGCAAACTGTAGAATAGAACATAGAATGGCCAAATGGTCAAATCATCTTGCTGTGAGGCGTCATGCTAACCACTTAGCCATCATGCTGCAAATTCTACAAACAATATACCTCATATACCCCATAATGACAACTTGAAAGATGTTTGTAAATTTCATAAAATATAAACAATGTTTAAATGTTCATACTGTAAGTATCTGCAGCTTTTGCTCAATACTTTGTTGAAGCATTGAGGAAAGTTCTTCTCAGAGCTCTGTCAAAGTGACCATCAGATTTTTGGTCATCTCTCTGAAGGCCATTTTCTCCTGAGCACTCAGGTGTCCCCATGCTGGTCCAAACTTATGATATTTACGGATAATGAAGGACACTGTGTTCACTGGGATCTAAAACGCTGCAGAAATGTTTCTGTACTATTGCTCAGATCTGTGTCTAGATGCAGTTTTGTTTCGGAGGTTTAGACAATTGGACTTGTTGGCTCTGATATGGACTGTTATCTGTTGGACCTTAGATAGGCATGTGTGTGTCTTTTCAAATGATGTCCAATCAAGTGGATTTACTACATGTGAACTACAGGCAAGTTGAAGAAACATCTCAAGAGCTGTATCCAAAATTAAGGGTGGCTCAGTAGTAAGCACTAAGGTCGCTATGCCAGTTGGCATGTTCACCCTGTGTTTGAGTGGGTTTCCTCCAGGTGCTCCAGTTTCCCCACACATTCCAGAGACATGCAGTACAGGTGACTAAATTGGCCGTAGTGTATGAGTGTGTGTGCGATGTGCGAGTGTACAGTATGGGTAAAACATTTGCCAGAGAAGTTGGTGGTTCATTCCACTGTGGTGACCTCTAATGAATAAAGGACTAAACTGAAGGAAAATGAATGAATGTATCCAAAATTGCCCCTAAATGGTGTGCTGTTTGAGGGGGCAACCATTTGTAGTTGACATTCTGATGCGTGCTCAGTCAAACCCACAATGCACCAAAAAAAACAAGTGTATAACCAACGTACATTCAACATCTAGAGAATACCCATAATGCAATGTAAATCTTGCATGCCAAATCAATTTCCTTGCCTGACCACAAAATGGCATCTACAGCAGAATCCTGTCAGTGTGTTTCTGAATAAATTATATTTTATTATTGTTAAATTAATGTTTGTATACATAAAATAAATCAAAACGCTTTGTTTCATTATTATTAGAAAAGTTGAAAAAGCAAAAAAAAAAAAAAGTTTGAATTTACTCACTTTCATTCACTCTTTTAAGAGGACTATATTAGTGGAATAATGTAGGGAATAGTGAATGAGGATGTGTAGTACGGTGGTCAAGAGAGCTTAACGTGCTGCAATGTAAGAAAACAAGTGCAATTACAAAAAAATGCCAGCAAATTGAGAAAAGATTTTTCTCACAAAGCAAACACATTGTTAAAAAATGTGTTGCGTTTTCACACACAGCGCAAACATTTTTACGAAAACGCGCTGTATTATCTCACAACACTTTCAAATAGCTCAGAACACAACAGAAATGTTTCAAGAAAACCCTAAAATGTGATGGACCCAGCTATTTAAGTTGTAGTTATTTAGACTAATAAATACTAGAGACAAGGTAGGATATTAAAAACAAACAAACAAAAAACTCAGATTTCAAAGATCACCTACAACTTCCCTGAACAATAGTCACAGCACTTGTGTTCCGTTCTTTATGTGTTGTGAGAAAATGCAGTGCGTTTTGTAAATTGTTTGTGTTGTGAGAAAATGCAGTGCGTTTTGTAAATTGTTTGTGTTGTGAGAAAATGCAGTGCGTTTTCTTAAATTGTTTGTGTTGTGAGAAAATGCAGTGCGTTTTGTAAATTGTTTGTGTTGTGAGAAAATGCAGTGCGTTTTCGTAAATTGTTTGTGTTGTGAGAAAATGCAGTGCGTTTTGTAAATTGTTTGTGTTGTGAGAAAATCCAGTGCATTTTCGTAAATTGTAGTGTTGTGAGAAAATGCAGTGCGTTTTGTAAATTGTTTGTGTTGTGAGAAAATCCAGTGCGTTTTGTAAATTGTAGTGTTGTGAGAAAATGCAGTGCATTTTGTAAATTGTTTGTGTTGTGAGAAAATGCAGTGCGTTTTCGTAAATTGTGTTGTGAGAAAATGCAGTGCGTTTTCTTAAATTGTTTGTGCTTTAAAAAAATGCAGTGCATTTTGTAAATTGTTTGTGTTGTGAGAAAATCCAGTGCATTTTCGTAAATTGTAGTGTTGTGAGAAAATGCAGTGCGTTTTGTAAATTGTTTGTGTTGTGAGAAAATGCAGTGCGTTTTGTAAATTGTTTGTGTTGTGAGAAAATGCAGTGCGTTTTCGTAAATTGTTTGTGTTGTGAGAAAATGCAGTGCGTTTTGTAAATTGTTTGTGTTGTGAGAAAATCCAGTGCATTTTCGTAAATTGTAGTGTTGTGAGAAAATGCAGTGCGCTTTGTAAATTGTTTGTGTTGTGAGAAAATCCAGTGCGTTTTGTAAATTGTAGTGTTGTGAGAAAATGCAGTGCATTTTGTAAATTGTTTGTGTTGTGAGAAAATGCAGTGTGTTTTGTAAATTGTTTGTGTTGTGAGAAAATGCAGTGCATTTGTAAATTGTTTGTGCTGTGAGAAAATGCAGTGCGTTTTGTAAATTGTTTGTGTTGTGAGAAAATGCAGTGCGTTTTCGTAAATTGTTTGTGTTGTGAGAAAATGCAGTGCGTTTTCTTAAATTGTTTGTGTTGTGAGAAAATGCAGTGCGTTTTCTTAAATTGTTTGTGTTGTGAGAAAATGCAGTGCATTTTCGTAAATTGTAGTGTTGTGAGAAAATGCAGTGCGTTTTGTAAATTGTTTGTGTTGTGAGAAAATGCAGTGCATTTGTAAATTGTTTGTGCTGTGAGAAAATGCAGTGCGTTTTCGTAAATTGTGTTGTGAGAAAATGCAGTGCGTTTTCGTAAATTGAAGTGTTGTGAGAAAATGCAGTGCGTTTTGTAAATTGTTTGTGTTGTGAGAAAATGCAGTGCGTTTTCTTAAATTGTTTGTGTTGTGACAAAATGCAGTGCATTTTCGTAAATTGTAGTGTTGTGAGAAAATGCAGTGCGTTTTGTAAATTGTTTGTGTTGTGAGAAAAAGCAGTGCGTTTTCATAAATTGTTTGCATTGTGGGAAAATGCACCGCATTTTTTAATGTGTATGCATTGTGAGGATTTGCAGTACGTATGCTGTCAAACGGATGAAGATCATTTCTTAATTTGTTGATGTTTTTTTGTAATTGCATGTGTTTTCTTAAATTGCAGCACATTAAGCTCTCTCGGCCACCATAGATATGGGGTGAATTTGGAAACAGTCAAGGATGAACAGAGGAAACAGGAGGCATTTTGCCAGAAGAGTGTCACAGCAAAAAAAAGTTGGAATTTGAATTAATTTACTACGATTTCAAATAAACTTCTTTAGTTGTCATTATGGGGTATTGATTGTAGAATTATGAAAAAATAACGAACTGTGAACTTTAATGAACTGAAATGTGTGAACTAAATATGGAAGGAAGTGATTTTGAATATTCTCTGGATGCACTGTGTATGGTACACAATACAGTATAATGATATACTGTTTACCCAGAGGCTGAGAAAGATAGGGGATAAAGCAGTTATCTTTACCTTCACAGGGGAGGATGCAGACGAATCTCGAGCAACAGGGATGTAGTACATCTGTAGGTTGACTTTCATTGTAAGAAAACGTCTCCTGGCTTCCCGTTTCCTGTGAAATATAGGCAAAATGTTGCATTTGAAAACAGTCAATCTTAACAGAAGCTTAAATGCCATGCTGTGCAAGCATTTAAGGATCTAGAGGATTTAGAAAAAGGAAACGCACAGAGAGCTTCCTCATTACAGAGAATTAAGAAGCTTTTTCAATAGACTGAAAATAACTGTAATCTGATTTTTAAGGTTTGTATAAAAGCCTGTTATTTACTGTGGCTGCAAGAGCTCAAATGCAACACAAGTTATAAAAACAAATGCATATACTGTAGAAAAACACTAAGAGATTGAAAAATAAAATCTTCAAACTGACAACACAACTGCATGCAAATTCTCACAACACATGTACAGTAAAAACATAAAAATGCTGCAAATTGCACAAACCACAACGGAAATGTTTTGGAGACCCCAAAATGTGACTTCCTGTTTAGAGTCAGCGTACTGTCTGAGATCTGAAAGGTTAGTTTTTTGTTTGTTTTTTGTTTATTATTTAGCTAAAATAAACAAACAACAAGAAACGGGACTCACATTTCAGACCTCAGACATGTTTATTTAATATTCTAAATTATTTTTTTCATTATTCTGATTTTAAATTATACAAATTCTGACTTTCATTTCTCTCAGTTCAAAGACAGAGGCAGAATTAGGAGATTTAAATAAATAAAGTCTGAATTGCATGGTGCAGTAATGGTCTCATTTCTCATAGTTCATTCATAGTTTGAAGTTTAAATAAGTCATAAGTTGAAGTTTTTAGTTCATAGTTTAATGGTTGTTAACTGAGTTCGCACCTTCTGGGTATATTTAAGCCCTCAGATCTTTTAGTTTATTGTTTTGTGTCATTGTTTAGTCTCAATTTTGAGATAAGTCTAAATCCAAATCCAATTCTGAGGGGAAAAAAAAATCAGAATTGCAAGATACTAACTCTCAATTGTGAGTTTATAAGTTGACATTGAGTATATAAACCCTCCAAATAGTGACCTATAGTCAGATTAATCAGTTTTAAAAATTATTGCTAATTAACAAGCTTCCATAGTAGAAGTTCAAGTTCAATTTATTTATATAGCACGTTTCCAACTGCCACAAGAACGCACAAATTGCTTAACAGAGAAAATGCAAACAAGCAATATGGGCATAATAAACAAAACAGCAATAGGTACATAATGTAAAAGAGAGCATAAAAGATAGATTAAATAGATTTAACAAAAACAGTTTGGTTTCAATCTCCCTGCATTCGCGTGGGTTTCCTCCGGGTGCTCCGGTTTCCCCCACAGTCCAAAGACATGCGGTACAGGTGAATTGGGTAGGCTTAAATGTCCATAGTGTGTGTGTGTGTATGAGTGTGTGGGGATGTTTCCCAGAGATGGGTTCATTCCGCTGTGGCGACCCTGGATTAATAAAGGGACTAAGCCGAAAAGAAAATTAATGAATGAATGAATGAGTTTGGTTTCAATGTCTAAAACAAAAAAGTAATAGACGCTTTAAATAATTCTGCCTTGTTTAAAGATGCTACGACAGTTGACTACACTAAACAAGATTAAGCCACCCCCCTCGACCCCCGGAAGGGACTTATGCTTCAAAAGACCTAGAAAATAGATCACTCTTTAATTTAGACTTAACATCTTTTTGCAGTGACAATTTGCACTGACCAAACCCTTTTTAATTCTAGTGGCAGCGCGTTTCAAAGGCAAGGACCGGCTATGGCAAATGCACGTTCGCCCCTGCTTTTGAGGTAGACCTTTGGGATTTTTAATAGAAATAAACTTAGTAAACATAGTATATATTTACTCTATAACATCCATACAAATCAAATAAACTTTTGTCTGGTGTACCTATATGTTGCTTCTGTTTCAAGACTATTATTAGAAATTATACAAGTAAACTATTTTCTGGAAGTATTATTATGGATATGTAATAATTGTTTAAAAAGACTGCAATTACTGAAGAGATATAATTAATGTAATTCATTTAAAATAGAAAACATTAATGTTTCATTAATATATCTGCCATAATTCAAGTAAAATAATAATTTAAACTGGAAACAATAATATAGAAAGGAAACTTCAGATTGTTAGGACGGTGTCGACTAGAATATCAGACTATTTGTATATTTTATTTTCTGATTGATTGATTGATTGATTGATTGATTGATTCATTCATTTATTCATTCATTCATTCATTCATTCATTCATTCATTCATTCATTCATTCATTCATTCATTCATTCCTTCTTCATTCATTCATTCATTGATTCATTCATTGATTCATTCATTGGTTGGATGATTGCAAGTTTAGTTCAAGTTAACTGAATAATAAAGGAATAGTTTATTGAAAAAATGAAATATACCCATTATTTACGCAAGTGGTTCCAAACCTTTATGAGTTTGTTTCTCCATTTAAACACAAAATAAAATATTTTGAAGAAAGCTAAAAACCTGTGACCACTGACTTCCATTGTAGGACAAACATATATTATTAAAGTTAATGGCTACAATTTTTTCTTCAGAATATCTTCTGTTTTTATTTAAAAGAAACTCAAAACAGGTTTGTAACAAGTGAAGGGTGAGAAAATAATGACAGAATTTTCAGTTTTGGATTAACTACCCCTTTATGTTTAGATCTGATTAAAATGTCACGAGATACAACTTCACACAAACACACACACAAATGTACACTGCATATATACAGTAGATACTGTCTCCTACCTTAACCAGTAGTACGCCCTGGCTAATCTTCCCAGTACCCGGTCATCCCCCATCACCACTATTTTAGCAGTGTAGTCGCGTTCTTCTTTAGGTAAGGTGGTCCCACTGCTGCCCGCTCTCCTCTGCAGAGTCCCACTGCTGCCTGCGGTGCCCGTCTCCTCCAGCACGTCCTGCATCAGAGCCATGCTGTCAGTGACCGACGGCTTCACTTTGATTCCTCCACGTCGTGAAAGTCTCCCACAGGTTTGTTCAGCCTTGTTCAGGCTCCTTCCCCCAATAAATTCCATGTCAGAAGAATCAGGTCCCTGCAGGTCACGCTCAATCCCGCTGTCCGTGGACATGACTGAGTGCCTTGGCATCTCTGAGTTGAGGTCTGTGGGCAGATCCGACATGTAGAACTCATCCGGGTTCAGAGACAGGCTTTCACTGTAGGACCCAGATCCAGAACGAATGAATCTGGCCAGTTCTCTCCCTAGAACAGATATGTTGTATTTTAGTGAATGGGTATCATCAGTTTTGAGGAGTGTTATAGGATGTATTTTTATATAATAAATTCCTGAAAATACTTATTATTGATCAAAATTTCTAGCATTCATTCATTATTAGTAAATTGGTAACACTTAATGACAATACATGAATAATGATGTATTAATATGTAAACTAAACATGACTTTATTATGGATCAATGATGAGTTAAGGCATGCTCTAATTAGGAACTAACTTTACAACATGAGTCACAAGAGATCATCAGTAAATAATGGTTACCTTAATTACTTGTTAGTACATGTTATGAATTAATGTATCAATTAACATTTTAGTTTAAGCTAAATGTATCCAACATGAACTCATGAGCTGTTAATGGATAGTTATCTCATGACTTCACTCGGAGGGGCACATAATCATTAACTCATCCTTAACTACTCATGAACTCCTGTGTTTAAACTGTTCATGTTGACAGAACACGTTTTAATTGTTATTCAGTGTAAACACACTAGACAGATGTGCATAAGGAGTTCATTAAGAATGGGTTAATGATGATATGCCCCTCCAAGTGAAGTCATTGAATAATTATACACTAATATATCATGAGTTTACAATGATTAAATTAATCATAAACTAATGTGGTAATGAGGGCGACGCAGTGGCGCAGTAGGTAGTGCTGTCGCCTCACAGCAAGAAGGTCGCTGGTTCGAGCCTCGGCTGGGTCAGTTGACGTTTCTGTGTGGAGTTTGCATGTTCTCCCTGTGTTCGCGTGGGTTTTCTCCGGGTGCTCCGGTTTCCCCTACAGTCCAAAGACATGCGTACAGGTGAATTGGGTTGGCTAAATTGTCCGTAGTGTATGTGTGTGAATGTAAGAGTGTATGGATGTTTCCCAGAGATGGGTTGCAGCTGGAAGGGCATCCGCTGCGTAAAACATGTGCTGGATAAGTTGGCGGTTCATTCCGCTGTGGCGACCCCGGATTAATAAAGGGACTAAGCCGAAAAAAAATGAATGAATAATGTGGTAATTAACACATTAATTAACAAACAAGCATGTACTAACAAGAAATTAAGGTAGCCATTATTCACACATGAACTTATGTGACTTGTGTTGTAGATAAAGTTAGTTCATGCTTAGCGCATGCATTAACATATCATTAGTTCATAATAAAGTAATGTTTAGTTTACATATAAAAACATCAATAATCATGTAGTATTATTATATTTGCTAACATATTAATGGTCCACCAACAGTAACATTAACACTGCAAGTAAATGTCAAATTATTATACAAAACGTACACTGCAAACATGCTTTTCTTACTTAGATTTTTTATCTTCTTTCTAGTCCTAATATCTAAACATTCTTAAATCAAGAAGCATTTTCTAGGCAAGCAAAATATTGTCTTGTTTTCAGAAATAATATGCCAATATTAAGTGAGTTTTTCTTATAATAATCTAACCAAATTTGTACCAAACCAAACCTAACCAAAATAATCTACCAATTTGTAAGCAAAATAATCTTGTTTTTCCTTTTGACATAAGATTATTTTGCTTACCCCATTGGCAGATTATTTTGCTTGTATTAAGGAAAAACTCACTTAATTTTGTCATATTATTTCTGAAAACAAGACAATATGCTTCGCTTGTCTAGTAAATTATTCTTGATTTAAGAATGTTTAGATATTTGGACTAGAAACAAGACAAAAAATCTAAGTAAGAAAAGCATTTTTTGCAGTGTAACCCTAATTTAAAGAACAACTTACAACTCCCGTAGATTTTTAATATGTTTGAATCCATTAAACCAATCTCAAGGTCTGGCAGGAGCATTTTTAACTTAGCTTAGCATAAATCATTGAATTGGATTAGACCATTAGCACTCAAATCTTGATTCTTATTGTCTACTAAGAAAATAGAACTTTGCTGTAGAGCTCTGCATTCCCGCGGAACCCGACCAGATTTCTTGAGGCACGGGAATAAATTTTCAAATAAAACGTGGTTGCGGTCAGTAACTGTGGTGTAATTTGAATGGGAGTGGGCAGTCCAACCATATAACAATAATAATTACAAAAGAGAGAGAGAGAGAGAGAGAGAGAGAGAGTGCATCCGCCGTGGTGCTGTATGTGTTTGTGTGTAAATGAGAGAGAGCCGTGGTGCTGTGTGTCGCTTGTTATAGGCTGTCTTGACTGTTTTTTGGGTGGCATATTTAATCGCTATACATTTTACATTCTTTCTTGGCCCACTATGTACCTGCCATGTGTATACAGTAGAAAGAATGCTGATATGATATATGAAACACAATCGGTAGTTAGCAAATATATTGAGTGGATGTGTTTGTAAATCTGACTTTGAAAGAGTCAGTGCCTCACCAGCCACAAACCTCAAATACGTCATGTGGCACTCATGTGTCATCACAAAGGGGCAAACAAAACTGACATTTAGCCCACAATCCTTGCACAACTTACACGTTTATCTGTTATCTCTCTCTTTGGTAGTGCCCAATTTTAACATAAGATTTTGAAAACCAGATCTAAATTTAGCCGGAACGGTCGGGTTGGGTAGAAAATACTGAGAAAAGACTTAATATACAGCGGGTGCGGTCAGGTGCAGAATAAAACCTGGCGGGAGCGGGATTAAAAATCCAGTCCCGCACAGATCTCTACTTAGCTGCTGTACAATAGCTGCAGCAGGCGCTTGCAACATTTCGCAGTGCTGTTATTTAGAGAAATAGCTGGGGACTATTTTCAGGAGATGCAAAATATCACTGCATCTGCTGCAGCAATTCTACGACAACAAAGTCTGGCGATTATTATGCTGAAATAGGCTTTTTTTTACTCTAACTTAATGGTTTAATACTCTACTTATTTCTGGTAGTAGACACATAGTTGCAAAGGAACTTACTGTATAGGAACCATCAAAATGAAGTGATACCATATCCTCCTGAGAGCCAGAAACAGACTACTGTCTAATGCAGAGGACAGTATATTTTAGTGAATTTCGACATACATTTCTAGGTCTAGCCACGCAGTGGCGCAGTAAGTAGTGCTGTCGCCTCGCTGGGTCAGTTGGCGTTTCTGTGTGGAGTTTGCATGTTCTCCCTGCGTTCGCGTGGGTTTCCTCCGGGTGCTCCGATTTCCCCCACAGTCCAAAGACATGCGGTACAGGTGAATTGGGTAGGCTAAATTGTCCGTAGTGTATGTGTGTAGGGATGTTTCCCATAGATGGATTGCAGCTGGAAGGACATCCGCTGCGTAAAAACGTGCTGGATAAGTTGATGGTTCATACCGCTGTGGCGACCCCGGATTAATAAAGGGAAAAAGCCGAAAAGAAAATAAATGAATGAATTTCTAGGTCTAAATGCACTGTAAAAATGCTGGGTTCCACAAAATTTCTGTCCCTACTCAAATAGATTAAGCTGAATTAACACAATTTCTAGGTTTGCTTATGTGACAACTTAATTGTTTTATGTTCAATCCGCTTAAATTTGTAAAAACAATTAAGTTGTCACAAAAGCAAAAGTGTGTGTGTGTGTGTGTGTGTGTGTGTGTGTGTGTGTGTGTGTGTGTGTGTGTGTGTGTGTGTGTGTGTGTGTGTGTGTGTGTGTGTGTGTGTGTGTGTGTTTGTCATGTA
Source organism: Danio kyathit (assembly GCA_903798195.1). Lineage (NCBI taxonomy): Eukaryota > Metazoa > Chordata > Actinopteri > Cypriniformes > Danionidae > Danio > Danio kyathit. The sequence continues at coordinate 30,348,433 of LR812524.1, read as the reverse complement.
CAGAGCACATTCAGGGCTTTTCAAAAATACCATATGTTGGGATCTTTCACTTCCTCTCCTTGGTCTTTAAAAAGACTGACATTAATTTAATGGCTAAGTGTAACATTCTTATGAAAAATGATATTTTTTGTACTTATCTATAAAATCTGATACATTTAATGTGTCAAAACATAAAAGTTGTGAATTTGATTTTCACGACTTTTAAAAATGATCAGCAGAAAACAGAAGAGGATAGTATGTTTTGTTTACTGTAAACATCATACTATTTACAGTAACTTAAACTCACATTTAAAAGATCACCAAATTAGCTAGGACACTGGACACTGGTGTAGGGGAAGGACAATTGGTTTCTTTTTTGGCGTGATGGACCAATGTTTAATTACATCTTGGAGAAGCCTTGAACAGAAACTGCGGTGTGTTTCCTGAACAGCAAATCATCTCACTGCTGAACCACAACAGTTTGATTAACAGCTGGATATACTAACTGTAGCTAACTAACTAACTGTGATTGAAGCTGTTTTGACTCCAGGTGCTGGAGCGATATCTTCTGATAATTATAAGGATTTAAATAAAAAAATAATAATAATGTCACATTATGACTAAAAATATTATGTATTATATATTAATAATATTAATTATGTATATTATGACTAATATATTATGTTCCTTTGTGACACTCCAAGGTTCCTTGATGATACTAATGCATGAATGCACATGTGCACTACTTCAATTGTGTGAAATCTGTTGTTCTAACAAATTAAAACATTCCTTTTTTTAAATATAAGTAATTATGCTTGACTACCACCCTTTGCAATTGAGTTTAAAAAGCATTAAAGTCTTGTTTTAAAATATTATTGTATCATATTGTGCATAATACACTGAGAGTTTAACAATATTATCTTGAAGTCCCAGTAGTGCAAATAGTCCCAGCCAAATTATTTAGTTAGTAAATGTGCCACTTACAGAGCTCCTCTTCCTCCCACCACAGATGGAAACTCATCTCCGGATTGGGAAGCGGAACATTGCACAAGGAGCCAGTGGACAATAGACCTGAAACCCAAAACAATCACAATGACACCACAAACAAATCCTGCTTCCTGAGCTAGAAGAAGAAGAAAAAACTCCAAGTCTTTTATTAGGGAAAAACAGTTATTTTAGTCTGTCAAGAGTTATTGTTTGTGTTTGAGAATAAGTACACACAATGTGTAGAATAGAATAGAATAGAATAGAATAGAATAGAATAGAATAGAATAGAATAGAATAGAATAGAATAGAATAGAAAACCTATGGTGGTGTCAAGGAGTGTCTGTAAGTATAACTTTAGTTTCTGTGTGATCTAATAAGTATAAGATGGTGTCTGGTTTAATATGGCAGTTTTCTTGAATCTTGATTTCCGTTGATGTGTTTGAGGTCTTTATTTAAATGTTCTTTTTGATTTAATACAAAGGAATCTTTTTAGGTTTCCTGCTCAAGCATGAATCCTTTAGTTTAAATTGACCTGATACGCTTATTTTTTGAATGACCTCAATGATTTATTTTGATAAAACATGCTTCAGACAAGTAGCTTTGAGGAAGGCTAGAACGAATACATTTGGAAATAAATAGCTTTTTATGCCTTTATATTAAGATAAAAACACTGGTGTTATTAACCCAAATATTTAACTAATATTTAGTAAACCATTGTGTTGAAAGCCATTGCTTTATACCACTCAATAGTTTTACACAAGGTGAAACTAAACACATCTAGTTGAATTGACATAGAACTATTATTTGGACTGCCAGCACCCAACATTACACGTAAAGTCCTATTCAGGGTATATGTCTGTCACTTATATCATGGCACATAGCATATCTACTTGGACCCCCCCCCCCCTCCTCCAAAAAAAGTGAAAACTGCATGATAAACTATTAAATTACATCATCAGTAAAATCTCATATGAACTGCCACTCAAAGATGGGTACACTATGTGCACTCAGAACATTGAATTGCTCTAGTGCAGATGCAGTGACGTGATGATTTTACCAGTGTTTGGCTTTTACTTAGAGGTCTTAGAGGGCTTGTTCAACTCTGCTAGCATTGTACTTTTCACAATTTAAAATGATGTCTTTGTATTTCAATAGTCTTTGATAATATTTAACTTAATTTAATAGTATGGAAACATTCATATATATTTATTGAATCATGTATGTATGAATTGATTTAGTTGAGTTTAATCATATTATTATTATTATTATTATTATTATTATTATTATTATTTATTCATTTATTCATTTTCTTTTCAGCTTAGTCCCTTTTAATAATCTGGGGTAACTACAGCGGAATGAACCGCCAATTTATCCAGCATATGTTTTACGCAGCGGATGCCCTTACAGCCACAATCCATCTCTGGGAAACATCCATACACACACACTCATTCACGCTCATACACTACGGACAATTTAGCCTACCCAATTCAATTGTACCGCATGTCTGGACTGTGGGGGAAACCGGAGCATCCAGAGGAAACCCACGCGAATGCAGGGAGAACATGCAAACTCCACACAGAAACGCCAACTGACCCAGCCGAGGCTCGAACCAGCAACCTTCCTGCTGTGAGGCAACAGCACTACCTACTGCGCCACTGCATGGCCTATTAATATCATTATTATTATTAAATAATACAATTAATAAGAAATAGATACAAAATGTCCAATGTCTGATAGATGTCATAGTGGTAACGTCCACACAACGTCAAGGTGTAACATGATTAGACGTTGATATTTGGTTGATTTTAGGTTGACTTTAGATTGAACATTGACCTTGGCCTGACATTGGGTTCTGACGTCAACCCGATTTTCTTTTCCAAACAAAATCCAACGTCCATATGACATTGGGGTACAATGTCAATATGACGTCATGTTGACGTCCTGTTCCTGCAGGGAAGTTATTTTTACCTTACACTTCTGTATAACTTCTTTAGTTTTTGTCTGATTTGATCTGTTTGTATTTGTGCAACAGATTATAGAATAGAATAGAATAGAATAGAATAGAATAGAATAGAATAGAATAGAATAGAAGTCTTGTACACAAAAAATACAAAGAATAAAAAGTTGACCCAGCTGAAAATTGTAACAACTTTTGTTGACTTGCCTCAACTTTTAACCCAAGTACTGTAATTGACTCAATTTAAGTCGAAAAAATCTGTGCAGCAAGTTGCCGTACAATTTTAAGTCGATTTTAGGTTAATGATTTTACATTTTACCATGTAGTTTACCTTTGTTGCTATACCGGAGGATTTGTAGATATAACTCTTGCAGTTTCTGTCTGATCTGACCCCGTTCACCTCTGTTCACATCTGTGCTTTGTTCAACCGCTGCAAGCACTTCATTAAAGTACGACTCCACGTCCAGCTCCAGGTCCTGTCATGTGCACAGACAGATAATCAGACACACAAACATCCACACAGCATGAAATCACACATGCAGAGATGCACATGCAAATAAATGTAGAACCGTAATTCAAACAGACACATATGGGATGTCCTGTGGATGGTCCTTTCCTGTTGCTTTAAGATTTCTAAAAATAAACGGCGTGTGGACAGAGACAGAAGGATGCTGACCTGAAATAAGCCACTCACTCTTTGTCTCCAGCATTGTATAGACTCACAACTACAATTAGAGAGTTGAAGTGAGAGGTTAGTTGTAGGTGCAGACCATTTCCCCTTCATTTGGAAATAATTACTTCTGTCTCTTTGCATAGACTTTTCCACAGGGGCACAGTTTCTGTGGTTTGAACGGACATTTGACTCAGTAAAAGGTTAATTTCTTGGTCACAAATGGGTGATGTCATAAAAATGTAACACAGATGTTTGTACTCTTGACATTTATTGATTACAGCAAGAAGTTTAAAAGAGGACAGTTGGCTAATAGAAGGCAAAATTCTGGCTGTCAAATCAAATTTAATAGACTTCTAAAAAGTCTTAGCCTAAAAAATAGACTAAGTCAAGTCATCTTTATTCCTACACTGTAAAAAATTATATGATCAATTAGTTCTAACAGCAAATGTTTTAGGTCATTGTAACTTATTAAACTAAGTTAATCATGTTGTAACTTAATTTTAAAATTTAAGTTACACAAGCTGTTTTAAGTCAGTCTAACACAATATAAGTTCAATGGACTCATAAAGTTAATTTGATTCAGCTTAAAAAATGTAAGGCAACAAGGATTTTGTTACAGCGTACATGTATAGTGTTTTTTAATAATGTCGATTAAGTCGAAGCTGCTTTAGATAGATAAACAGAAAAATAAAATAAATATACAGTATATACAGCTGAAACCAGAAGTTTACATACATTGTATAAAAAGGCGCATAACCCTTTAAAAAAAAGTCAGATGTTAATGTGACTAAACTTTTTCTCTTTTAGGTAAGTTAGGATTATCAAATTTGTTTCTGTTATGCTTAATAGCAGAATAATGAGAGAGATGTCTTTTGAGAAATTGTTATAACTTTTCTTGAAAGTCAAGTTTACATACAATAAGATTATTATGCCTCTGAAAAAGCTCAGAAGAAGAATAGTAGAATGTATTTAAGGAAAACCTCAAACACGCTGCTTCCTTGTGTGACAACATGGGAAAATCAACAAGCCAGAATCAACGAAAAAGCCAGATTACAATTTGCAAAATTACACTGGGAAAAAGACAAATATTTTAAGACATGTCCTGTGGTCTGATGGAACTAAGGCCCCGTTTACACTAGTACGTTTTAGTTTTAAGACGCCGTTTTAAAATGCAAATGATCCGTGTCCACACTAGCGTTTCACCCAGCGTTTCTGAACAACTCTCCGTCTACATTAAAACGGTGAAAACGCACATCACTTGACCACACACACACACTCTGGCATGCACTTTTGAGCACATTAATGTAACCGCGGACACCGATTCTGCACATCTGACTGATCGCTTGCCTTTATTTTCTCTATTGTATAAACTTATTGTGCGTTATACTTTTATAATGGTCATTATTAATTATTAAAACTGATATTCAATGAAAGAGAGGGTATGTTTCGTATTTTCAATGATAATGAAAGGAGGCAGTAATGTTATAGGCTTCGTTTTGTTATAAATATGCATGAAGATGACTATTATAATATGCAGCTAAATGACGCCTCAACATTTTTGATGTCTGTTAAGTTGCTAATATCAAAATGAAAATAGGCAGTTTCTTACATCATGTTTTCATTTTATTGTTAAGATAGTGAAACAGCATAGCCAGGGTGATGTGAATGCCTTTATAAAGTACACACTCGGGAGTTTGTTTTCCATATCAAACTTGCAAAGTCTGAACTTACAAAGAGAGGATGAAGACTGAACTGTGTGAAGGCTACTTAATATTGAGGAAAAGCCCCAATCAGATAGACGAATGTTTGCAGCCCCGCCTCCGTTTTCAGATGTCTCCGTTTTCCCCCATCTACACTGAGATGGAGCAGCAGCATTTTAGAATGAAAACGGCCTCTCCAGCGTTTCTAAAACGCTCCGTTTTCGGGGCTCAAGAACTCCGGCGTAATGTGGACGGATGGCGTAACCGTAGCAAAACTTATGCGTTTTAGAACTAAAACGTATTAGTGTAAACGGGGCCTAAGATTGAACTGTTTGGCCATAATGGCCAGTGTTACATTTGGAGGACAAAGGGGAAAGCTTACAAGCTTAGGAACACTATCCCAACTGTGAAGTATAGGGGCGGCAGCATCATGTTGTGGGGCTGTTTTGCTGCAGGAGGGACTGGTCCACTTCACAGCATAGATGGCATCATGAAGAAAGAACATTATGTAGAAATACTGAAGCAACATCTCAAGACATCAGCCAGGAAATTAAAACTTGGCCACAAATGGGTCTTCCAAACGGACCATGACCCTAAGCATACTGCCAAATTAGTTAGCCATCTCGAAGCCCTGACCTCAATCTATAGAAAATTTGTGGGCAGAGTTGAAAAAGCTTGTGTGAGCAAGACAGCCTACAACTCTGACTCAGTTACACCAGTTCTGTCAGAAGGAATTGGCCAAAATTCCTGCAAACTATTGTGAGAAGCTTGTACCATATTGTGAGAAACATAACCACACTTCATATTGTGGAACATATTCAGCATATCAGAAGGCAGCAGAGTAGTGTTACAATCAGGCGTAGGGGACGGGGGGACAGCTGAATGAGATCCAAAAGTTTACCTTCATATAATTATTAATCACCTTTTCTAAATGGTCTGTCTCTCTCTAAAATTGAGGGGGACGTAATTCCCCCACCCCCGGTTGCTACACTGCTGGTTACAATGCTTTAGCATTAAAAATGATTAAATTGAGTTTAATATGATTGTCACTGCTTAAAGATAATCCACTGAAGAGCAGCTCCACTGACTCAACCAAGCAAGCCAGAGGCGACAGTAGAAAGGAACTAAAACTCCAGCAATTGACAGAAAAAACAGGATATGCAATACTGCGAGTATTGCCCAACCTTTATTTGTGGACGTTACTTCCGCATGATGTCTTCAGCAACTTTCTATGTACTTTTATTACATACAAAAAACATAATATTGCTTTCACATTGCTTTCGTTAAGAACATCGAAGTAACAAATTTAGCTACTTTTTTTAAAGTGACTTCAGATTGCAATATATTACTTTTAAAAGTAACTTTACTCAAAACTGCACCGCATGAACAGCAAGACCTGCCAGTATCAGCACCAGACTTGCTAGTGACCAAAACGTCAGCTCTTCTAAAGCACACCACTGACCTGCAGTGCATCATTGAGAGAGGGTCCATGACAGTCCTCTCCCAGTACCGCCTGAAGGCTGTGCTGCACAACCCAGCGCATCATGGTCAATGGGTTCCGGAACATTCCTTGAGTCTCAATGTCAGCCTTTAAAATGCTGCTGAGAGACTCTGAAAACACTGCAGGATCCGCAAACACAAACACCCTAAACACAGAACACAGCCATCAGAAACACAACAGCAACAAAGAAAAAAATTCTGATCCACTTCTGACAGTGCTGACATGAGCTTTAAAAGCTTCCTGCTGACACATCAACCTCATAATGTTTTCTGGAAGCAAAACCTGACATAATTTGCATATATAAAAGACATAATAAAGGCATAAAATATGAAATGCTTTTAAATATGTGGATGTGCAATGTGTTGAAATACACTACCCGTCAAAAGTTTAGGGTTAGTTTTTTTTCATGTTTTTTTTTAAAGAAAATTATTCTGTTCATCAAGGCGGCATTTATTAAATGTAAAGAAAAATGTTAAATTGTTAAATATTTATTACAATTTTAAATGACTGCTTTTTAATTGTATGTAGTTTCAAATGAAATGATTACTCCAGTAGGGTTGGGCCGATAGACGATGCCATCGTCCATCACAGATGGCTGATAGATATCACCATGCTGAGCCGGCATCGCCGATCCTCCGTCCCGCCCCCGTCGCAAACCCGCTCGTGAAAAATACACACTCAGGCCCCTTTACACTTATACAGCTTAGTTTTAAAATGGCATTTTAGAACAAAAATGACCCACGTTCACACTGGTGTTTCACCTAGCATTTCTGAACAGCCCTCTGTCCACTAACGCACATCACGTGACCACACCCACACACACAAAGACAGCCACAGACACACACACTGTCATGCGCTCGTCTAAACTCCAGGGAACAGTGTACGTCGGACAGTTTATCAAGGATGTATCGCTGGATCGTGTTTCACTATAGTCGTTAAACGTGATATTTAATTAATCTTGTCTCTATCCAGGGTTTAATTTGTGCCGGAACACGCCGGATCCGGCTCCTCATTTTATCGACCTCTCTCCTCAACCGCCCTCCTCCCCTGTCCGCTGTTCATTTTCACTTTCTTCCGCGACTCCCCAACTCTCTTCACTTTTGTCCGCGACACCCCCGCGCCGCTCACTTTCGTCCACAACACCCCTCCGCCATCCACTGCGGTGGTGGATGAAACGGTAGGCTACAAATAAATAATTAATTATGAATTAATTAATTATTCATGAATAATTAATTCACCTCTGCCTATGAAGACGATGCCATCGTCCATCGCGCTGTTTCACATTAGACATCGTATGATGCTAAATTGGTCAACATCGCCCAACCCTATACTCCAGTTATTGATTTTATTACTATTACCATTAATATTATTATAATAATAATAATAATAATAATAATAATAATAATAACAATAATAATAATAATAATAATAATAATAATAATAATAATGATAATAATAATAATAATAATAATAATAATAATAATAATAATAATAATAATAATAATAATAATAATTAATAATTAATATTAGACTGATTTCTGAAGGATCATGTGACTCATTGGATTCACTGGAAAAAAAATGATTAAATTAAATGATAAACTACTTTTAAACAGCTATTTTATAGTGCAATAACATTTCGCAATTTTAAAATGTGTACTGTATTTTTGATGAAATAAATGCAGCCTTGATAAGCAGGAGAAGCTTATTTTAAAACATTTAAAAATCGTGATGACCCCAAACTTTTGACTGGTAGTGTATGTAATGTCTACTAAAACAATTAACATTTTTTACATTGGTTTTTACTGGCTTTCCCTTATTTATCCCTTAGTTGTTTTAGACCAAATATTTTTTTTGTATTAATAACAAACCTCTGACAGCAATGTTTTCCTTGTTCCTTTTATAACTGATTACAGCTTTATACATTTAGAAATTCTCATTGTGACGTATTCCATGTTGGAAAGAATAAAAGTAAACAGGTAGAACAGGCTTCAACTATTAGTTGGCACAGAAACACCTCTCAGGGGTATAATGTAACAATCAGTAAAATGTTATGCTTATATAAACATATAAAGCAAAGTTAGGCCCTGGTTGCAATGCAAATGTGTCCAAAATGACGAATGACACCAAAGATTTCTATAAATAACCATGCTCACAAAGTTCTCCTAGCCGAGAAATCAGAGCTGTAGTGCATAATCATTAATATAGACATCCACTTACAGTTGAAGTCAGAATTATTAGCCCCCCTTTAGTTTTTTTTTTCTTTTCTTTTTTAAATATTTCTCAAATTACGTTTAACAGAGCAAGGAAATTTTCAGAGTATGTCTGATAATATTTTTTCTTCTGGAGAAAGTCTTATTTGTTTTATTTCGGCTAGAACAAAATTTTTTAAAAATCATTTTATGGTCAAAATTATTAGCCCCTTTAAGCTACTTATTTTTTCGATAGTCTACAGAACAAACGATCGTTATAAAATAACCTAATTGCCTATTTACCCTATGCCTTGTTAAACTAATTAACCTACTTAAGCCTTTAAATGTCACTTTAAGCTGTATAGAAGTGTCTTGAAAAATATCTAGTAAAATATTATTAAATGTCATCACGGCAAAGAAAAAAAAAGAAATCAGTTATTAGAAATGAGTTATTAAAATTATTATGTTTAGAAATGTGTTGAAAAGATATTCTCTCCATTAAACAGAAATTGGGGAACAAAAATAAACAGGGGGGCCAATAATTTTGATATCTAATACCTTTTAATTATTGTAAAATGTGGTTTAAATGTATTTATTAGAATTAGAATTAGAATTAGCAATTAGAAGTGTATACTTTTATACTAAGGGATGAACAGGCATAATTTAGTCTGATAGTCACACAGAGTTTTGATCAGGCACAGAGCAGCCTTAAAATATCCTGTGAAAAGATGACTTTTAACAAACAGAAACTGCCTAAATACTTTCGTAGTTTCATTAACGTAAGTTAAGTAAACCATTTACTAACATAAGTTATTTCACAAAAAAAAGAAGGCATTTTATTTGACTATGGATCAAAGTTAAGACACCTCATTTTACTGTCAATCAGCATAAGATATACAATATAAGAATGTTAGAGGTTAATTATTCTGCCCTATACTTATTAAAGGATATAAAATACTTTTTTAAGGGGACAGTGTCAAAGTGCTTCATGCTTGATTTAATGCATAGAACATACTGTATTGTCTGAATTGTTTGGATTTTTATGCACTTTTTATAGTAAACTTTTTGTTAGTGATTGTGTACTGTATGTTACTTATTGATGAGGAGGAGGACTATGATGATAAAGCACACATGCAAAAGTTTGCAGATCAAGAAATGAACTAAATATGCCAGCAACTAATGAAAGTGCACCTTCAACTCACTTTTCCTGCTGAGGATAGTGTTCATTTCTTAGATTTTGTTCTGCAATTATCCTTTTTTGATACAAATTGCCTGTGAGAAAAGAAACAGGACAAATGCACTTCAGACTCAGGATCTGATTTTCTTGTTTATGTTCATTTTTTCCTCCTTGAATACATGCCAACAGGAAATCTAAAATTAAGAGAGATCTAAACGAAAAACTAAAGATCCGACTAACCTGGAGAAAATCGTTCTGTTTTCATTTGTCCAGCATAACTGAGGCCCACAGTACAGTACGGCTGAGGCAAAGTCAACAACCTCTTGCAGAAGTCATAAACCCTTTTATAGAGGTCATCGGGCATGTATATTGTCTGAAAACACACACGTGCACACAAAGGTGAAATGCAGGGCGTTAGTCAAGCAGCATTTATAGTTATGGTTTTTATGTCGTATGCAAGGGACCTGTGGAGCAAATTTAACAAAGTGTTTCTGTATATTAAATAGGGAAAAAGCTGATCTTTTATGACAACAATACATATAAAAAGTTCAAATTCTTCTGAAAATTACACTTTTTCGCATATTAACAAACTGACAAATTTCTCTGACTTATTTCTCTCTGAGTGGCAGATTTAAATAAATGTCCAAAATGTCAGAAGCATGGATTAGAAATGAATTTAAACAACATTAGCATGGCCATTCTGTTTTGTAAAAATATAAAAAAAATAAACAATATGACAAAAATACTGAAGTACTGATGTGTTTGGAATCTGCTTAAGTAATCCAGACTACTTGTAATAATTTACTACTCTGTATATGCATTTACAGTATGTCCTAATCGCTGTGTCAAGTACATTTTGTTTGACCAATTCATTTCATGCTAACAAGTACACGTGTCATTGTTTGATTGCGGTGATATTTGTATGTCATAAACAAAGTTGGCACTGTTTTGGAATGTCACCAGATGTAAAGTTAGGATCCTGAAGAAAACCAGGTAAGATTCAGTATTGAAATTAAGGAAAATAATAATAACAAGGGGTAAAAGGAGGCATCATTTCTCTTACCTGCATCACTGCATAGATGAGTGTATTAAGCAGAGGAATGAGATGTTTCTTGCAATCAGTTCTTTCAGCCTGCATAAACAAAGAAGGTTTAAATAAATTACATTTACCATCTACAGCCTTTCAAAAAAATAAATCAAATAAATATTATTAAAAATTGATATTATGTGTAACGCTTTAAAATAAGGTTGTATTAGTTAATATTGAGGAATGTATTTACTTGAACAAACAATGAACAATACATATTTTACAGTATGTTTCCATGCCAGTTAATGTTTATTTAATAGAATTAAGTCATTTTTAGTTTATGTTAACTCATGGTGCATTAACTAATGTTAATAAATGCTGAACTATGATTAATAAATACACTAGTATTGTTCATTTTTAGTTCATGTTAACTAAAGATGAAGCTGCGGTCACACTAGTTTGAGCTTGCAAAATTCTGTGGTATGGCGCTGCAAAAAGGGGCGGGATTAAACAAGATGATTAGACATTAAAAAAAAGCGAACGATTGCTCCATATTTTAAATTTCTGTCCAGAGAGGTCATGTTTTGATCCTCAGTTGGTCTCACGCAGTCAAGTGATGCGATTCCGCAGGTCAGAGTTCACCAAGCTTGAACTTTGCAATGCACTGCAAAACTTGTCACACGAGCTTGCGTTTCGGGTCTGACACGTTCGCGTGCGTATGAATGGAAGTCTATGGGGGGAAGTCCAGTGTGACCGCAGCATAACTTTTGAAACCTTTTCTTATTATTGAAACATTTAATTATTAGTAATTATGAGTAATTTACTGTTATGACTTGTTAGTTATTGTTATTTTGTTAACAATTATTATAAGGAATTCACAGATTATTATTCCAGCAGTAACAGATTATTTTCAGTCTCTTAAGGGAACTTATTATGCCCCTTTTTACAAAATATAAAATAAGTTTCTAAAATCCCTAGAGTGTGTATGTGAAGTTTCAGCTCAAAATACCACACAAATAATGTTTTATAAGTCTTTGAAACTTTGAAAAATGAACCATTTTGGTGACTGTCGCTTTAAATTCAAATGAGATTGTGTTCTTTTTAAAAGAGGCTGGAGCTACAAACACCTGTGTGTCACCATAGCAGCAGATTGGGTGGATGGCTGTTTCTCACTCAGTGTGGTTTATGCTAATGAGGGAGAGATCTTCACTAATGGGGTGGGGCTTTCCCCCTCTGATGACACGTACAAAGAAATAATGTCAATCAAAGTGTTTCTGCAGACTGATTTAATCAAGTGTGTTTATAAAAACACAATTAATACATTTTTACCATTAGAGGCTGGCTAAATTCTAAAGACTGCTGCCACACAACTGTGTTTAAACCCCTTATAAAATAGATTTTTTGGGCTTTTAGTCGGGTACCTTAAAATAGACCTCATTGTAAACACTATATTTCTGTAAGTAACAGCACTGATCAGGAATGAAAATAGTAATGCAGGTTTCAACAATGCCAAAGAAGCTGACTCACTCTTTCAAGTTCTTTAATGGTGACCTTCACCAGAGCCAGACTCCTGAGAGAACTGTCCTGCACTTTCTTGTGTAACGTCCATCTCAGCATCCCTGCATTAGGAACAAAAATCAACAATTCTTAATACATGCCAGAACGTGGCATATGTGAAAGCTAGAATGTGTGTGAAATGTCACAGTTTGAAATAAGCATCACAGTTTTTTTTTTCAGCGATATTGATGTCTTAAAACATCAATGGCTTGTTGACGTGGCATTTATAAGTAGCACAATGATTATGTTGTAGATTGCAGTCCATTTGTGTTCAGCTAGACTAAGTGCTACTTACACACGTGTGTTTATCAAAGTAAGATCTCAGACAGTAAAGCCATGCACTTATCATTCGCATTCAAAACAAGTTTCTTCAGAGGCTCTTTAGGGTGGTTGAGGTGCTACAGTGTGTAGAAGTCAACATTTGAAAATCCTAAAAATCTGATTTGTCCTAGTTAAAAGTATGCTTTACGCTGATACATTAGAATAATTCTCTCCAATGGTGATTTCAAAGGACTGTAGGAAGCAAGAAAAAAACATTTGAGTTTTGTCTGATGTTTGCTCATGTTTGTTTTCATAACCATGACAGGGCTGTTACCATGACAAAGTTGGACTGGCAGAAGTTGATGTGTGTGTTAATTCTAGAGTTGCATCAAATCAGTGGTGAACCATATGTACATGTCAGTATTTATATTTGATCTCTTAAACACTGCGGCATGGTTTGACCTTCAGGTTTATGTTTTAAATTCTTTGATAAGTTGGAATCATACCTTTGTTGACAACTGTTTGTTCAGCATCCATTTCTCTCAGAATGGTTTGCAGACTACGATATATTTCAGATTCAATAGCAGCAGATTCATCTTTTTCAGGAAAAGACAACAACATGGTTCATTTAAATTACATTTGTCAAATGATTTGTGTTTCATAAAATGATATGTGTCTATATACATTTTGGGTCTTTTTATTTGAACAAGTACTGTTATTCTGCAAAGAATGATGTTTCTAGATTTTGTTTGTGAAATTGACAACTGTTGTTGGGCAAAGATTCATTCATCGTATCCAGAATAAATGTTGGTTTTGACATAATACACTTTATGTGTGTACTGTCTGTGTATATTTATTGTGTATATATAAATACACACATGCATGCATGTATTTGAGAAAATGTTTATATTTAGATATAAAATGTGTATGAAACAAATTATGTATAAATTTAAATAGTTTTGTATAGTTTTGTTTTTTTATGTATGTGTGTATTATACAGTACTGTATATAAAGAGTTTAGAAGCAAAAAAAAGTGCCATCTAGAATTTTCTTCTACAATGAGCATTTTTCTCTGCCTCTTATGTTTATGTTCTGTTATTACATGATAAAATCAATGAAAATAACCAGTTCTTTGCCATAAAAGTGAAATTACTGAATTAAGACATAGGAGCCTGAGAAAAATGCTAATATTGGAAGAAAATTTCAGATGGAACTTAGAGATTTTTGCATGTGAACTCTTCATATATAATACCCACATGAATCTTATGGCAAAACACACTTTTATTTTGGATGTGATTAACCTTTGCTTATCACTAGTTGTAACTGTAAACATATTCAGCTAAAAATATGTTTTTTTTAATTGTCTTGGGTTTTCCGTAACATTGCTGCTTATTTATGGTCCAAAAATGTAGATTTGTTTGATCATATACAGTTGAGGTCAGAAATAATAGCCCCCCTGAATTATTAGCCCCCCCCCTGTTTATTTTTGTCCCCAATTTCTGTTTAACAGAGAGAATATTTTTTTCAACACATTTCTAAACATAATAGTTTTAATAACTCATCTCTAATAACTGATTTATTTTATCTTTGCCATGAGAACAGTATGTAATATTTTACTAGATATTTTTAAAGACACTTCTATACAGCTTAAAGCACGGGTGTCAATGTCAATTCCTGGAGGGCCGGAGCCCTGCAGAGTTTAGTTCCAGCCCTGCTTCAACACACCTATCTGTAGGTATCAAACAAGCCTAAAGCACTTAATTAGTTTGATCAGGTGTGTTTAATTGGGGTTGGAACAAAACTGTGCAGAGCTCCGGCCCTTCAGGAACTGGCTTTGACACATGTGGCTTAAAGTGACATTTAAAGGCTTAACTAGGTTAATTAGGTTAACTAGGCAGGTTAGGGTAATTAGGCAAGTTATTGTATAATGATGGTTTGTTCTGTAAACTATCAAAAAAAAAAAAGGTCACACTTTATTTTGACGGTCCGTTTGTTGAATTTAAGTTACATTGCAACTAATTATCATTAGATTATAAGTAGACTGTTACGTTGGGGTTAGGGTTGGGGTTGGGGTTAGGGTTAGTGTAAGTTGACATGTACTTGCAAAGTTTCTTATAGTCAGTTAAATGTCTGTTGAAGGACTGTTAAATGTCAGTGTCAACAGATATTAAGCAGACAGTCTACTAATACTCAAGTGGACCATCAAAATAAAGTGTTACCAAAAAAAAAAAACATAGCTTAAAGGGGCTAATAATTTTGACCTTAAAAATTAAAAACTGCCGAAAAAAAATTCTAGCCGAAATAAAACAAATAAGACTTTCTCAGAAAGAAAAAATATTATCAGACATACTATGAAAATTTCCTTGCTCTGTTAAACATAATTTGGGAAATATTTTTAAAAAAAGTTGGGCTGTTCACAGGGGGGCTAATAATTCTGACTTCAACTGTACGTCAATAATATTTTGTCACTAATTGTGACAATTTGTTGTAATTTATACCATGTATCTTCAAACTGTACATCCATATTGTAATATACTATCACTTTTTCTAAAAGCATAACTCTCACCTGCCACAACATTAATACTGCAAGAATTTCTCCAGGATGCCATATTGTAGCTTGTTCCTTACATAATGAGGTAAACGGAAATAATCACCACTCTGACTGTTGACACAAATAAAAAGCAAAGGATCAGAAACGTTACACAGAAAAGAGAAAATAATGCTTAAACTTTAATAAAGAATATCTATTCGTCATTAATCCCTCTTATGTCATTCTTCATGTTATTTCTTCAGCAAGCTTAAAATAACAAGAATGCTAGTGTCCAAACAATACTGTTCGTAATTTAAATTAACTTATTGTACATAAAATTAGTGTACTGCATTAGGTTAACTGATAATTGTCATATTTTAACATATTGCTGTTTTTTTTATTGCTTTACTTCTATTGTCCTCATTTGTAAGTCAAATTATCAAATGCAATTGAATGTAATTTAATGTATTGGAATTGACTTTTGTTAAGGAGGAAAAAACAAAAAAGATATCCATACAGATTTAAAATAACATCCAGATAAGTGAATGTTTTGCTGAACTCCATTTAATGTGCTGGACATCTTAACGTGACTATGCTTAAACATCTTACTTTGCATATTCTTTGCTCTGATAAAACACAGCAGGTGGAATCAAATTATTTTGAGCATTATTGTGTGAACCCTGTGTGAGCTCAATGAACCCTTTACTGTAAATGAAAGCCAAAGCTGTTAACCAGACAGCAAACACACTCAGACATGACCAAGGTGAACAGACAGGTGCACTTTTACCCACTACTGATTAAAAGGAAAATTCCCCCTTCGTTTCACCCTCTCAGACACGGTTTATAACTGAGCAGTAATGGAAAGCAACCACTGTAACTACACTTTAAGTACAACCTAATGACCTTTAAGTCAGAATCTACTTCCAAGAAACTAGTGAGGAAAAAAGCAGTGGAAGAAAATATAATACTACAATGTCCAGCTAGTCAAAACAGGCGCAAGAAAGAAAGAAACAAACCTGTGAACTGAATAACTGAAACTGAACAAAGAACCCTTTTTCAGTGACCGACACAGTTAGTAATTATGCAACTTTCCGACAGCTTGGTTTCTCACTGCTTAACTCAGAATCAGATTTCAAAGGCTAACTTTACTAAACAACCGTCTACTAGGAAAACTAAATGTTGAAATCTGAAAACAAAAGAAAGAAGTCAACTGACTTACCTTCTGTCCTTGTGAGAACATTAACAGACTACATCATAAAGCACATTTATAAAAACTTGTTCTGACCAGACAGTCAGAGTGAGAGCTGTACACTTCCTCTAACTGCTGCGGCTGTCACTGAGGACAACTGCAACTCTGACTCAAAGCTAAGTGAAAGCGAGGGAGGGACAAGAAAATGAGAGAGAGAGAAAGAGAGAGAGAGAGAGAGAGAGAGAGAGAGAGAGAGGGAGGCAGAGGAAAGTTTAAGGTTAGAAATGTGCAGAGTGGGTGTGTGTGGATACACTGAAGGGAAAGTCCTCTAAAATATTTAGCTTAATTTGTTATTCATATTGCAAGCAACACCCTGAATCGTATTTTTAGACAAAGTCTGCATAAATTATCTCATATCCTGCCAAACAAATGTGACGCATACGCATGTGCAGTGTGCATAAGCTTACTGCTGCTGAATGGCAAAAGCAGCACGCAAAGATTAAGCCCCTGATTGTGCATATAAAAGCATTGAACAAGCGAAGAGAAACAGGGTCAAGAGAGCTGTATCAGCACTGAAAGCAGCTCACTAAACCACAGACTTCCTGTCGCTCAGTTTGGCCCTCACTCTCTCAGAGAGACAGAAGATGACAGGACCTGACACACATCCTGCCCTCTAAATGTGGGGGCGGCCACACACACGACTGAGATATATTTAGCACAAGCCAGAGACAAAAAAAAAAGTTACACCTAGTAACTTTTATTTTCTAATTTTAGGTTCAGTCATCAGAAAAAAATCTCTCTTTAAACAAATAGGGTGCATTTCATTGAGATATCTACAGCTCCCAAGGCTGTGAATCAGTCAGTATGTTGTGCACACAAACTGGAGCAGTGGTAAGGGCAATGATGAGTATAGTTCACTACACATCGGGACACTGAGTGACCTGAGAATGTCTTCATTGTAAAAGGTCAAAACTGAAAGTAAAAGGAAAAATAAACTGATGTTCATTCATTCATTTTCGTTTCGGCTTAGTCCCTTTATTAATTTGGGGTCGCCATAGTGGAATGAACCACCAACTTATCCAGCATATGTTTTACGCAGCAGATGCCCTTCCAGCTGCAACATAAACTGATGTTTACATATTAATTTTATAAAGTTTTATTCATTTATTCATTCATTTTTTTCTTCGGTTTATTCCCGTTTATTGGTTTATCCAGCATATGTTTTGCACAACGGATATCCTTCCAGCTGCACCCCATCACTGGGAAACATCCATACACTCTTTTTATTATTATTATTATTATTATTATAACCTTTATTTTACCAGGAAAGACACATTGAGATTAAAAATCTCCTTTACAGGAGCATCCTGGCCAAGATTAAGCGGTTTACATGTCACATGGGTCTAGCAGACAACAAACAAAAAACAATTACCAGTTAACATGAATCACACTGACAAACACACTATTCAAAACATCTCCAAGCCTGTGTTTCAATTTCTAAATCATTTATACTCATTTTATAAGCATTTAGTGAAATTAATTCTTTAAACTGCAACTTAGTTTTTAGATTATCCCATGCAAAATGTGCTGTGTATTTAAAAGCCTTTTTTACCCATCTCAGTCCGCACTTTAGGAACAGACAGTAAATAAATATCCTGTGACCAAAGGCCATAGCTAAGCTTTTTAGCATCAAAAGAAAGGCAGTTCTTAATTCTAAAATAGAAGCCTAATATAACTTTTAATTTTGTCACCAGCGACGTGGTGGCGCAGTGGGTAGTGCTGCAGCCTCACAGCAAGAAGGTCCGAGCCTTGGCTGGTTCAGTTGACATTTCTGTGTGGAGTTTGCATGTTCTCCCCGTGTTCGCGTGGGTTTCCTTCAGGTGCTTCGAACAAGTCCAACAACATGTGGTACAGGGGAATTGGGTAAGCCAAATTGTCCCTAGTGTATGTGTGTGAATGAGAATGTATCGGTGTTTCCCAGTGATGGGTTGCAGCTCGAAGGGCATCCGCTGTGTAACAAATATGCTGGATAAGTCGCCAGTTTATTGGCAACTTTATTAGGTTCATCTGCACACTGCTCACTGACTAATTTTACATTGACATCAGCAATCAAAATAATTGACCCTTATCGGCAATAATATGATTAAGGAGTTTATGAGTTGCTTTTAGAATGTTCCGTTTACTCTGTTTCCTGGCTCACTCCTTCAAAACACTCAAAAGTGGCTCAATAATAATTAGATTTGGTGATTGTGCAGGCTATGGGAGATGTTCAACTTTACTTTCATATTCATAAAACCACTCTGTCACCAGTCTTGCTGTGTGTATTGGTGCATTATCATCCACCAATCATCACACAGCATCAGCTTTAGGATACATGATTGAACCATTGGTTGCACATGGTCATGGCTCAGTAGTCCTTGGCAGTGAAGCGCCCATCTATAAAAAGTATTAGGTCTAGGGAATGCCATGATATTGCAGCCCGAACCATCACTGATCAACCCCCTTGCTTCACTCTGGGCATGCAATAGTCTGGGTGGTATGCTTCTTTGGGAATTCTCCACACCATAACTCTCCTGGATGTGGAAAAAACAGTCAAGGTGAACTCATAAACAATACATGTTTCACATTGTCCACAGCCCAAGATTTTTGCTGCTGGCATCATTAAAACCGATGTTTGGCATTGGCACGAGTGAGTCAATAGCAGCAATAGCATGTGTAGCATAGGTGGAAACTGTTGAGTTGAGGTGCACATTTAATTCAGCAGTTGGGCAGCTGTGGTTTTATGTTTTTTGGATACAATCTGGGTTAGCACCCAGACATCCCTTTCAGACTGCTTCCTTTTGCGTCCACACTTACTCCTGTTGGATGTGGTTTGTTATTTTTGGTGGTATGCTGACATTACCCTAGATACCATGACTTCTGATACATAACAAAGACTTGCATGACTTGGTCACAGATGCGCCACTGAGATGTGTACAAAACATTGTTCTCTTTTGAACTCTGATATGTCACCCATAATTTTGTAAGCATCACAATATTTTAGGCAAAACTGTGCTATTACTCGCAAATTAAACCTTCACACTCTCTTTATGGTGGAATATGCAATCAATGAAGATATCTAGGCACGAAACCCCAACATTACAATGGCCAGTATTTCAGTTTCTTTGGCCAACCCCTGTTATAAACCTTGTCTGAGAGGGTGAAACGGAGGGGGAATTTTCTTTTTAATCAGTAGTGGGTAAAAGTGCACCTGTCTGTTCACCTTGGTCATGTCTGAGTGCGTTTGCTGTCTGATAAACAGCTTTGGCTTTCATTTACAGTAAAGGGTTCACTGAGCTCACACAGGGTGGACACAATAATGCTCAAAATAATGTTTGAGCAAGTTTGATTAACCCCAAGTTGGATTAACAAAATTACATCACCACACAATCCAATGTTTCCTCCGGAGTCTCAAGTAGTTTCGGCTGTTTCATTTTTCATTTTTCGAATTAAACTGCAGATTAGCAGTTCATTCAGGAACATTTAATTCATGCCCCCCATGCACTGACTAATGCAAATGTCTAATCAGCCAATCACAGGGCGACAACTCAATCTATTTAGACGTGTAGACTTGTCACATCAAGCAATTTAATGTTTAATAGACTCAAACACATGCTAAAAAATTAAGTGATTTTCACAAATTTCAAATTTCATTCATTTTCTTTTTGGCTTAGTCTCTTTATTAATCTAAGGTCACCACATCGGGATGAACCGTCAACTTATTCAGCATATGTTTTACGCAGCGGATGCCCTTCCAGCTGCAGTTCATCACTGGGAAACACACTCATTCACACTCATACACCACGGACAATTTTAGCTTGCCCAATTCACCTATACCGCATGTCTTTTGACTTGTGGGGGAAACCGGAGCACCCGGAGGAAACCCACATGAACACGGGGAGAACAAGCAAACTCCACACAGAAGTGTCAACTGACCCAGCCGAGGCTCGAACCAAATTTAAAATTTCCTGCCCAGATATTTTTAGAAGGCTAATTCATTGTTGACTATCATTCTACTATCCAATCAGCTTAATGCCAAACCTCTATAAATAGCTATGCATGTCTATTTTCTCTTGACATTCAGCTTCCCTCTGCCATCCCAGCTCTTCACCTTTGAATCCGATTCCTACTTAAATTGTGGGGGAGTAGGGGAGTGTTATGAGGCTGCCCCCCTAAGTAAGTGATTGAAATTTACTATTTAAAAATGAAAAATATTTTTGTTGCAAATACACACTGATCTGCTTTATAAGACATGCATTTACCCCTGTTGGTGTATGGTTTAAGATGACAGATTTATGCATTTTTGAAAGCTACAAAATAAAAGCCACTATCCAACACTGTTGTATAGCATGGAAGAGCCAATTTAAAACTACTTAGACTGAGATCGTCTGAAAGAAAAAAAGTCATATACACTCAGTATGAGTGGTGAGTAAATTATGGGGTAATTTTCATTTTTGGTTGAGATATTTCATTAATTGGGCAACAAGGCATGTTGGCTGATGCATTTCAGTAATTGATACTCTTTTGGGTTTTTACACACAACCATGATAGTGCTTTCAGAGAATGGTGCCAAAAAAAGATGCAAAAAATGCCTTTGTGAAGGTCAGAGAAGAATGCCCAGATAGAAAGTCAAAAGGTAACTCAAAACACTTGTTATAGTCAAGCTCTGAAGAGCATCTCTGAACACACAACGTGAGAGGGTTTTTGACCAGTGTAAGACCATGGCAGACAAATTATAAGGGGGAAATGATTCACTTACACAAATGCAAGCCAAATTTAGAGCTGTCAAAATATGAAGAGATGGACATAAAGTGATCTTTTTACAAAATGGTGAAATCTAATGCTTGTTTTCAGCTGAGAGGCTGATTTTTTCTTCACAGAGTTTCTACATGTTAGATAAAGTGTGTTTTTAATATGTAAACTTGTTTCAGTAAAGCCTCATATAACATAGTAAATTATTGTGAAGCTGAATGTAATCTAAAGAATAAGATGCAAAGGCTTTTTGAAAATATGCTTTGTTTCTGTTATTTTGCATGACATGAGCATTGTAGAATTCCAACCTTCCATTTTAAAGAATGAAAAATTGTGCAAAGTTTTTAGAAATGTATTATTTTATTTGTGTGTTGTTTGAAATACTTTCAAATATGCTTTAAAAAAGAATAAACAGAGTAACTGAAAATATTACCCTGAAGCATTAATGCACTGTATCTTTGCATTCTCAATATAATAGTCTATATCTTAATCATTATATTAAATAGTTTTTAATATCTAAGGGTAACTTTTCCAATGTTTACTTATCATCTTTTTATTTTGTTAAATTACTGACATTTTAGGAGACTTATTATTGACCTTAATTTGACACTTGATCCTGAAAGCTCTCTATATGGTATGTCTTCCTGTTGTGTTTTCTTTTGCTTACATCTGCATGTTGGTCACATCACATGACTTTGTGGGGTGCACCACATGACTTTATTTGGCAGTCATGTTTTTCAATTGCTAGATACAAAGCTGTTTTGCTAATCAGCAACACTTTACTATAAGTTTTCATCTGTTAACATTGTTTATCTTCATTAAACAACATGACTTAACACTGAAAAATACTTAGCAGTGGTTCTCATTTGGAGGCTGGGCTTACTAGGGTCTCAATTAAAATGGTACTTACTGCAGAGCCACAAAGGCGGAGATTGAGCTCCAGCGAATTGATGCACTTGACGTCATTGAGAGTTGCGGTTAGGGGCGGGGTAGGTGTAGGCGTTAACAAAACACAATAGGTTACTGTAAGGGGTAAGTTTAGGGTTGTGATAGGTGTAGACATTAACAAAACAAAACAGGTTACTGTAAGGGGTGGGTTTAGGGTTGTGATAGGTGTAGACATTAACAAAACACAATAGGTTACTGTAAGGGCTAGGTTTAGGGTTGTGATAGGTGTAGACATTAACAAAACAAAACAGGTTACTGTAAGGGGTGGGTTTAGGGTTGTGATAGGTGTAGACATTAACAAAACAAAACAGGTTACTGTAAGGGGTGGGTTTAGGGTTGTGATAGGTGTAAACATTAACAAAACAAAACAGGTTACTGTAAGGGGTGGGTTTAGGGTTCTGATAGATGGGGTTTAGTCATAAACTAAATTTCGAGAGGAGCACGTGATTATGATTGAACACGGCTGGTTACTCATGAACCACTCATGTCCGTCCAATCAGATGATCCCTGGCGCACTATAAAGAGCCAGGGTTTTCTCACTACAGTCATCTTCGATTTGAAGAACACACTGCTCGGTGCTACTTGCTACTGCATCTTCAACAACAACATCACAGCCTAAAACATCCAAGCCAGCGATCTAGCCATTGCAAGGAAACTGAACCCTCACCGCTCTCTGCCAGCAGTACATCAGTGGTAACGTAGATAGCACGCTCCAAAGGGAAGCCTCGCCTTAAAACAACCACTTGCAAACACAGACTAAACATTTTCAATTCAATTCATCTTTATCTTTATAGCACCTATACAACGTAGATTGTGTCAAAACAGCTTCACGTGAAAGAATATAGTGAATTGAATCAGAGTCAGTTCAATTTTCAGAGATTGTTCAATTCAGTTAGCTCAGGTCAGTGTGGGTTAACAATCACTACTGAGAGTCCAAACACTGAAGAGCAATTCCATCGATGCACAGCTCTACAGATCCCAAGCCAGCGGTTTCATAAGATGAGACCAGCGCTAATAGATTAAGTTATACAAACTCACCTCTAAAACATCCTGCCTTGTCCACAGATCCATATCATCCTAAAAACATGAAGTAATTCGATTGCAAAGTCCAGGGATTTCAATCTGCAAACATTAGTCCACAGCTTATTCTGGCGTCGATAAACATCCACTAAATGCACCGTTATCATCCATACTACTCGCCGAAGTGCGTCCAGTAGCGTGTCCAGTCATAACAACATTCAAAATGGCCGCCGGCTGTTTGATTGACACTTCTTTGAGCCAATAGCTGAAGTGAAGCATCACCATCCAATGGTCCCGCCCTCTCTCTTGAGAGTTTAAGAATGGACTCGGAAATTGTGATTGAACTAGGCTAGATATGATGGTGAGTTTTAATCACATAAAAAAAAAAAAAAAAAAAAAATCCTTTCACACAGTTTATACTATGTGATGACATCGCTTTTAAGTTCAGGGTTTGAAGTTGACAGTCGATATTTATAAACAAATAAATAAATTTAATTAATAAACAAATAAATATAAATTAATACTCTGCCCCATCCGACAGCCATTTTTTCTTCTGAAAAGAGTATTACCCAGCTAGTGAAAACATTAAATGCATTAAGCATAGAAGTCTAATCGTAATATGCCACTGTGACTCATATGTCCACACACAAGGGCCATATGCAAGTTATATAGGCAAGTCAGTTAGACGAGAAAACGGCAAAGTAATAAACTTCCCGCTTTGATATGAATGGGAAGAAGATATTTCCAATGTTTTATCCATCGACTAAAGCATTAGATACATTTACATAAAATTCTTATCAGTAAGGGGTTTAAACTCCATCCACTATCACTACACCTACCCAGTCTTCAAGAGATATTTCCATGACCACCAGACAAGCCACACACCACATCCTCAGCTCTCCATCTATCTGTCAGCCTGTGGGGGGGACGAATGCCCACCTCTACTATCCTTGTACATTGCGTCAAGGAAGCTTGCATACTACACATTAACAAAATGCACTGCCATTTAAAGTTGCCCATGCCCTTATTAAGACACCTCGCATGGATATCAGCCTAAACAATTTATTATGTTCTGCCAGGCATGTACCATGTTGTAAATGTCATGTCTCATTTTCTCTTGTTTCTCTCATTCCAGACATCTTGACAAACAGCTTAGAAGCGGATCCTCATCCAACCTTTTACCTGAGCTAAATAATCACCCTGATTCTAACTTCTCTGATTTCTCATTTCAGGTCTAACTCACGGATCCCACCCAGGTGGAACGCCTCATAATCGACCTGTCCGCGCCTCATAATTCTATTTTTCCCAGCATCAATAGCACTATCCCGCTAGATGAATATTCGCTCAACTACCACAACATAGACCAAGCCATATCCCTTATCAAAACCGCCGGCCATAATGCCTGGCTAGCTAAAGTCGATATTTCATCTGCCTTCAAAGTCATGCCAATTCACCCAGACTTCTGGCACCTTTTCGGCATTTGTTGGCATTCCAAATTCTACTTTGCAGTTCGTCTAACCTTCGGCTGCAAAAGTAGCCCTGAAATTTTCGACATGCTTTCGGAAGCCGTATGTTGGATATTATCCAATCATCACGGAATTCCTTACCTCATTCACCTGCTAGACGATTTTCTTATCGTCTCTCCGCCGTCATCTCCTCCTAACAAAGATTTAGCAACCACCCAAAAGGTTTTCACTGAACTAGGTATCCCCCTAGCAGAGGAAAAAACCTCCGGGCCCAGCAATTCCATCGAATTTCTGGGCATCCAGTTAGATTCAAAAAAAAAAAAAAATAAAATAAAATTTCATAGCATCTCCTCCAAAGGAAAAAATCGATCGCATTACTTACCTTTGTCAAATCTTTCTAGAAAAATCCATCATGCACCAAACGCCAACTCCTCGCCATCCTCGGTCACCTAAATTTCGCTATGCGTATCATCCCACAAGGCCGTCCCTTCATTATGCATCTTCTTCAACTCTCCACTACAGTTCCAGGTTTAGAAGATATAATCTTTCTCTCTAAACCCAGTCGCAAAGAAATCAGCTTATGGATTTCTTTCCTTAAGCAATGGAACGGCTGCTCCTTTTTCTACAGCGATCTAATAGCATCGCCAGTAGACATTAATTTATTCACGGACGCCGCCCCTTCAATTGGCTTCGGGGGCTACTACCAGGGTCGTTGGTTTGCGTCATCCTGGCCCCCCCAAATGTTTAAAATCCCCCCTAACGAACAATCCTCCGCTCTCTTCGAATTATACCCCGTCGTAGTAGCGGCCATTCTGTGGGGCGAAGGATGGTCCACATCCAGCATTCTAATTCACTGTGACAACGAAGCCACCGTACAATGCATAATAAAGGCCGCTCGCACTCACAGTCACTCATGCCTCTCCTAAGACGTCTAGTTTGGATAGCAGCTACTAAACAATTCTTAATCTCTGCTAAACATGTTCCAGGTTGCAAAAATCAAATTGCTGATGCTCTGTCTCGATTTGCTTTCCAGAAATTTCGGCTGTTGGCGCCAGAGGCAGACCCCCATCCAACACCTGTTCCTCACTATTCAGAGACGATATTGCCATAAACCATCCTCTGCATCACCTCCGGGAAACATCCATCTCACTCATACTCCAGGCAGTAGCTCCCAGGACCCAGAGATCGTATCTCACAGCATGGAATGCTTTTAAACAATTCCATTCTTTGTCTAAAACTCCTTTTCCTGATTTCTCTCTCCTCTCTATCACCTCTTTCATTTCTTATTTACACACCGCAAAAAACATGCAAGCCAGCTCCATCAGAAGCTACCTAAGTGGCATCCAGTTTTTCACAAACTGATATATGGTTCCACTGTAGACGCCATCACGAATGCACAAACGATTTTGCTCATTAAAGGAATTCAAAAGACACATCCATCCCCCCCAGACACCAGACAGCCCATTACACTTCACATCCTCACCAAGTGCATTCACACCCTTCGCAAAGGATACAAATCCTCCCATACAGCACGTACTCTAGATGCCATGTTCACATTAGCATTCTTTGGATTTCTGAGATGTTCTGAAATTACCATAACATCTCATTTCAACCCCTCTATCCACCCCACCATATCCGATCTAACCATCCTGGATAAGGGGACTCTCGCTTTCTTCATTAAGCAAAGCAAAACAGACCAGATTCGCAAAGGCCATTCCATATACATTTTCGATATCCCCTCACCCACACACCATTCCAAACCCTCTTAGCATTTATACACTATAGAAGATCATTAGATCAAAATTCCCACGCCTCACTTTTTACTGATGATGCTAATCGTCCAGTAACTCGCTTCTGGCTCCAAACCACCTTAAGGAGGTTCTCCGCATTTCAGGATTCCCTCCAGAGCCATTCTCTGCTCATTCATTCAGGATAGGAGCAGCCACCACAGCAGCTCACAACGGCCTCTCCCAACAACAGATACAAACACTCGGTCGTTGGTCCTCCAACGCTTTTAGGTCATACATTCGCCTCAGCCACCATCACCTCAGAGAAGCCCAGCTGACTCTCTGCAGCCATCATCAACACTCATAACAAACCATTGGTTCCCTCGAACCTACATCCTACCATTCTCTTCTTCACTCTTACTTCCTCATTTATCCTACAGATAAATTCTCCACAATACCCGCCACTATACGGCCGCAAAGGCCAGCGGGCATACACATTATCCAGCCACTACCTCCCTCGCATTACACCATAGCGCTAACTTAGCCAGCCTAGCAGAGCTTGCACCCCTACACATAGACCGGTACCACGTTCCGGGGGGAGTTTTAACTAAACTTCCCAAAACAGCCATCATACTTTAAAGAGGTTCTACCTAACCTTTATCACATCTCTATTATCGGAGATATGGCTAGCTACTCTACCACATCCCCCATGTTCAATGGACCGGAACCACGTTTCGGGGGGAGTTTACACAACTCCCCATCCAACGCAATGAGGTTCTTACTAACCTCTACCACGTCTCTTCAACAACAGAGACTCTGCCAGCTTAACAAGCTTCCAAGCCCCCCCCAGATTAACGGACCGGAACCACGTTCCGGGGGGAGTTTCCACAACTCCCCATCCATCCCAAAGAGGTTCCTCATAACCTCTAGCACGTCTCTATACCACCAGAGACTCAACCAGCTTAACAAGCTTCCAACCCCCCCCCAGATTAACGGACCGGAACCACGTTCCGGGGGGAGTTTCCACAACTCCCCATCCATCCCAAAGAGGTTCCTCATAACCTCTAGCACGTCTCTATACCACCAGAGACTCAGCCAGCTTAACAAGCTTACAAACCACCCCCCCCCCCCCCCCCCCCCCCCCCGATAATGGACCGGAACCACGTTCCGGGGGGAGTTTCCACAACTCCCCATCCATCCCAAAGAGGTTTCCCACAACCTCTAGCACGTCTCTGCAACAGAGACCTCCAGCCGAGCTCTACCCTTTCCACACCACTGCCACAGCAGTGACGCTCAGCCGAGCTCAGACACACCTCCATTAAGGCATTTCAATACTGATACACCCTCCAGCACTGCCAAAGCAGTTAAACATCTCTGTGGAGATGTATTCCCCTTCTTACTGACCTCCATACATCTCTGCCTCGCAGAGACGCTCAGCCGAGCACACCGTCCCCCTTCCACCACTGCCACAGCAGTGACGCTCAGCCGAGCTCAGTTACTCTTCCACACTGATGATCACTACTGATACATCGCCCAGCACTGCCAAAAGCAGTTAAACGTCTCTGTGGAGACCTATAGTACTGACCTCCACACACCTCTGCAGCCGCAGAGACGCCCAGCCGGGCACTTTTTCTTCCCCCTTTCCACACCACTGCCACAGCAGTGACGCTCAGCCGAGCCAGATACTCTTCCAGTTTGTTTTCACTACTGATACATTTCCCAGCACTGATATAACAGTCAACGTCACTGTGGGACGTTCTTCCTTTATATTACTGACTACCACACACCTCTGCAACAGCAGAGACGCCCAGCCGGGCACTTTTTTCTTCCCCCTTTCCGCACCACTGCCACAGCGGTGACGCTCAGCAGAGCACATTTTCATTTTCATTAATTATCCACTACTGATACACTCCCCAGCACTGTATATACAGTTAAACGCATCTGTGGAGGCGTATTTCCTTTTTTGACTGACCTCCAATGCACCTCTGCAGTAGCAGAGACGCTCAGCCGAGCTTCTTCTCCCCCTTTCCACACCACTGCCACAGCAGTGACGCTCAGCCGAGCTCAGACACACTTCCACGTAATCATCCACTACTGATACATTCTCCTACACTGCCTAAGCAGTTAAACGTCTCTGTGGAGTCGTATTTTCCTTATATTACTGACACCTTATACACCTCTCGCTCAGCCGAGCTCCTTACCCACTTCCACACCACTGCCACAGCAGTGACGCTCAGCCGAGCACAGATACACCTCCAAGTAAATATTCAGTACTGATACACACTCCAACACTGCCTATGCAGTTAAACGTCGCTGTGGAGGCGTACCTTCCTTAGTCTACTGACCTCCACACACCTCTGCCGCAGCAGAGACGCCCAGCCGGGCTCTTTTTCCTCCACTGACTCTACAGTGACACTCACAGAGCTCATCCCCCTCCCCTTCTGTCTGTCTTCTTGACACACTCCCCAGCAGTCAAACTTTCTGCTGATTTTACCAGTACTACCTACCACCTCTCATCTCTGCTAACCAGAGACGCTCAACCGAGCCTCATTTTATGCCATCTACCCATTAACTCTAGTCGAGCACTTCTTCACCTCCCTCAAGTCACTATTCCATCACTTCATCCAACACCTCCAAGCAGCCCCATGTACTACCAAGGGCAAGTTTTTCGCATCTCTGCTAAACAGAGTCGCTCCAACATACTTCATGCACCCTCATAGCATCACCACAGCATGACATCTAACCTAGAACCATTCACAGTACCTTTTACCCTGCAACCAGAAACACGCATTCCAGCAGCCGGATATAGCATTTCTAATTTGCCTTTTGGGGGGTTCTTCAAATACGCGGCTGCTGTCCCGATTGAAGCATTTTGGGGAGTTCTCGAGATCTACCTGAGCTCGGAGCTCCCCTCTCGCCCCGCAACGGGAGGGAGCCCGGGGCTCAGGGATCTTCTGAGCTCAGGGCTCTCTCCCGGGACAGCATGCCAAAACTGCTTTATATTCAATCATCAGCTAAGTGTGAACTATTGAAATGGGGTTTAGTCATAAACTAAATTTCGAGAGGAGCACGTGATTATGATTGAACACGGCTGGTTACTCATGAACCACTCATGTCCGTCCAATCAGATGATCCCTGGCGCACTATAAAGAGCCAGGGTTTTCTCACTACAGTCATCTTCGATTTGAAGAACCTCCCCTCCTTCCACCCCTATTCCTCCTCCTTCCTAGACGGGTGACACGGTGGCCCAGTGCTTAGCACTGTTGCCTCACAGCAAGAATGTCAATGGTTCTAGGCTTTACCAAACCAGCTGGCATTTCTGTGTGGAGTTTGCATGTGCTCCCCGTGCTCACGTGGGTTTCCCCCGGGTTCTCCGGTTTCCTCCCATACAAAACATGCAACTTAAGTCATGGTTTAATCAACTCATAGACTTGCTCCCCACTTAGTATCTATCTCTCCAAAGAGAAGCACTAGCTGTTCATCATTTACCTCGAAGGGGGAGTTCTCGAGATCTACCTGAGCTCGGAGCTCCCCTCTCGCCCCGCAACGGGAGGGAGCCCGGGGCTCAGGGATCTTCTGAGCTCAGGGCTCTCTCCCGGGACAGCATGCCAAAACTGCTTTATATTCAATCATCAGCTAAGTGTGAACTATTGAAATGTAGATAATAAAACACAACGGGTTACTACAGTATAAGGTGCAGGTTTAGGGTTGTGGTGGCCCCTCCTAAAAGACATTCCATGTGACCAGAAAGTGAAAAAAATTGTTTCGAGGGGTGAGAGAGGTGTCACGGTTGTGGTTCTGTCTGTCCCTCTGGTGTATGTGTGCGTGCGTGTTTATGTGTGTGTGTGTGGGTGTGTCGTCACTGCGTGGCTGTCTGTTGTGTTTTCATGTCATCAGCTGGGTGGTCACGTGCTCTGCTGCTATCAGTAACCTCAGCTGTCAGCACTCCACAGGTGCAGCGCATTACTGGACCTATATCTGTTCAGCATTCCTGTTTTACGTCGTCAGTTCGTTGTGTTCACGTCTGTGTCCTGTTTCCTGTTAGGCAGCTATCGCTGAAACCGCTGGTGGTGAGCCCTTATAGAGACTGTTGCTTTGGAATATTCAGCGCTGCTTGCTTTTTCTCCAAAGAACTGTTACCGCTGTTGGCATTGTTGAACTTTATGAGAGATCTCCCTGGATCTGTCTCATCAAAGAACTGCTACCACTGTTTGGCGTGGTTGAACTTATGAGAGATCTCCCTGGATCTGTCTCATCGAAGAACTGCTACCGCTGTTTGGCATGGTTGAACTTATGAGAGATCTTCCTGGATCTGTTACTCTGGTGAACTGTTACCGCTGTTTAGCGTGTCGATTCCCTTGAGAGATGCACCATACTGTAGCTCTACCGTATCCTTCAACATCTGGTGAGATTAATAGTTGTTATTCCTGTTATCGCTGTCAATAAATCATCTTGCATTCACTTGCATTTGGGTCTCTTGTGTATTTGTGACAAGAGGGTTATGATATGCAATTAAAGATTTTGAGGGAAAATTAACCCTCAGGGTCGAAGACCGCGTATACGCATTTTGAGGCATCTTCTTCTGATGACGCCAAAAAGAACTTAAATTACACTTTCAGTTTTTATCGCACAGATAAGAGCAGTACATCAATCGAATCTGTAAGGTGTCTACTTTTTTGTGTACACTCACAATAACAACAAAAGTGTGTGCTTTTGTAAAATAAGGAAAAATAAACAGTGTACGCATTCTTTCTTTTCTCTCTCCACGAACTGTTTGTAGAAACGTGTCACGAAAACAAAACACACAGACATGAGACATATCTATAGAAAGCTTGAAGTGTCTACTTTTAAATGCAGCGAGTGCATGTTGAAAACAAATATTGTTTGATAAAGTAATCAGTATGAAACCAGCACTATGTCTAGTTTCTCAGTCTGAGCTCATTATTTTTAATGTGACTACGCCCTCGAGGCTTTGTTATTACAATCATCCACGTGAGACACAGGCTCCTTGTAATGTGGTCAGAAAAAAAAACTACAGAATCTCCACGAATACATTTTGAAAATTAATATTTTTATCAATTTTTTGTGAATATAGACTATGTCTTTTGGTGCATTTAAACAAAACAGATTTATTAAACAGATATGTTTATTAAAATAATATTTTAGTCACCAAACATATTTAGAAATTGAAAGATAAAACAATTAAATTCAAGCAAAATATTGCAAAAAAAACAACCTACAAAATTTCAACAAAATTTTTAAACATTTTTTGCTTCTCTTGATTTTTCCTCTCTTTAAAATTTGTATTTAATATTTTTCTATAACATATAAATTTGGGTGTACTAGTTTTTGGACCGTTATCATAAGTTATTTTGTTAGATAAGCTCCAGATTTGGCTTCAGTACTGACTAATCTAATGTATATGCACAAATATAATATAGTATAGCTTCCTATTACAAATATGAATTTAAAAGATAGATTTGTGAGGGGTGTACTTGTACTGTATATGCTGAGCACTTTATATTGTTTACCCAGAGTGTTTACATGGTCAGAATAGCTCAAGTAATACAACAAGCATTTATTTTGGGCTAGCTTTTGCAGCTGGACATTGCTTTACAATCCCCTTGTCTCCCCAGTTTTGAATTATTTATGACCATTGTCACTCCCGCATAAAGCTGAGATGACCCAAAAGATACTTTACAAAATGTAAATTATTGTAATGTTTTCTTTAAATGAGAGAACAGAATAATTTTTACATAATTGCGAAGTAAACATTCTAGCCTACAAGACTGGTTACTCAAAATTCTTGTTCAGGCCCATTCAGGTTTCAAAAAAAATGTAAGCGTGTACATCAATATTTCTCACGTATTATTGTAGCACAGTTTGTGCTGAATACAAAAAAAAACAAAAAAAAAAACATGTTGGCCAGTACTACAGTATGTTATAAGTAGCTGGACTTACAAATGTCAGGACATGTCAAAACATCTTAGGGGCTCCAAAATCACCTCAGACCCCTAAGGGGTAATTTTTAGAAAACAATGAAGTGCAAAGATACATTGTTTATAACAACAACTACTATAAACATAAAAAACAGTATATTTTCATTTCATTGAGACTTTAATAAAATACAAGTTAGAAGTTAAAATCTATGTCCTAGCAAAAACATGGATTCCACTGGAGCTTCTGCAGTGAGCACCCTCTCCCTCAATATGACTGTGTTTTAAAATAATAAACAGCTAAAATTCAAGATGTAAGTAAATATAATTATATATTCATAAACTATGGGGTGGCGCAGTGGGTAGTGCTGTCGCCTCACAGCAAGAAGGTGACTGGTTCTGGAATATGAATGAATATTCATAAAATATGTGTCATGAACCAGAAAGTTCTGGAAGTTTTATTTGAAGACAAGGGCATCCCCAACATTATACAACATGCTTATAATAGAAAAAGCAATTGATGTTATTGTATATATATTTACTTTTCATTTTTAAAGTATTGAAAAAATAATGCACTGACAAAACATTCAGTAGATCAAATCAATGGCCTGTATTCTTCACAGATAAAAACTGGAAGAAAAAAAAGATTCATGGCTAAACAGCTAAAAGGCAAACGTGTGAGACTAGAACCACGTGCAAAAACATGAACAAACAACTCTGTGTATAGCTGCTTTAGACATGCTAACTACTGACTGCTATAATTCAATTCAATTCATCTTTATTTCTAAAGCGCTTTTACAATGTAGATTGTGACAAAGCAGCTTAACATGTTCTAATAAATTGTAATAAAATTATCAAGTTTTGACAGTTGAAGTTCAGTTCAGTGTAATGTAAAAGTTACTGCTGAAAGCCAAAACACTGAAGAGCAAATCCAGCAATGCGAAGAAAAAACTTCACCAATTGACAAAAGACGTGAAAAAAAAAAAAAAAAAAAAAAACAGACTTAGTTGGGCACGACCAGTTCTCGTCTGGCCAAATGTCTTGTGCAAAGCTGCAGTCTAGGCACCAGAGGCTTGAGAACGATGGCCGTACGTCGTGAGAAGCTGCAGGTCTGAGTAGGTCACTGGCGGGTATTCAGGCTAGCCCACAGGATCAATGTTGAGACTCGTCTGTCACGGGAGTCTTTCAGGAATCAGCCTCATGCCCACTCCTCCATGACCACCACAGCATCTGCTCAGGATACAGGCCGGGTCCAGAATTATGTTGACCTTGGGATAAGGAGAAACAAACTAACATAAGCTTATATGCTGTTCAAATTACTATAAGAACAAATGACAACAAAATATGTAAGGAAACAGTGGCTTTGTGTATGCTAACATAGACCTATGCTATGTGCTATTATTGAGACAGTGTGAGTGTGTGTGTGTGTGTGTATACGTTTCTTTTTTACCTGCATGATCAGTCGAGCTTCAATGCAGATTTGAGTTTTTGTATCTCAGAATAAGGAAACTCAAAAAGCTTCTGATAAGATCGACCCTGTATCTGAAGAGCATCTTTTAACAAGTGTCTCATGCACTCGGCAAGCTGAAATATGCAGACAGTCCTGTTCAAACTGTGGGCTCATCTGGATTAGACACACTGAGTTCGAAGTACTGTAACAGGAAAAACAACCACTTCCTCTCCATGCTATTTTTAGCTGCTGTAGTGTGCTGTCCTATTAATGTTGAATAAAGTTAAAGTATGATTTACATTTTCCTAAAAACTATTTTCTAACAGTGTCTACTATTATGAAGGAAACTGTTTGAGGCAGCAAATGATTTGCCTGAATAATCAAATAATTTAGCTGAAATAAACAGCTAGAACTTTCAATGAACCTGAACAGCAACAGATGAACTTGCAGTGTTCGAGTTTGCACTTTCTGTGAGATAAAGTTTAACTTGTTGTATGGTTACACTCTTGCTTGGGTGATGGTTCCTTTTAGACATGCTGTTGCAATTATACAGCGGATAAAAATAATCACCATTTTTCTCAGAAAACACATTTCTAAAGTTGCTGTTGACTTAAAATTTTCACCAGGTGTTAATAACCAAAATAATTATTATAGTACATATAAAGATAAAACAATTTTATTACATTTTTTTATTATTAAACTTTTTTTAAATAAAGTAATGTGTAATAAAATTAAATGACATAGGGAATGTGTTTTAAACACATGAAGAAAATGTTGTGTAAAAATGCATGGAAATCCCAGACAGCAGCTGAAATTAATATTAATAAATGAATATTAGCTGCTTCAGTCCAACATCCAACTTCACCTTTTCCCAGGCAGCATAAACGTGTGTTCGGTAAAGATGATGTGACAAGTCTCAAGGAGATCAGTATGTGTGTGTGTATGGCTTATCCTATAATAATCCTTTAATAATCTACGACAGTTTGCGTTCATTGAACAGTACGAATGATTAATTAATCCATATAATAGTCCCTTAAAAGTCACGTCTCCCTTTCAGTTTCGGGCTCGGGCACGCTTGCACTCACACTGTAAGCGTACTGCGCCTGAGCCCAAGTGAACCGCGATCTGGCCCACCTCTTCCAACCGGGCCAGGGCCGCCCAAGTGTACCGTGCCTGAGCCCGATTCAGAGCACTCACACTTCTCAAACGATCCGGGAAACGGGCCAGGGCACGGTTCGGATAGCATAGTGTGAGTACGTCCTAAGTGACACGCAACTCAGGCACGCCTGGTTTGCCAGGTGTGTGCAAAGCACTTGATTTGCAGTCCAAAATAATTTCACCCTCACGTAGGGCTGCACAATTCTGGCTAAAATAAGAATCGCAATTTTTTTTGCTTACAATCAAGATTACGTTTTCTCACGATTCTGTAGATGTAAAATAAAGGTTAATATGAGTGGGCTATTAATATTGCTATTTCTCAGATATATAGTAAAACAACAATAATAATATTATGCCTATGTGTAGGTCTACTGTTGGTGGAAATGCTGCATTTTGTATAGACTTGGATTGGTTGACTTCAACAGACTTTAAATATGTCCTGGTTGTTAATTCCCAGTAAAGTGATGACATCAGATCACAACTATTCATAATTCTTAAGTTGAATTATTGTGTTTGAGACATATGCTTGTCATTTGTCATTGACAACATTATTAGACCATTTTCTTCACTGGTAAAATGAGACATTTGTCATTATCAGATTCCCTCTTGCATTATATTCAACATTATATAGGCTAGAGTAGTTATACTGACACTGTTAAACATTTATTTTTATGCACAACACTTTGTGTTCGCTATGAAAGAAAAAAGTATCAAATGCTTCTCATAATCATAACTAATAATAATATGATCATTTAAATAATGTGCGGTCAGTTTCACTTATGGCTGCCGTCACTGTGAGAAAAAAAACACACACATGCAAATCATACTTCCCGTGCGGCTCTCAAACGATCGCTCTGTGCAGCAAACTGAACGTTATTTACAACTTTATACCTGTTATTCACAGCCTATGCAGGTTCTGTTCACTAAAGTAGGCATCACCAGTGTTGGGGAGAATACTTTGTAAATGTATTTAGTTACAGAATACAGAATACCTGCTTTAACATATACAGGGAGTGCAGAATTATAAGTTGTATTTTTGAGGATTAATTTTATTATTGAACAACAACCATGTTCTCAATGAACCCAAAAAACTCATTATTATCAAAGCTGAATATTTTTGGAAGCAGTTTTTAGTTTGTTTTTAGTTTTAGCTATTTTAGGAGGATATCTGTGTGTGCAGGTGACTATTACTGTGCATAATTATTAGGATAATAATATAATATATATATATAATATATAATATACATTTCTGACATTCAAAAACAAAACAAAAACAAATCAGTGACCAATATAGCCACCTTTCTTTGCAAGGACACTCAAAAGCCTGCCATCCATGGATTCTGTCAGTGTTTTGATCTGTTCACCATCAACATTGCGTGCAGCAGCAACCACAGCCTCCCAGACACTGTTCAGAGAGGTGTACTGTTTTCCCTCCTTGTAAATCTCACATTTGATGATGGACCACAGGTTCTCTATGGGGTTCAGATCAGGTGAACAAGGAGGCCATGTCATTAGTTTTTCTTCTTGTAGACCCTTTCTTGCCAGCCACGCTGTGGAGTACTTGGACGCGTGTGATGGAGCATTGTCCTGCATGAAAATCATGTTTTTCTTGAAAGATGCAGACTTCTTCCTGTACCACTGCTTGAAGAAGGTGTCTTCCAGAAACTGGCAGTAGGACTGGGAATTGAGCTTGACTCCATCCTCAACCCGAAAAGGCCCCACAAGCTCATCTTTGATCATTTTTTATTCACGGTTTTTAATAAAAGTTCAATTTTAAGAATTTTTTGAGCGTTACATCCACAATTTTTGCTGTCAGTCAGAACAAAACATAAAATAATAAACTCCTATTAAACTTCATTACGTAGAAGTAGAGCAACCACTGAACAGGAATAACTGTGAGCTCACATGCATCTTCATTGCGGCAGAGCTACTGCTTGCCTCACCACATATCTTTTCAATGCAGCTTTATATCAGATCCCAACACTAAATACATGATAGACATACGTGAAATACATTACCTATCATATGCAAAATGAGGACATATAATAAAAAATGTCTACAATATACACTGAGTGAGCAAAAAAGGCATGAGCTCAAGCGAGTGTGCAGGGGATTGCGCAATCTGATGTGAAGCACAACTTGGTGCTGCCTCAGCTTGCTTCCTACAGTGTAATTGAACAGGAGATACGCAAAATACAGCAATTTTGATCATAAAAAGGATTGAAATCATTTGAATCATACAGAAATTGCATTTATAGCACAGATCAGTGGACAAATATTTAATTTTTCATTAGTATACATCTCATGATGGCAGGTAAGGGACTGCCTCCACTGACCGGACGTCCCTGATATATATAGTGACGAGCCACCCAGTGCCAGTGTCATGTCATCTTGGAAACAACTCAATCACCACAATCATAAACACCGCCGCTGGTCTTCAACAGCAGACCCATCAATGGAGAGGATATTTAAGGAGAAGAGATGCATGAGACGGGGGCATGACTCCACAGAGACAAACGCCGTTGCTGACAATGTTTCATCCCTAAAGACTCAAGTGGTTAATGACCGGCTATCACCTCACGAAGGACACAATCACAATCCCATGCCTGCACCGGAACAACGCATACTTCACTATGTTGGTCTGTCAATTAAATGCCCTCCAGAGAACCACTGTAAATTTAACATCATTTATGATTTGTTGATACTTTGATATTGGACCCAAACGTGACAAGTCATGACAAACCAGCGACAACCATAGTTGAGATGACAACCATAGAAATGACAACCATGAAAAACATACCGCTCTGACAATGCAAGGAGGGGGCAGGATGAATTCAGATTTAGATGAGGAGTCGTGAATGGAGGCAAAGTGACGAGACAGAGCATTTGGTTTGACATTTTTAGAATTGGGGCTATACGAAATGGTGATGTTAATGTGACCAAAAAAAGGGTCTATCGTGCTTGTCTCAATTTCAGTCTCTTAGCAGAACAAATATATTTGAGATTACGGTAATCCATCTAAATTATGAATAGGACAGCTGCGCCTTCCAACCAGTGACGCCATTTGTTTAGCGCAAGTAGGATGGTGAGAAGCTCCTGGTTACCAATATCGTAGTTGTTGTCCACAGGTGAATGTGATGCGAGTAGAGTGCATGGATGATCCTTATTGTACTGTGAAGATCATTGGGATAAGACGGCACCTACGCAAATATCCTAGGGGCATCTACCTCTACAATGAACTGGCATTTCAGATTAGGGGTGATGAGAATGGGTGCCATGGAGAATAATAGGCGGTCAAAAGAATGTTGAGCCAAATTAGATCATACAAAACGAGACTTGACACACTCCTTTAATATGCACAAGGTGATAGGTGTCCCAGCTAACAAAATTCACGTGGCTCAAATCCGGCCCATGCCAGACACTTACATCCGGCCAACATACCGCATGGAATGATGGCACTTGGGTGGTCCGCTCCTGTTTGCCAGATCTGGGCCACAATTAAACCATAGCAATATCACATATCAGCCAGAATCCAACCAAATGAACCAGAACTGACCCTATTCTGGGCCACACATTGCTTTTATTCTGGCCGAGATGCGGCCCACACCAGAGAATTGCTGGGTGTGGCAAAGTACAACAATCTCAGCATGCACTGCAGTATGAATACATTCTATAGCTTATTGATGCTACAGTTTTCATTATTTGCTTTTGATTCTGCTGTTTATGTTGACGTTGTTGATTTTGTCACTTTTAGTATCCTTTTTGTGATGTTTGTGAGTTTTGTTTAGATTGTTAATTGTCACCGTTGTTGAGGTTCATACGCTGATTATTGATGTCTCTGTGAGCAGAAGTTTAACCATAGAATTTTTTTAGCTTATAAACCTTCATAATTCTGTGGCATGTGCAAGCATGTTATTACGTTACTTCTAGTAATGGATTAAACATTGATTAACATCAGTGAATTATATTATTTCATCACAGGTTGTGCCTCACTTCATTTTGTTATTTTTAACTTGGCTTGTTTGCTGTAATGAATAAACTTTTCAAGCAAAGTTCTTAAAAGTTAAAGCAGCCCACAAGAAAATTTATATTAAGAGGTTCAGGGCTATGAGCCCAACTGAAGCAAACACTTTTCTCCATGATGGTGACTTTAGTCTATGTGGTCCACATATGTTTTAAGATAACTGGGCCACATTTGCCATATCTTCTCTGGGCCGCTTTAGGTTCACAGCCACATTAGCCAGAGCTAACTGTACAAAATATTTGCCAAAAGTGGCCCACATTTGTTTTAGGATAACTGGGCCACATTTGCCATATCTTCTCTGGGCCACTAAAGGCTCAAATCCACATTAGCCATAGCTTACTGTGCCGAATATTGCCAAAAGTGGCCCACATGTGTTTTAAGATAACTGGGCCACATTTTCTATATCTTTTCTGGGCTACTATAGGCTAACGGCTGCATTAGCCAGAGTTTACTGTGCCGAATATTTGCCAAACTGACCCACATATGTGTTAAAATAACTGGGCCACATTTGCCATATTTTTTCTGGGTCACATTAGGCTCACAGTCGCAATAGCCAGAGCTTACTGTGCCAAATATTTGCAAAAAGTGGCACACATGTCTTAAGATAACTGGGCCACATTTGCACTTACACGTGTGAGCCACTATAGGTTTAGACCTAGATTACCCTTAAATGACTATGCCACATTTTTGCCAACTGTGGCCCACATTTGTCCTCCATCATTTGGGCCAAATTTACCATTTTCCACATTAGGCTCACATTCAGATTACATTTTGCCATAAGTGCCAAATTTTTGCCTTAAATTACCCATATATGAATTTGAATCTTTGGCCCTCCTTTGCCATTGTACAGGTGGGCCACTTCAGGCTCACATTCATTTTGTCTGGGCCGAAGGAATACCACCAGTGCCGCATAAATGCCTAAAGTGGCCCACATTCGTATGCTATCTGGGGTTATGCAAATCTAATTTGGTGAAAATCTTGGTTCCCTGCACAATATGATGACATATACGGTAATGGTTTCCGATGACCGACCTGCCACGGCACGCAGTATTTAAGTTATTATGAAGGGTCGTGTGTGTTTGTTTTCATGATCCACAGGGTTTTTTTTGCATGGCTTTCCACGCGATGCTGTCCATGCTGATACAGCCAACCCCTTTGTGTGCAGCAAGCATTTTTGTTGAGAGAGTTGTATGAGATTTGGAGAATGGCGTACTTTGGTTTTTTTAGTTCAGTGTGTTAGCATTTAGACATCACCGTGCTGCCGTGTTTACCCATGATTAAAATACTCCAGATTACCGGAATAGAAAGAGATCCGCTGTAGTTATCCACTATGTCTGCATTCAAACCCAGGGATTCAGGAGGAGAGAAGTCCTCCTTATTTATAGTGTTTATATAAACATGATTATCTTTGTAATGATATAACAAATTGTGGTTATATATTATATGAAGTTACGAACAGCCTATCGTATATGTAGCCTAACAGGGCATTAAATTATTTACTGTTTATTTCTTTGCTTTTTACCTTTGTAAACTGTGAAATCATGCGTCTCCTCACGTTTTGTGTTGGATTTTTTATTTATTTTTTTGCTGGTGAGCCCACTGATAGTTGATCGCCCCCCTCTTCCTCCCCTGCTCTGCCGGTTCTTTTCACAGCGCTCCACGCCCACCATGGAGCATTTTTTGAAAAAAACTCAGAGGAAGAGTTGAACTGAAAGAGGGGGGTTTCATGACCCTTTCACTTTATTTCCTGATAATTCACACCAGTGTGTAAAGTTGAAACCTGGGCTTGTATTTGTCAAGCTTCTCACAGTGCCATTTTAGTCTTTATAGAATTTAAAGGGCACCAAGGTTACCCCTTTTTCCACATTTAAAATAAGTATTTTATGTCTCCAGAATGTGTCTTTAAAGTTTCAACTCAAAACACTCATCAGATTTTTTATTATACCTTTCATAAGTTTCTATTTTGTAGCTCTTAGCATCAGGTATGGTTTTTGTGTACTGTGCCTTTAAGGCTAGTTCTTCACACCCACCGTTTCCACGTGCCTGTGAGCGTGCCTCAATCTCCTCCCTCGGCTGCGTCAGACAACAGACAGACACAAAGGAATAAGATCTCACATAACGTTTGTGAGAAATACTACAGTAAGACCTTTACCAATGAGTATTTGATGCATTTGTTGTGGAGTTGCAATGATGACTCACACACAATGTCGTTACAAAGTTCACGCACACACAGATACACACACACACACAGCGCGGACACACACACAGCGCACGCGTTTAGCTTTGCACTCTTTTTGCATGCAAATGTGACAGGATACAGGTTAATGTCAAGCGGCAACCTCCCGCTCTCCGTCGAGAAGCCCATACGGAAGTAACTGAAACTGCAATTCATTGAAATTCCGCTAGTCCTTGCTCCATAATAGAGCAAATTTCGATTGAGCGCACTGTTAAAATGGCCAACTTTACAGCCTGGTACGAAGAACGATTTTGGTTCATATAGCTAATATTACCCTTCATGACAACTGTGAGGGGGGTGAATTTTTTTATAACTCATCCATTTCCTTTATATTAAGTTATATTATTTTTGCATAATTAAGGGCGTGGCCACTTGAGTGACAGCTAGCTCTCGCTGGTCGCCGTCATGTCACCTTAGCTGATTAGCCGCTGATCTCGGCATATTCATCGTATTTTTGTGTTGTTTTATGTGGCTTTACACAGTCAGTTGCCTTTTGGAATTATTTCTTACAATTATCAGATGATATGGCATGCTGTGTGCACTTAATTGTGCTCACAAACCATTCACATGGCCTCCGTTTCCCAGGTGAGTGAAATTATTTGCTTATATAATATCTCTATCAATGTATTTGTTTTATTTAAGATCATTTATCATTTATAATGTTCTTTAGACCTGTAATGCACTCCAGAATCTGACAGATTGATTAGCTGTAGGCTCTAGAACAGTCGTCTGAAGCGTTGTCATACAATTCTGCCTGGATTTCATCAATAGCCCTGCATTTACTAACACAGACTATATCCGAGGTATTTGGAAGTAATTCGCACTTTCCTCCTGTTGAAAAACGTCATAAGAACGATGCTTATAGTGGCTCAATGTGTAATACGTTGAGCCACTAAGCATTGTGCTTACGACATTGCTTATGAAACAGTGTTTTTAAAAGTCTAAACACTTTATTGATATAGTATACAACCAAGCACATGTGGTCAGAACACAAACGAGTCTCAGGTAATAAAGTATTAAGTGTTTCTCATGCATCTGTAGCTCCGCTCACACTCCGCCTCTTTGCCCTTGTATGGTATGCCCCGGTTGGTGCGATGACACGGTAGCAAAATGGCGACGGTTGGCCACGCCTACTGGTAGCTTCTTTTGGGTCCTTCATAAACCTATGGGTGACGCCACGGATACTACGTCCATATCTTTTACAGTCTATGGTTAATATCCACTGCTGTATGGATATCTGTTATGTTAATGTACAAAATAAACCTGATATAACGTCAACAAAGCAGGATTGAAGCGTCTTCTTTTATAATTGTTCTGACACGCGGCTGTGTTGATGAAGTAAAGCTGAGGTAAATCGCTGTAATTCATTACAAACATGCACTGTTTTAAAACATTTTAAACTTGTAAAACTCACTCTTGATCACATTTGATGATGATTGATGATCCTAGCAAACTGAACAGACATTTTATTCCCGGTTGCTTTGCGCTCGTCTTGTCTTGTTGATATGATTATACACGTTACTACAGAGACATGTTAATATGTAGCTGTCAATCAATTCGGTGGGCGGGGGGACCGCACTCCTACGTCAAGTTGCGGTCGGTCTCAAAACCGCTCCAATTGGTCCACCGTTTGTATGTTGTTAAATTGAAAAAAAAGGACTGGGTGTGTTTATATCACCCCAATATGACGGTCTATACACTATACCTACACATATGTCTGTCCAAACAGCTTGAAAAGTAGATTTTTCACCATAGGTGCCCTTTAAGAAATTAATCCTACTTTCAGACTTAAATATACTAAGTTATCAGATTTTAAGAATCTCTCATTCTCCCAGTTATTTAATAGAGTGCTTTAACATAGTTCAAAGACACCAGTATGGGGTTGTGATGGCACTGTGGCAGAGACCTGTGCAAATCTTTCAGCAGTAGAAGATAGGGACCTCATCACAGGAAGATATACTAAAAGCAGAAACTATTGACTTCAGTAGTAAATTTTGCTCCTGCTATAGATGTAAATGGCTGCTGGTTTCCAACATTCTTAAGTATTTTTAATCTTAACATTCTTAATCTTTTGTGTTCAACAGAAGAAAAAGTCATAAAAGTTTAGAAACACTGTGAGCAAATAATGAAAATTTAATTTTGGGGTGAACTATCCCTTTTCCCTTTAAGTTATTTTAGCAGCGTTCTTGTGAGTAATTCTAAGAGGCTTGATAAATAAATTTGGACCCTGGATGTCCAAAAAAAAAAAAGTAAGAGGAAAGAAAACAGAGACTTTTGTTCTGTTTGTGTGCCTCCTCAACAAACGTCTCAGAAAACAGGATATGTCTCTGAAACACACCTTCAGATGGGAAGAGCCTGCAGAGCAGTGGAAATCCCCACAGCAGGACAGTGGCAGCAGCTCTTAACTGCACACTTCACCCCCACCAAGAGGAAGAACACTGACAGTCTGCACGCGCCTTGCTGGACAATCATCCTGCTAACAGAACAACAACTGAGCCTTACAGAGCATTCATGTTATGTACGTTAGAATACATGAAGTCTGAGGCTCTACTGAGGAAAACATTTTGCTATTCCCTGCATATAATAGTTTACACCTACCAAATTATCATCAAAAATTCACTCAAAAAATATATTACATAAATGACATATTATTGACAAATAAAGAATTATATTTTGTGCAGTTTACCCCGGACGTGCCTTGCACGAGTAAATCACGATATTCACATGTAATTAGATGCTTGAGTATTTCAGTTTACTTGCTTCATTTGCTCGAAGTTTGCTTCATTCGCATGTCAAATTTACTCAACAGAGACACAAAATCACACCAGTTCCATTGGAAAATAGCTACCATGAATAACATGAGAGGATAGCTGTGCTTTATGTTATGTGGGAGGCAGAAAATGCATCGACTCGTTTGGCGCCGTGCATTGGTCCATCAGATCCTTCAGAGGCGCACCAGTTTGATGAATTTCACCAACTCCTCCAGGACTCAGGAGCTGCGCCTGGATGACTGCTGCTACTAAAAAAAGCTCCTGACTGGATGATAGCCACTACAAGAGCAAGTTCCTGATTGGTTAACGACGCGCAAAATTTCAGATTTTTAA
The DNA here is from genome assembly GCA_903798195.1 of Danio kyathit. Classification (NCBI taxonomy): domain Eukaryota; kingdom Metazoa; phylum Chordata; class Actinopteri; order Cypriniformes; family Danionidae; genus Danio; species Danio kyathit. The sequence goes on along the minus strand of LR812524.1, from coordinate 30,303,846 downwards.
TTCAAGCCTTTCTCACAAAGCAAAACCCAAAAAGGTCAATTTGCGGCATGTCATTGACCTTTAAGCTAACCTCAAGCTGCGCCATTTGCACGAACTGCGCCACAAGATGTCTACTGCATCTTTGCATAGACTTAACATGTCACTCGCGCCTAACACTTCCACACCTCCGACGGGACCCGACAGGTTCGGGCAGGTTGGGGCTTAACTTCTATCATTTTAGACAGGATCAAGCTGGGCTCAGGCTTGCGCTTGTGCTCCGGCTTGCGCGGTAAATGAATGGTCTTGTGATGCATTTTAATTAGTGCAAGAAAATAATCAAATCATTTGTTACAACATATAAAAAGATGAAACAAATGATGACGGATAACGGTCACTCTCTACATCGGAACTGCTGTCATGGAAAGTGAAATGGATGTTCTTGGCTGGTGGAAGATGAACAAACAATCCTACCCAAAATTTGCAAAATTAGCCAGATCAGTACTATGCATCCCGATCAGTAGCAGCAGCAGCAGTGAAAGGGTGTTGCTGGACACACCATCAGTGAGTGCAGGACCGCACTAAAGCTATCTACAGTGAATTTAATAATGTTCCTCCACAAAAACACGTAGCCTAATCTTGGTGAGTAAAGGATTTTCATTAGATAATTAAATACAGTAGTAAATAAATTATAAATGCATAATGTAGAAATATTATATTGGCTAATGTTTGCATTATTCTTTTATTATTCAGCTTCACCGTCACCTTGTGGCCAGATTGTGAAGAGAAGGAAGCAAATCCCGCAGGGTCTATATCTTGATTTCGTTATTGCCAAATACCTGTCTTAATTTAGAATTTTTCTTAATTTAATTTGTTAAGAAAGACTTATTTTTATTGCTGTGTTGGCTAATTTAAAGGCTATGTGTATGCCTAGGTATATTTAGAGTGCTGAGATGTTACTATGTTACAGAGGACTTATTTTATTTCTTTGTTCTAACTTCCAAGTGGCCTATAGCCTACATTTCTTATTTATAAACTTTGTTAAAAGATGTATAAAGACTCATTCTTGGAAAAAAGGCAAAAGAGCTGTGTGCATGTGCACATTTGAATAATGTCTGGCTGTAAAGAGGTTCTGGCTTTTAAACAGCTGTCCAACAAAATGTTCTTGTCGGGCTCGGGCCGTATTCTGACAGGCTCAGACCCTGTCATGCCTAACCTTTAATGCCTGATTACAGCTCTAATCTGTTGCTAGTGCACTTCTTAAGATAGGGGAGTGATGTTTACCCACATTGCTCTTACCAGCTAGCCTCCCTTACACTCAGACAGCACTGCTGTTTTATCATGCTAAATACAGTACATTTGAAAGTTCTGTTATAATACTACTCAGTGGAGTTAAAATGCACAACATGTTAAATTGTTTTTTGGTGTTTTCATGTTTTTCTACAATACAAAACTGGAAGTCAATGACATCACTGGCAGGTGACCCAAGACACGACAAGGGCACAAGTTAAAATAGCTTATTTCTCTGGATTTGAACACATTTGGGATAATGGAAGTACAAAAATCAGCAAAATATATAACACTGTTCTAGTATTAAAATCTTACACAGTGTGCCTTAAAGTTCTACTTCTGTATTTAATTTAGTGAAAGTTACTCAAAAGTAATAAAGGTGATGCAATAAAATTCACAGAGAGTAATTCTAGAAAATACTTTAAACTGTAACACGTAATCTATAATGTATCACACAATACCCCATAATGATAATGTGAAAAAAGATTTTTTGAAATTGTTGCAGATTTATTAAAAATAAAAAACCTGAAAAATCACATGTACACATTCACAGCCTTTGCCGGGGAGCTCTGAATTGAGCTCAGGTACATTCTGCTTCCATTGATCATTCTTGAGATGTTTCAGCTGCTTAATTGGAGTTCACCTGTGGTAAATTCAGTTGATTGGACATGATTTGAAAAGGCATACACCTGTCTATATAAGGTCCCAGGGTTGACAGTGCATGTCAAAGCACAAACCAAGCATGAAGACAAAGGAATTGTCTGTAGACCTCCGAGACAGGATTTTCTCAAGGCAAAAGGCTGGGGAAGGTTACAGAAACATTTCTGCTGCTCTGAAAGTTCCAATGAGCACAGTGGCCTCCATCATCCGTAAGTGGAAGTTGTTTGGAACCACCAGGACTCTTCCTAGAGCTGGCCGGCCATCTAAGCTGAGTGATTGGGAGAGAAGGGCCTTAGTCAGGGAGGTGATCAATAACCCGATGGTCACTCTGTCTGAGCTCCAGCGTTCTTCTGTGGAGAGAGGAGAACCTTACAGAAGGTCAACCATCTGTGCAGCAATCCAGAAAGTAGCCACTTCCCACCTGGAATTTGCCAGAAGGCATCTGAAGGACTCTCAGACCATAAGAAACAAAATACTCTGGTGTGATGAGACTAAAATTGAACTCTTTGGAGTGAATGCCAGGCGTTACGTTTGGAGAAAACCAGGCATCACTCATCACCAGGCTAATACCATGTTTTTCAGCAGCAGGAACTGGAAGACTAGTCAGGATAGAGGGAAAGATGAATGCAGCCATGTACAGAAACATCCTGAATGAAAACCTGCTTCAGAGTGCTCTTGACCTCAGACCGGGGCGACGGTTCCTCTTCCAGCAGGACAATGACCCAAAGCACACTGACAAAATATCAACAGAGTGGCTTCATAACAACTCGGTGAATGTCCATTAGTGGCCCAGCCAGAGCCCAGACCTAAATCCTATTGAACATCTCTGGTAAGTTCTGAAAATGGCTGTACCCTGTCGCTTCCTATCCAACCTGACAGAGCTTGAGAGGTACTGCAAAGCGGAATGGACAGAAATTCCCAAAGGTATGCTAAGCTTGTGGCATCATATTCAAAAAGACTTGAGGCTGTAATTGCTGCCAAAGGTGCATCAACAAAGTATTGAGCAAAAGCTGTGAATACTGATGTACATGTGATTTTTCAGGTGTTTTATTTGTTATAAATTTGCAACAATTAAAAAAAAAACTCACATTGTCATTTTGGGGTATTGTGTGTAGAATTGAGGAAATAAATTAATTTAATCCATTTTGGAATAAGGCCGTAACATAAAAAAATGTGGAAAAAGTGAAGCACTATGAAAAAATATAAAATATACACACACACACACACACACACACACACACACACACACACACACACACACACACACACACACACACACACACACACACACACATTAATATATGAACTAGAAGCGCATACTGTACATTTAAAGACAATATGTCCAAATATCAAATATCAAACAAAGCTACACTTTATATTAAAGTAAACCGGCCTCTACAAAGTCAGTTTACAGTTGTGGAGTGTTAATTACTCACATATCCTGTATTCACTGTAAAACAATATAAGGAAGCAGTGGAGAGCAACTTTGAGCTGTAAAAATGTGTTGGTGTGGGGAAGGAACATCTGCCTAAAATGTTCTTGGCAAACTGCAATGGATTCACTAACAGGAACATTTAGTAAATCTGCCAAACCAAGCCAAGACTGCAGAAAGAAATGTCAAAGTGGGTCAATCACTACGTACTTAAGTCATCTATTGTCTGAGGTTATAGAGTACAAAATTAAATGAAAATTGCTGTCAGAGAATCACCTTGCCAAAATCAACTTTAAGATTACAGTATTTGTTTTTACTATCTAAAAATAAAAAGAAATCCTGTTTGGTAACGATGTTTACCTGTGTGTCAGCTACAGTATTCAGACTGATACTTCTGCTGCTTTCAGCCTGATGCAGTTTTTCTTAAAGACACAGTTCACCCCAAAATAATAATTTGTTATTTACTCACACTGGTGTCTCTACAAAACCCAGAATACAATTGAGAACGTTTTTAATATTCTCATATAATTGTTGTATATCCATTAACAGTGCATATAACCAAAAACTTGATGCATTGATAAGTAAAAAAGAGATAAACATATTTGATGTGCTCTATAAGTATAATGTTAAAATTTGAATTGATCTCTGAATTACATCAGTTCATCAAATAAAGCAATGGACTTGGATTATCAATTGCTTTATACTGATTTTGTATTGATACATTTGGATATTTTGTTGTAAATTATGGTTTGTAAAACCTAATCTAAACTCAAATGAATGGAGAGAAGTTGCAAAATATTTACTTAGAAAAAGACAAACGTTTGCATAGGTTCATGTCATTCCAAACTGGAATCACTTTCTTCTGATGAACACAAAATAATACTATTTCAAGAGTTCCCACTCAGATATGCTTAGCGTTTATAGCAGGTTTGGCATGCTGTCCTGGGAGAGAACCCTGAGCTTGGAGATACTCAGGTAGGTCTTGAGAGATCCTCTTTAGAAAAGGGAGGAAAAGGAGGAGATGGGGTGGAAGGGGGGATTCTTCCGAAACGAAGGTAGAGCAGTAGGGAGAAAACGATCCATTTATTGTAGTCTAGGATCACTCTGATTGGATTATTACTGATTACAGATGAGCAGCCAGTCGTGCTCAATCATATCACGTGCCCCTCTTGAAATTAGTTCATGAAACTTCACTTGTTGGACCACAACACGGTTTTGATTGACTTCCAGTTTATAAAAAAAAGAAATTTCTCAAAATTGTATTTTTTACATTATATAATGGAAAATTGCATAAGTTTAGCTATTACTTTTATTACAGCATTCTGAATAAATCACTGCAAATGAATAGCAACTTCTATCAGAAAGAAAATATGAATCACAGTAGCATGACTTACACAAAATCTGAACTGTTTGGCATGCTGTTATGCGTATGGTTTGGTTAATAATCTCCATTTCAACAGAACTAATAAGTACCCAGCCTAGACACTGAGATATTTTGTACTGTTTTAGGTCTAACAAGGTCTCAAGGGAGTATCAGAATCTATTTTTATATCTAATAAACTTTAGCCCAAGAAAAGTTGGCCTCTGCTAGCAATACGATGCCTTTGGGCAGACTGAAACTTCAAATCTTTGGCACGGACAAACCTGAACTGCACAGAGACTAACCACAGGCATCTGGCATGAAGTATAGCCACATACCACCTCTGGCTTTGCCATCAGTCTTTTCCCTCTCAGTTGCTTCTTCCAATATCAGAAGCACAAAAAATATTTTAAAATATATTAAATCATTGATTACTACAGGGCTGTTGGAATGCAAGATGCAAATATTCTGGCTGGAAAACGTTCAAAGATGTGCAATTATTATCAGGAAACCACACACCCAAAGAAGCTCCTGGCAGGTCTAGAACGCATTACAGTTCGATATAGGGCTGGGTGATTAATCGAAGAACAATTGAAATCAACATTCAGAACCTATAAATCGCTCTAATTTTCCCAGGTCGATTTTTTAAAATTATTTTCCCTAGCATGTATGGAGTCACTCTGTTAAGGTTAATTTACAGTATACTTCTGCATTGAGAGCACGCGTATGGTCCGGCACAGCTTTTGCGCATTTTCATACCCATGCATCTCTCCTACACGTTGCAATGACACGTAGTGCAAACTCTGTGATTGGTCAGTTTCACCTGAGAGCCTTTCGTTGGAGCGAGTGTTTACAAATGTGGAGTCCTGTGAAGGAGCTACAAATTGAAACTTTTGTTTTGTATTAACCTTATATATATATACAATTGGAGTCAGAATTATTTGCCCTTCTTTGAATGTTGTTATCTTTATTAAATATTTCCCAAATGATGTTTAATAGAGTAAGGAAATTTTCACAATATGTCTGATAATATTTTTTCTTCTGGAAAAAGTTTTCTTTGTTTTATTTCAGATAGAATAAAAGCAGTTTTTAATTTTTTTAAAAACCATTTTAAGGTCAAAATTATTTGCTCCTTTAAGCTATATATATTTTTTTGATAGTCTACAGAACAAACCATCGTTATACAGTAACTTGCCTAATTACCCTAACTTGCCTAATTAACCTAGTTAAGCCTTTAAATGTCACTTTAAGCTGTATAGAAGTGTCTTGAAAAATATCTAGTAAAATATTATTTACTGTCATCAGGACAAAGATAAAAAAAAAATCTGTGATTATATGAGTTATTAAAACTACTATGTTTAGAAATGTGTTGAAAAGATCTTTTTTTCTGTTAAACAGAAATTGGGGAAAAAAATAAACAGGGGGGTTGATAATTCAGAGGGGCTAATAATTCTGACTTCAACTGTATATATATATTCGCCTAGCCCTAGTTCGATATCATTACACTGAATGATGTCATCGTGATTTCACCTACTGTCCAAAAATCGAATAAAAGCAAAACAAAATCTGTTCATCACAGTAAAATCAAGTAAAAACAAAACAGAACGCTTTAAATGAGGAACAAACTACTCTGAATACACTGCAAAAAAATGCTTTTCTACTTCAGATTTTTTGTCTTGTTTCAAGTCCAAATATATCTAAAAACCTTGACATTATAGTTTAAAAAAAAGAAGCATTTTCTAGACAAGCAAAAAATATTGTCTCGTTTTAAGAAATAATATGACAGAATTACGTCAGTTTTTCCTAAGCAAAATAACCAATGGGGTAAGCTAAACAATCCTATGTCAAAATGAAAAGCAAAAGTATTTAGCTTACCCCATTGGCAGATTATTTTGCTTGTTTTAAGGAAAAACTCACTTCATTTTGACTTATTATGTCTTAAAATATTTGTTTTTGTTTGACCAGAACATGCTTCTTGATTTAAGAATTTTTTGATATTTGGACTAGAAACAAGACAAAAAATCTAAGTAGGAAAATAATTTTTTGTCAGTAACAGGAGCAGTTTGTCTGACAAATGTCTTGAAATAAAATATCTGAGAACTTTTTGATTTGGTTATCATAGTATATATGGAATAACTGACTCCCCTGAATTATTAAAAAATAATTCACATTTGTAGGTATAATTCAATGGTCCATTGTCAATTACGCCTAACATAGGATTTAAAAACCATGTGAAACTCTAAAAGAACCCTTAAAGAGAGAATTCACCCAAACATGAAAATTCTGTCACTATTTACTCCCCTTCACTTGCTTCAAACCTGTTTGAGTTTCTTTCTTGTTTAGAACAAAAAAGAAGATATTTTGAAGAAAGCTGGAAACCTGTAACCATTGATTTCCATATTGGTTTGTCCTGCTATGGATGTCAATGGTGCAGGTTTTCAGCTTTCTTCAAAATATTTTCTTTTACGTTCAACAAAAAGAAACTGATAAAAGTTTTTTTAACCACATGAGCAAATAGTGAGAATGTGTTTCTTTTTTGGGGTGAACTATCATGTTCATCATAATGGCTTCATGTGTTAGAAACTAACCAGGGTAATGGAAAAAAATGCAGTTAAGATATAAAGTATAGTGAATTCATAATTGTTCATGTATTATGTGCATTATATCCACAATAATAACTGCACAGCAATCTAATTGTTTACAAGTACCTTCTGCATCACTAATACAGGCCCGGATATCTGGCATGGGAGGACACTATCAACTTGGATCTTAAATTAGATTTAATGTTATTGTTATAATTTGACCACATGCAGAACAAACTAGCCTACATGAAAATAATGTTTCTTCCTGAAGAGGGGTGTGTGTTGCATGAACAGGAATGATACCACTGAGTAACTTCCTGCAAGAAAATTAATCTGGTTCCTCATTCCACTCAGAATCCATTAAAATGACTTCATGAAAGAGACATCCTGCTGTACATCGACAAATTGAGTATTTGCTGAAAAACGTCACTTTTGGAGAAAAAGGAAGAAAAAAGCCTTGACTATCTTTTCCCTTAAAATCTTACATACGAATGTAAAGGTTAAAATGCTTCTGTCTAAGGAGTTTTTATCTTTTTAATGCATGTATCCTATGCAGCTGTGTCACATGAGACTGCTGACTTACTTAGGACTCACTTGAGGAAACTAATCACATGTACTGTCTTCTTCAGCGTCTATAGATCAATGTTTAATAAATATGTGCTTTGGCTTTTTTCTTTGAGCTTCAGAGCTAAAACACAGAGAGAAGAAAATGCACAATCTTATTGTAAAACATTAAAATATCAGGAATCATGTAAAAGCAAATAAAAATGTGAATAAATGAATTGATTAAATAAATAAAAAATAATCTTAGCTTTTCAATGTTTATCCCCCGGTTTCACAAACAAGGTTTAAGGCTAGTCTTGGATTAAATTGCATGTTTGAGCTGTCTCAACTAAAAATAACTTGCAGTGAGATGTCTTAAAATATGTCAGTGTCATTTTTTGTCTACATGTGCACACCAGTGATGTATTTTTCTAAGGCTGTTTTTATAAATGTGGCTTAAATAGCGTAATTTAACTTAGGTCTAGTCCTGGCTTAAGCTAAGCCCTGTTTGTGAAACTGGGCCTACTGTATATGTCTTTTCAAAGCTAATCAAGTTTATTAATTGTTTTGCTGGAAAACATTTACATTTAGTCATTTCAAGAGTTCACACTTAGCTGATGATTGAAAATAAAGACATCTGACAGAAACAACAGGATGGCTTGAGAGTGAGTAAATTATAAGATAATTTAAAATTAAAATAGGGCGACGCGGTGGACCAGTAGGTAGTGCTGTTGCCTCACAGCCAGAAGGTCGCTGGTTTGAGCATCGGCTGGGTCAGATGGCATTTCTGTGTGGAGTTTGCATGTTCTCCCCGCGCTCGCGTGGGTTTTTTCTGGGTGCTCCGGTTTCCCCCACAAGTCTAAAGACATGCGGTACAGGTGAATTGGGTAAGCTAAAATTGTCCATAGTGTATGTGTGTGAATGAGTGTGTATGGATGTTTCACAGTGATGGGTTGCAGCTGGAAGGGGATCCGCTGCTTAAAAACATATGCTGGATAAGTTGGCGGTTCATTCCGCTGTGGCGACCCCAGATTAATAAAGGGACTAAGTCGAAAAGAAAATTAATAAATGAATGAAAAATAAAATTAAGTAAAATGCCTACAGTACATGTGACAGGGAGAGATTGATTCTGTTTATGATTTTTGATACACTTTGTAAACCCCTAACACAGTAACCATAACAGTTTTTCATCATTTTGGGCTTGTAATGGAATCATACCTGCCAAAATTTGTCTGGGAGGGTGGTGGGAGATGGTTCTGAAATATGGGAGACTACCGGGAAAAAAGAGAGTGTTGGCAGGTATGAATGGAATGGATTTTTTTTACATAATAATTGTCATGATTATTAGCTTGAGAGCCCTCCAGACTTACTAGAGGGCACTCCAGCTATCTGTACACACCAACAGCCATTTTCCAAGAATACACCTCCCCAGCATGGATTGTTCTAACCCCTGTGATGTTGATGACAGTTGTGGTGATCTTGATGGTTGCAAAGGTGATTCAGGGTATGCAGGAATCCTACAAGTAATTTCAATACCTTTTTAAGTTTTTTAAAAGATCTTCTCAGAATATTTTAAGTTCCACTTCAAGTTCAGTATCAAACCTTTAACTTAATAAACAGTTGTTAATAAACAGTTGTAGTTAAATAAACAAATGGAGCACAACCGTGCAACAGAACTTAGATAAGCTTGGAAGAAACAAACCTTGAAAGAATAAATGACGTGGTTGTTTTCAGCGACAGGTTTCAGCCACTGTTTAACCTAACCTAACCGAGATTCTTATAGCACAATTTATAAAACAATTAATTCTTATAGCAAAACCACTCACTGAGTTTGCAAAATTAAAAGCACAAACACTGCTTTGCACTAAGTTTGCAATTTTGTAACACACACTTTGCAAAATTGTAGGTACAATCCACTGCATAGCACTCTTTTTGTGGAACTGTAAACACAACTCACTGCTTTACACTGAATTTCCAAATGATCAACACACTCCTAGCAAAGCTATACACATGTATGGCTATTATTTACACTATTTTGCCAACTGTCTATCACAGGGGTGTCCAAAGTTGGTCCTGGAGGGCCGGTGTCCTGCTGACTTTAGCTCCAACTTGCTTCAACACACTTGCCTGGAAGTTTCTAGTATATCTAGTTAGAGCTTGATTAGCTGGTTCAGGTGTGTTTGATTAGGGTTGGAGCTAAACTCTCCAGGACACCGGCCCTCCAGAGCCAAGTGTGGACACCTCTGGTCTAGCACACTGTCACATGTGAAAACTGATTTAGATATTTAGTTCACTTTGCAATCAGATACTTTCCCCGGTGCTTTGGACTAGAGGACATTGCATGTGATGTAGATGAAATTTTGTGGCCGGACCCAGAGAGACGACACGATTTTCTCAGTAAAATTACTATATTGTGTTTTGATTTGGAAAAACACCTGTGCTTGTTTTGATGTGTGTAAATAAACACCAGTACTTGAGGTTTGCATCCCTGTATGTTTACAGAACTATGAGAAAGGTATGACCTTAAACTGACATAGCCTAGCTTGTGCTTAGAGAATGCAAAAGCAAGATGTTTTTTTTTTCCTTTCAAAAACAACAATTTAGGCCAAACTCAATCCAAACATAATTTTGCACACACTGACTGAGACATGTCATACAGTGAATCAAATATAAAGCCATAAAATTACACAAAAAAATAAAACAAACAAACATACAAATAAACCAACAAACAACAAAAAAATATATTTCAAGAGTTCACACTTAGATATTACTTGACGCTATTAGCAGGTTTGGCATGCTGTCCCGGGAGAGAACCCTGAGCTCGGAGATAATTGAGCCCAGGGCTCCCACCTGGTCAACTGAGCATGTACGGGGAGTACGAGATCAGGTAGTTCTCGAGAGCTCCCCAAAATGCATAATGACTCGGGACAGCAGCCGTATATTCGAAGAAACTCCCCAAAAGGCTATAAATGCTATATCCGGCTGCTGGATATAGTGGTTATTTAAGAAAGAGAAAGTAAAGAGGGCTCCTGCGGGAGCAAAGGGTGACACAGACTCCTGCGGGAGCCCGAGCAGGGTTGGCGTGGGTAATAATTACTCCTGCGGGAGTAAAGACTCGGGGAGACCCCTGCGGGGGTCAGAGCCATGGGGAGGGGATCCTGATGGAAAAAAGGGGAGGGGGGGATGACTCCAGCTGGATAGGGGGGTGAAGGGGGCCGGGGTTTTGGGGGGGGGGGTAGGGGTTGGGGCATGGACTCCAAGGGAGTAAATTGGGGGGGGGGGGCAATTTTCTTGACTCCTGCGGGAGTCGTAGCTCGTGGGTACTCCTGCGGGAGATAGAGCTGTATGTGCCATCTCCAGCTGGGCACGAGGAAGGGCAGGTTAGTGCCCCAGCTGAAGGGTGAGTGGCAGTTGGGCGATGACCCGCGATGCGGGGGTCAGGTGCTCGGGATTGCTCCTGCGGGAGCTGAGCTTGAGGGTGACAGCACTATATATAAATACATATTTATATGCGTGGGTGCATATAGATATATATATATATATATAAATGAATTCATAAATAAAATAGAAAAATAAATGCGTAAAAATAAAATAAATATAAGCTAAGGATGGGGGGGTGACATGACTCGTGCTCGTGTCACAGCTCGGGTGGTGGAGCTATATTGGCCAGCTCCAGTAGGAGTCAGGGAAAGTGAGGGGGCGGTGGAGACTCCTTCTGGAGGGTGACGGGCAAATTGGTGCTCTGGGGATGTTCCTGCGGGAACTAGAGCGTGAGGGTGGCAGCACTATATATAAATCTATATTTATTTACGTGGGTGCATATAGATATAAATTTATATAAATAAACCAAACAAAAAATAAATAAGCTGTATTATATAGCATTATTAAAAATTATATATAATATCAAAAGCTAGGGCTGGGGGAGGGGCAGTGAGATGATTCCTGTGGGAATCGAAGCTCGGGGTAAAACACTCCTGCGCGAGTCAGAGCCATGGGGGGGGGGGGGTCCCTGCTGGAGTCAGGGATAAAGGAGGGGGTAGTGGAGACTCCAGCGGCAGCGGACAGGGGGGGACGGAGGTGACGGGGGGGGGCCTGGGCGGAAAGAACTCCTGCGGGGGTTGAGTGAGTGAAAAGGGAGAGAAAGCTGAGTGAGACTCAGAGCTTGAAGGAAGAGGTTAAATGGCTGGGTCATGCCCGCGCCCTTGGGAAGTTGAAATGGCTGGGTAGCGCCTCTGCCCCCGGGAAACCGGCTTCGCTTGGTCGTGTCTTCTCCCTTGAGAGGTTGTGTCTGGATTGGACCCGTGCCTTTGACTGCTGGAATTGGGGTGTCTGGTGGTGAGGGTCTTCTGTGCTTCTCTGAGATGGCTGTGGCTAAGGCGAATGTAGGATTTGAAGGCGTCGGAGGACCACCTTCCTAGTGTTTGTATGTGCTGTTGTGATAACCCTTATTGTATGTGCTGCTGTGGTGGCGGCTAGAGTATGATTGTGGTGGGAAACCTGCATGGTGGAGGACTGCCTTAAGGTGTTTTTGGAACCAAAAACGTGTTACTGGGCGATTTGTGTCATCTAGAAAAAGGGGTGAGAGGGGGCTGGGGCTTAGTGTTTTCCTATAGTGTAGGTATGCTAGGAGTGTTTGAAACAGGCTTGTGGGGGAGGGGATGTTGAATATGTACATGAAGTGTCCTTTTCTGGATTGATCTGTTTTACTTTGCTTGATGAGGAATGAAATTCTTTCCTCGTCAATCAAAGTTAGATCTGATATGGTGGGGTTAGATATTGGCGTCGAATGTAGATGTTACTGTAATTTCGGAACATCTGAGAAACCCAAAGAAGGCGAGGATAAACATGGCATCTAATGTGTGATCTGTATGAAAGGATGAGTATCTTTTTCTGAGTGTGGAAATGCATTTGCTGAGTATGTTGTGTGTAATGGGCAGCCTGCTGTCTGGGAGGGGGGGGGGGGGGGGGGCTTTTTGTATGCCTTTAATCAGAAGGCTGGTTTGTGAATTAGCTATTGAATCAGAAATGGAGCCGTACATTAGCTTGTGAAAAAATTGGATTCCGCTTAAATAGCTCTTGATGGAGTTAGCTTGGATGTGTTTGTGTGAATGGAGGTATGTGATAAATGAAGTGATTGTAAGTAGGGAAAAACTAGGGAATGTAGTGTTATATAGGGAATGAAAGTGTTTAAATGCTTTCCATGCAGTGAAATATGAGTGTAGGGTCCTGGGAGCTACGGCTTGCAGAATGAGAGATATGGATGTTTGGTGCAGGTTGTGCATGGGGTGATTTATAGGAATATCATCTCTGAATAAGGAGGGATAGGAGTCGGGTGCAGCTCTGTCTCCGGCGCCAGCCGTCTGAACCTCTGATAGGATGGTGTTCTTGATGGCGTTGGAGATCGGGGGTGGTTCCAGGACTGGAGTGTTATGTGGAATGGGAAGGGGCGTGGCTGTGATTAGGGTGAAGGGGGGCTGTGCGGAAAAAATGTGAGTAGGGATGTTATGTTGTTGAGGGGGGTTAGTAATGGATGTGGGTGCTTGGTGAAGGGATGAAGAGGGGAAGAAGTTAGAAGAGGGGAAAGGGGCAGGGAGAGGAAGAGCGTTAGGACTTATAGGGAAAGATTGGGTAGAAATAGGCTGGGTTGAAGTATGAGGGAGGTTGGAAGGGAGAGAGAGTTGAAGAGGATTGAGAGTGGGAGGGAGGACTGGAAGAGCAGGGCTGGAGTTTTCACTGGAAGGTGGAGCTGGAGGCCAGGGAAGGAGGGTGGAAAGTCCGGGGGTGGCGTTATTATCTGGTGGATTGTCCGTGTTTGGGAATGTGGTGGTGGATGCGATTTGTCCAGTTCCGTGGGATTGTTTCTTATTGCTTTTCTTCGTTGCATTCTTTGGTGGTCCGGGGAGATTTCGTGCATGCGGCGCTGTGGAGGGTAGAGGATAGGGGGTGTGGCGGGAGCGAGTGGTCCTGCTGTCTTGAGGGGGCGGAGTTGGTGATGAGATAGATTTGTAGAGTTTGATCAGTTCTGTTTTATTGCAGCTGGTGGGTATGGAGATTCCGGCGTTCGTGAGGATCTGGCAGAGTTCGTGCACTGTCATCCTGATGGAAGTGTGAGATGAAGATCTTGCTGAGGCGTAGGAAGAAGCTGGAGAAGGTGGGTGGCGATTTGGAGTGACGGGAGATGGGGATTGTGTGCAGCGTTGGGCCCTTGTTGTTGTAGATCGGATGGGCCTCCGGCCTCTAACTGGAGCCTCCGTGTTGGGTAGGTTTTCTGGCTGGGCGTGGTGTTGTTGGGCCGGGGCTTGCGTTTCTGGGAGGGTCGAGGTTTGGTTCTTGTCCATGTTTGTTGTTGTGAGAGTTGATTTGAAGCTGCTGTTTAGGATGTTTAGCTGTTGTAGCAATGCTGTTGATGTTGTTGTTGTTAGCTGTTGTAGCAATGCTGCTGCTGTCGATATTGTTGTTGTTGTTGAAAGTCAAGATTTTCTGTGTTTAGATGGTCGTGTTGTAGAAGGATTGTAAGAGCTTGTGAAGGAGCTGGTGCTGTCCTGTCGCGAGCTTTCTTCGGAAAACGAAGATAAGGGAGTAATATTTGCTAGGCTACTTATAGTGAGTTTGGAATAATCTGATTGGCTAACTAATGATTGTAGATGAGAGACCAGCTGCGGTCAATTATATCACGTGCTCCTCTCGAAATTAGTTTGTGAAACTTCACATAAAATAACTTACAGAAACAAAAAAGAACAAAATATCGTGCAGACATCAAATAGAAATTCTGTAAGGGGTTAAATAAAACCATATACTTGAAACAAATCATACAATTGTTTAGTTTTCTCACCCTTCATTATTTTTAAAGCTTCTACATATGTGGCAAACTCCTTTTTAAAGACAATCAGTTGAGGAGCTGTTTTCAAAGCAAAAGTCAGATGTAGTTTTTGGAGCATTGTGTGCTTATTAATGTGATGCTTGTGTTAAATGTTTGATACAAAAATACCATTTTTACGAAGGTTTGAAGAGTTAAGCATGGTTTATCAGCTTTTGCAAGAGAACTAAAATGTTTTGCAGATTTGGTGAAGGGTTTTCTTATTGGTGTGTAGAGTTTTGCAAAAATAGCCAATAGTTACAAAAAATGTGCTTAAGCTATCAGAAAAAACTGTAAAATGAAAAAAAAGGACTGGGTGGGTTTATATCACCCCAATATGACGGTCTATACACTATACCTACACATATGTCTGTCCAAACAGCTTGAAAAGTAGATTTTTCACCATAGGTGCCCTTTAAAAGTGACGTTGCGTCTTCAGTTTCGGGCTCAGGCGCGCTTTGCACTCACTACAAGTGTGCTGCGCCAAAGCCCAACCGAACTACACTCTGGCACACCTCTTCCAACCAGGCCAGGGCCAGCCAACTGAATCACGCCTGGGCCCAATTCAGAGCTCTTACACTTCGTCAAACGAACCAGAAAACGCACCTGAGAACAGTTCGGATAACATAGTGTGAATGCACTCTTAAAGAGCCCTTATTATGGGTTTTTGAAAATGACCTTTCATGCAGTGTGTAACACAGCTCTAAGTGAATGAAAACATCCAGCTGAGGTTTAAATCTAAAAATATTTGACTCAGAGTCAAATAAATGAATCGAGTTGGGTTCGGATCTTTTGTTTGATCGCATCAACATCGATACGGTACATCATCATATATGTACTTCCAGTTTTGTTAAAATGTGCACATACTTTCCTTCCACACACAAGCGGGGGTGCGGGGGATCACGGCATTAATAATGACGCAAAGATGACGATCACTGACAGATAGAGATTTGGCTGCAGGGAATTAAAGATAATTTTCACAACAATACCACAGAATAGCCAACCTAGTGCTGTGTTTGTTCCTGTAATTTTTCTGATTTTTGATTCAGTAACCTACGCTGCAACGTGGGATTCGTTGGCCATTTGCTATTGAAGGAGCAGCAGAAACTATGGGACTTTGTCAGACATTGACAGGGAGTAACTTTTACAGTTCATATGGACCAGTTTCCTCTTCCTCCAGATCATTACATGTAAGTGTCATTAAAATTGTTGCCTCATTTTATGTAGTTTACAAAATATGTGTTTAACTATGTGTGTTAAGAGTTGTAATCACCTCGCTCAACTTGGAAACATGTATCTATTATAGATCAGTGCTTATAGCCTACTGTATCTCTCAGGTTAAATCTGTATGGGGCTGTTCACATATCGAGTCCAAAACCACGTTAAAAACGTAATGCGTGCTACTTCCTTTATTGATTTAAATGCCACCATCAGCCGTTCCTACACACACGCAGCCCGATCGATTTTTAAAATAGTTCAACTTTTGCCACTGTGTGGATTAATACTGAATGTGTGTCGTTGTAATTATTTGGGGTTAGGTTTAAGAGTAGAGCAATATGCTGGTCTTTAACTGCATTTATTTATTGCATTTCTGCATTGGGCTCTCACATACACTCTAGCTGCTACTTTATGGTGGGCTTTTCTCTCTGTCTTGTGCTGAACGCAGTCGACCAATCGCAACAGACTGGGTCATCGCACCAATCACCGAAGATTAGCTTCGCGCAAAGGAGGGGTTCGCCGGGATACATTCATTCATTCATTTTCTTGACGGCTTTGTCCCTTGCGGGGTCGCCACAGCGGAATGAACCACCAACTTATCCAGCACGATTTTACGCAGCGGATGCCCTTCCAGCCGCAACCCATCTCTGGGAACTTCCACACACACATTCACACTCATACACTATGGACAATTTAGCTTACCCAATTCACCTGTACTGCATGTCTTTGGACTGTGGGGGAAACCGGAGCACCCGGAGGAAACCCACGCGAACCCAGGGAGAACATGCAAACTCCACACAGAAACGCCTACTGACCCAGCCCAGCCGAGGTTCGAACCTGCGACCCAGCGACGTTCTTGCTGTGAGGCAACAGCACTACCTACTGCGCCACTGGGTTGCTCGCTGGGATAATTAGGTAAAAAATAAATGCATATTATAAAACAATGAAAGTGTTTTTTGACCTTGCACACATTTTGCCTTTTCTTGGAGACCCCTAAAACCAAAATATGACCTTTTTTAATGCAAAATAGGGGCTCTTTAAAAAACACACATTAGCTTCTGAAGTATGCCACAAGCTTCCTTGCAATAGCTCAAATGTCAGTGAGCGCATGAGTCTTGTCAAGAGCTTTTTTAACTTAAGGTTAAGAGTGTGTGCAATGCAGACTCAGTTCCCTACCATAGGCCATCATATTAGCCACACCATCTGTGACCAGGCATGTAACCTTGTTGGTTATCCCCCATTCCTCCCTGAGGGAGGCTTTCACATGAGCTAAATTCTCAGCAGTATGTGCCTGGGGAAAATAGTACTCCCAACAAACTGAATTGAGACATGTGCTGTTGTCCACAAATGGGGCAAGTTACTGCCAGGTAGGCTTCCATGTTGATGGAGGTCCACATGTCAGATAGACTCACTGCAACTTCTTTATTTTGCCTCCTTTACAGCCATGATGCAGTGCTAAATCGATTAATGCAATATTATTATACTCTATACAGGTACTATGTGCTATCTTGAAAATAAAATAACTAGCAAATGGTTTGAAAATGACCAACAAACTTTTAATAATGCTAAATAGGATAAATATGTATTCATTTGATTATAGCCCTGATCATTTTGTTGGGAGTACAGTGGCTGATATCTAAATGAATGTCTGGTATTTAAATGTTTCTGTTGTGTCACGTCGAGTTTAGTGTAGACAGCCAAATTGCTTATAGCTGGAAACGTGTCATGTACTCAGGACATGGTGAAGGCCCAGCAGTGTTCATTTATTAATGAGCTGTTGTGGAATTATTGTGTTGAAAGCTGAGCTGAAGTCGATGAACAGCATTCTAACTTAAAAGTCTTTATTTTCTAGGTGGGTAAGAGCCTGATGGAGGATGGAGGAAATTGTATATAGTCCACAGAATAGTTGGGATGGTGTGCAAACTGGAGTGGATTGAGTGTGTTGAAAAGGCTGGCCTTGATATTGTGCATGATTAACCTCTCAAAGAACAAAGTCAGTGCTGTGGGACTGTGGTCATTTAAACAGGTAATAAATTACATTGGTAATTGGTAAATAAATGCATTGCTAACAAAACACAGGTATGAATTCTATATTTGCTTACCTTATTAGAATAAATTTGATCAAAGTATACACATATGATAAAGTTTTTTTTCTTTTTTTGCTGTCTTCATATTGAAAAAAAAAAACCAAGCTAAATTAAAGCTGCAAGCAGCGATGAAAGGGACCTTGCACTCGGGTTCACCACCACCCCGTGGCCTTAGGGTGACTGAGAACAGTGGACACTAATAATTTAAGCTGATATATACTATAAATATACATAAATATATATACACATACACAAATATATATATTTGAATATAGCACTGTCACTCCCTTATGGAGTGTTCCTTGAGCACCGACTCCCGCAGAAGTCTCGCCCCATCACCTTCCAACAGGAATCTTCATCGTTCAATCCCATTCCCAGACTCCAGTTGGAGTTGGCCCAACATAGCCCTTTTCCCCGGGTTTCAACCCCCGCAGGGTATATAGATAGATATATATATATCTATATATATATATATATATATATATATATATATATATATATATATATATATATATATATATATATATATATATATATATATATATATATATATATATATCCCCCCCCTGCGTATATAGATATATACTTACATAGAGCACTGTCACTACTCGCTCTATCTCTAGTAGGAGCCTTTCTTGAGCATTCGACTCCCGCAGGAGTCATCACCAAACTTGCCATTCCACCGCCCAAATCCCACTTCATGATTCCTGCTGGAGACAGCAAAAAAGCAATAATTGCTGCATTACCTTCCCGCAGGAGTTAAACCCCAAGTTTGACTCACAGAAGTCTCTTAATCGCCCCCTCCAGGCCTTAGATCACCCCCCCCCCCCCCCAATACTGCCTTATCTTCGTTTTGGAAGAATCCCTCCTTCCACCCCATCTTCTTCTTTTCCTCCCCTTTCTAACAAGACCTACCAGATCTCGGACTCCCTTTATATGCTTATTGATCAGGCGGGAGCCTTGGGCTCAATTATTTCCGAGCTCAGGGTTCTCTCCCAGGACAGCATGCCAAACCTGCTATTAACACCAAGCATATCTACAGTAAGTGTGAACTCTTGAAATGTACTGTATTTTACAATCCTCTGATATAAAGTGAAATATGCCTCTGCACATCACACATTCATAAGCCTCAAACATTTAAGAAATGCCAATAAACAAGCTTGTTACTATAAATAAAGACGGCATGCAGATCTAAACTTATTAGAAATATTTTCAGGGTCAAATTATTTCTTATTGACGAAGTGACTATTTTTCCCTTGTAGAACTTGATCATAACTGGCATAATCCAATTATATGTGCTAATGATTTCCCTCAGTGGCTTTTTTTAATAGCTACAGTCATCTTGTGACATTTTTTCACGTTCTTTGATAACATCTTGAACAGACTAACAGTTCAAACTGTACACCCCGAGCAAAACAGGCCTTCTCAAGGAACATGGTAGATTTGTTGATTTAGCAGACAGAGACGTCATTGTTTAGATATTAACCTGACATTTGATCATAAGAATGCCTCTAACCTGTAGGGCAGTAAAAGAACCAAAAGCAAACATTTAAAGTCTTTGTAAAATGTCTCAAAAAAAAAAAAAAAAAAAAAAGTGAAATGTGTATTTACAGCTGACACTTTCTAATAATACTCATTATGCAACCATACTGTTAATATTTTGAATGCGATTTTATTTTATTTTGATGTGTTAAAATATACAAATAGATAAAGACGAAGACTGCACCTTATGAATATGAATGAAGTCACATTGAAAGTACCATTTTAATTCTTCATGACAGAATTACAAAACAACAACAACTATAATAACAATAATAATAGGTCATTTTGTTGATAGGATATGTTAATTTTGAATATTTTGAACAGTCTTGAATAACATTTTAGTTGCGCAGATCTGTACCTACAACACTCTTTCTGAAATGTTGTCACAACAAAATGTACAGTAGTATAAGGACACGTGGAATGTTTCTACAAAATTGAATAAACATTCAAAAAAAATAATTAAATTAAAATACAACTACAGTCTGCACTGCCAGCTAGTGAAATCCCTTAATTTGCTCAAATGTTAGTTTTCTTTATTAAAAACACATACATATATACACTTCTGTTATCTCTTACTAAAATACATATACAGTTTTAAGTGTTTATGAAACAATCAGAAATGAAAATGATTGCTTTTGACAGTTATTCTGATCACTTTAAAGAAATGACACACACACATATCTTAGAAAGATAGATAGAAAGAAAGAAAGAAAGAAAGAAAGAAAGAAAGGTTTCAGTTTGTTTTACATACAAACTGCACCAGTATTACAGTGTACTGATGGAGCGGTCTTGTATTCTTTTTACTGCCAGCTCTACAACTGGTTTAGGAGGACCTCTATTGGCACACCAATCCAATTACAACAAGAGGTATTCAGTAAGGCAAGATTGAGAATGATATAAAGTCAGAGGGGGAAAAAAGGACATACAACTATACATACAAAACTAGTCTCAGATTACCTCATATTTTTTAGGTGGTGCAACTGAGTCCGAAGACCCGAGACAGAAATGTGTTTAAATAATTAAAAATATTGCAAAACATTAAATGTCTTTCCTGAGAATTTTGATTATAGCTACATAAAATAATTACATCATATACACAAACAATCTATTTAATTGTGCTTATTCAGATGCTGGTTAATATGTGCATTAATGAGTATTCTGGGTATAATTGGATGCATAACAGCCCAGTTACAAATCAATCCTGTATTAACATCCCATTCAGAAGTACCAAAACTTTCAAGGATGACTCATAATCTGATGTTATTTATAAGTCAACAAATGTGTATCCACCAGATTATAATCAGTAGGTGTACCAAACAGTAGGCAAAACAGTAACTTCTGATCCAACAATCCAAAAATTGCGAGGACAAAATATCCATCATTTCATCCATCATCCTTATACGTAATGTTATCAAAAGTGGAAAGCTGGGTGTTTTAACCAGACTTAAGGCTTCTGTCAGGATGGAGGTTCAGGGTTGAGGTCCGCTGAAAGTGGCCACAGGGAGACACAGCAGAGAGCAGAATGTGGGCTGAAGAAGCTGCGTCTGAGATGAAAACACTCTTCCTCTCGTCCAGTCAGTTGAACTGTCCGGCTTATAACACACTGATACCTCACACCTGCAAAGCATGAAACAGACTTGAATTGTTTGTGCCACTGTAAATGTGCTCAAACAAACAATGGTACAAGTATGTTAGCATCTCTATGACAATGGATTTGATAAACAGTTTATTTATTTATTTATATTGGCTAAAGAAATTGCATTTTTTTGTTTCTTGTTCAATTTTAACTTAGCATAATGATGATAATAATAATAATAATCTTTAAATTTTACATATTCAAAAAAATACACCCACTATAATATCATTAAGTGTCACAATAATCTTATGCATATTTTGAACAAAAATAACTTCATCACAAATTACAGAAAAATACAGTTTTTTTAGAATTAAAGAATTTAAACGACCAATTAATGCACAAGAAATATAGCAGTATCATGTATTCTATATATATATATATGTAATTTAACAAGTAAAGGTCAGAATAAGTATGCTATTTCAGTTTGTAGGGATGGATTTTACTTAGAATTATAATGTGCCCTGTAAGAAAACAACAAGAACTCTCCTCTGGTATTGATAAATACTCAGGTGTGACTGGTAATGATGTTTTGTTCACTATCTTTGATAAATGTTGATTAAATCCCAACAGATGAATAAATATTTAAGTCAATACATATGTATTATTTAATCCTCCCCACCCAACCCCAGAGCAAATGCGTGACTGCCGTATGTGTGTGATAGTCTTTACTAGCCAATTGAGTGAGCACACTTTCGTTCTGCCCAATCAGAATTGCGCAAGAAAACTATTCGGAACACCCACAATAAAACAGGATAAACAGGAAAGCGCGGACAAGTGCGATGATTAATTAACATTAAAGAAAAACAGGACATCGCTAATATAGGAATATTTTGGTTTCAAAAGTCACAGACACCGAACAAAAACAGGTAATTTGTAAGAATTGTTGCCACAGCACGAGGAAATACAACAACCAGCACCCAAAAAGCACCACAGGTGGCTATATGAGGTGTGTCTTGCCAAAAAGTTAACTAAAAGTATTGCCAGTGACACTCAATCTAGTAGCAAGCAATTTCAGAGTTGTTTCAGCCATGTTAGATTGTGGTGTGTTCTGTATTTTTCTAATTATTATTATTTTGTTTGTACAAGCTATCACCCTAATTTGAGTTTAACTTGTTTACAGAAAGGTGAGGTCATTTTATTTGTGTTTACTGTTTGCTCTAGAAAAAAATGAAAGTTTCATTTCTGAATATTTTTAAAACAATTTAAATAAATGCTGGAGTTAGTTAATATCTTTTCAGTTCCTTTTTTAATTAACACTCACTGCATTTTAGCAGTAAGAAGCTACGATACAGTTCAGTGAGCTGAAGCTTGACTAAAAAATTTAATCAAAAATCAAATCGAAATAAAAAAAAAAGTCAGAATTGCGAGTTAAGTCAGAATTCTGAGTAATCAAGTCAGAATTCCAAGTTATAAAGTCAGAATTCTGAGTTATAAAGTCGAAATTCCGAGTTAAGTCAGAATTCCGAGTTAAGTCAGAATTGTGAGTTATTAAGTCAAAATTATGAGTTATAGTCACAATTCTGAGTTATAATGTCAGAATTTCGAGTTATAAAGTCAGAATTGCCAGTTACAGTATTAAGTCAGAATTCTGACTTAATAACTCATAATTCTGACTTAATAACTCGTAATTCTGACTTTATAACTCAGAATTCTGACTTAATGACTCGGAATCCTGACCTTATAATTCTGACTTTATAATTTTTTTTACATTGAATAAAAAAAAAATAATAATAATAAATACAGTGCGTGAACGGGCTTCCATACTAATTGGCATGATAGAGTTGTATCTAGAAAATAAATGTTAACCTTTTTGATTAATTCTGAAGTCATTTTATCCAGTAGATTAAGTGGAGTCTGCGCTACCATCATGTTGTGACATGATTTTATCAATTTTTAAGGCGCATTTGACTGTACAGAGCAGTGTGGCATGGCAGCATGAAGACTTTTTAATCATTTAAATCACTGATATTAGCAAGTGGTATGGAAATGACTTAATTAACTACTCTTTTAGTATGAGTGAGCAGGCGGCAACCAGACTAATTGGGTATTAGTTAACCCTACATCCTTTAACTAACTTCAGAGTGTTGAGATAATGTCCGTGAGAAGAAATGCAATCCCAGGGCGTGGAACTCCAAGCTGCGTTTGGTCCCTAATGAATTATGTACAGTACAATTAAGAATATTGGACCCAAGAAAATATCAAAACCTAAATTGTATCACAGCTAATAATGTGATCAGCTAAAAACATAAATGATAAAAATAAAAATTGGAGTAAGATTGAACTCGGAGCTGAAAACAAGTATAACTAAGTAACACAATTCTTTTCAGAAGAGCTCAAAAGGCATACATGCATTTAACCTACGACCATTCATCGGATTCTGTCGTTGGGCTAACAGAGTGGAATCTTACAAGTTTTACTTAAACATATTTTTAAGGTGAAAAATAAACCTCATATTTTGTCAATTTATTTTCACAATCATTAATCATAAATTATGATTTACTTGAATTTACTGCAAAATGCAAGAGAAAATATAAAAATGACATGTTATAATTTTGTTCCTCTTTTTGCTGGCTTAATGCAAGAAAACAAAATTAAGCATGAAATACTTTTGTAAAATAATATGTTCCATTATTTTCATAATATTTAACTCATTTAAAGCCACATACTGACAAATTGCTCCAGTAAAAGTACAATAAAACTCTTTTTAAATAACTATTTTCATAAAAAAAGTATGAAATAACTCAGCAGACTGATGGGCCATCGTTTGTTTTGGGTCAATTCAATGTGTTTTCATATTTGTTACGTCCCGTGATTTGTTTATTTGGTTTCTATATTTCAGTGTTTTCTTTTATTCTGTTTCCTGGTTTCTTAGGTTTGCAGATTGCTGCCACATGTTTCATCTGTGCAGCTAATTTCCACGCTATATAGACTGGCTGCAGCAGACCAGAAGCCAAGAGAGAGGGGAGACGACACATCTCAATTGATCTGCTCCAGTCCCAGACACAGGGGCTTGTGACTTGTGCGCTGCCTTTTATTAATAATGTGAATTAGTTTATGACGAGTAAGGTGTGGGGTGTCCTTTGTTAATTTAAAGCCTTTTTCTCCTGTTTTGGTGGGTAGGCAGGGAGGAAGGGGAGTAATTTGTATTTTTCTTTCTTTTGGAAATTTTTATTTTTTAGGAAAGTTAGTTTGCCTTTAAATTAGTTATTAGATTGTTTTGTTTGTTATTTTGGACTCCCATATCCTGAGGTATTATTTTTGTTTTTGTATTATGTTCTTTAAAATTCAATTTATATATTATTTTTTCTGATAAAAAACAAAACAAAAAGAAAAATGATTGCCTGATGGTGATCAAAAATTTGATCAAGAATGTGTTGTCTGATATTTCTGGGTCTGGAGGCAGTACTCTCCCTTCTTTCTTCATTTGTTTATTCCTATTTATTTTTAACCCCTAGATTTTTGTAGCAACATAACATATTGTACAGTATGGTGCTACTAAACCTAACAGCATGGGGTTGATTTACAGATGCACAAAATAAATATATTTCCTTTTCATCCAAAAATACAAGATACAAAAACAAAAACAAGCTTTACAGTACCTCATCACACTCTGTAAAATTTTCTTCTCATCTTGGTCCAGACAAACTGCAAACGTGGTGTTGCAAGTTCCACTAACCTGAACCTTATCCACCTTTACCTCTGTGGTGGTCAGTTGCTGTAAAGCAAAAAAAAATAACAATGATAACTCAATAAAGCAATAAAAAAATGCAACTTGAATATTTCAAGTAATGCTTACTTGTCAAAAAAAAAAAATGTGCTATCTAATATGCCAGGGGTGTCCAAACTCATTCCTGGAGGGCCAATGTCCAGCTGAGTTTAGCTCCAACTTGCTTCAACACACCTCCTAGGAAGTTTCTAGTATATCTAGTAAGAGCTTGACTAGCTGGTTCAGGTGTGTTTGATTAGGGTTGGAGCTAAACTCTCCAGGACACCCCTGTAAAATGCTAAATCTACACAAGAATAAAAGAGCATTACAGCATAGCAGTGATTTATTTTAAACATTTACATCATCTTTTCTTTCCAAATAAGAAACAGATGAGATACAGTCACCATGTGGTGTAACTGAACCAAAAAGTAACCACTGACACTGTAAAATGAAAGTACAATTGACACCAAAAATCCCAAAGGTGTAAAAACATTAAACATGCTATAGAAACTGGTAAACAAAAACTATAATGTTGCTCTTTGTAAGAAAAAACAAAAAACAAAAACAAAATGTTGTTTGTCGCCTGCTAAAATTGCTGCAAAAACCACATGAGAAGCAACTGTAGGTGTTTACGCTACGTTTGTTTCGTGCTGTTCAAACCACAGCTCATCTTTCTCCTATACTTCCTTCCTGCTCACCTGATTGTAGCCTTTCTTTGATTTAGAGTTTTGTCTCTTCAACACTTCTGTCATTGTCAAACGAAGACACTCCATTTTAGAATCTAAAGAAAAAGAAACGAATGAGACATTTGTGAATGTCGAATGCAATTTAAAATACGTATTTGTTATTACAGCTGAATTCACTTTGTTCAGTAGTTTTGCCATTGAAACTAGATTAAACAGGAAGTTTTTTCTAAGTGGAACTGCTTGTTACTGTTGCAGGCCTGACGCAGTTTATATACAGTAGTGACAGAAATAAACAATATTATTATAGTCCATAATTCAATTATCTACAGTAACATGCAGCAATTTGAGAAAACGCATGCAATTACAAAAAACACCAGCAAATTAACAAAAGTTCTTCATCAGTTTGACAATGCATACACACGAAAAAAAGTGCTGCATTTTCCCACAACACAAACATAAATAAAACGCACTGCAACACAAAAAGAAACAACAGAAATGTTTCATTGCTCAGTGAAGTTGTAGGTGATCTCTGAAAGGTGAGTTTTTAGTTTGATTATTTTAATAACCCAATTCCGTGGTATTTATTAGCCTACATCACCATAACCTAAATCATGTCCATCACGTTTTAGCATCTCTTTGAAACATTTTCGTTGTGTTGTGGGAAAATGCAGCGCGTTTTTTTTCTAAAATGTGTTTGTGTTGTGATGATTTGCAGCACATGTGCTGTCAAACTGATGAAAATCTTTTCTAAATTTGCTGGTGTTTTTTGTAATTGCATATGTTTTCTTAAATTGTAGCACGTTAAGCTCTCTCGGCCACTGTAATTATCTGCAAGTTTATTATAACAAGTTTACCTCAGGAGCTTTTCAAAGCAAAAATCACTACTGTTTGACAATACGTTACACATATATAGTCAAAATTATTAGCCCTCCTGTAAATTTCCCAAATGACGTTTAACAGAGCAAGGATTTATTTTTTTCACAGTATTTTTTTTCTTCTTCTGGAGAAGGTCTTATTTTATTTGTTTTATTTCGGCTAGAATAAAAGCAGTTTTTTTATTTTTTAAAAAACAATTTAAGGTCAATATTATTAGCCCCTTTAAGCTATATATTTTTTCTAAAAGTCTACAGAAAGCATAATTATACAATGACATGGCTAATTACTGTAACTTGCCTAATTAACCTAATTAACCTAGTTAAGCCTTTAAATTGCACTTTAAGCTGAATAATAGTACTTTGAAAAATATGTAGTAAAATATAGTGCACTGGCAAAGATAAAACAAATCAGTTATTAGAAATTAGTTATTAAAACTATTATGTTTTGAAATGTGTTGAAAAACTGTTCGTTAAACAGAAATTGGGAGAAAAAATATACAGGGGGGCTAAAAATTCAGGAGGGCTAATAATTCTGACTTAAACTGTATACTTTTTTTTCAGTGTTAGTTCCTGAAGTCCTTTACCCATTACTAGGCCTACACGGAATCTGCGCATGCAGATATCCACAGATTTTTAGCCCAGCATTGAGTCTATTTATTCAGTTATGTGTAAATGTGTGTAAATTTATACTTATTAATTTTTTAAAATAATTTCAGTAATATTACTGACTAATATGAAAATGTTCATATGATTTACTTACAATACAGTTTGTAAAGTAGTAATTTCTGTCTTTTAGTAGATATATGGTAGATATATTACATGAGAGACTTGCTTTGTTTAGCAAATAAATGAATCTAATTGGATTTGCATTGTAAACATTAAGTAAAAGTTAAAAACGTATTATTTTTTTATTCACCATATTAAGTTTTTTAGTTACAATACACCCAAAATCATTCTGAATAAATCCGCAGATTTTTTACAATATTCTGCGCAGAAATAGCAAAAAATGTCCACAGATTTTGTCTGGCCCTACCCATTACCTTTATGCCCAATGTAATAAAAAACTATTATTCTAATATTTGTAAGAGTTATCATTCAAGAAAAGTCATTCTATTAGTTAAATCACTCAGTTTTGAAGCCAAAAAAATAAACCAATACATGAAAATAAATCAATAAAATCATAATAGTAACTGAAAGTACAATGCTGTATACTTAATGGACTGAATGAGGGCTACATTTTTGTGTATGAGTTGTTTTTTATTCTCTGATTGGTGGAGATTATTTGAACTAATTAATTATTCAAAACTAATAGCTTCAATCAGTTGTTTTTGAAAAACATTTAACGCATGGAGAATTTGAATGGGATTATCATTTCTAGAAAATGGATTAATGAACTCTCCAAAAGCATACAATGGAATTGATTGCATTAATCATACAAACTACCTATAATTAAAGTTCTTTTAAAGTTCTGTCAGTACTGATATCAATATTATTTTCTACCTAGTTCCTCTGAATTCCGGCAGGCTTTTTGCAGGTTTATAGAGGTGCAGGACTTCTCTGTCCTCGTCTTCTGACTTCTGCCACTGACATGTATCTGAAAGTAAAGAAAAAAAGAATGCATTGGATTTGATTGGTTTGTATTTAAATTAAACATAAAAATGACTGCCATTTAAAAACAAATTCATTAAAACAGTGGAATGGTTCATACTCTGTTATACGTTATTTCCAGTGACAAAGGAACAGCCTCACGATCTCCATCAATGCCAAATCTCTTACTTGCAGCTCCTAAAAATATAGTAACAGAAACAAAAAATGCAGTGAACTGAGACATGTCAACTAAAGCAAAACACAGCCCAGCTATTATAACAGGATCTGAAATGTTCTTCTTCCTTAAAAAAAAAAAAAAGAAAGTAATTTCTTGGTTAGTCTAATTTAAAATGACTTCTGGTCCTCCAAAATAAATTCCGAGAAGTGAAGATATGTATGAAGGTATATTTGGTGCGAAACTCCCAAGCAGCCGTAAAAGTTTAATTTGTAGTTGTAAAGAATAGCCACAAATGTGTATTAGTAAATTTGTACTCGCAGAGCAAATTTGCAAATGTGTATCAGTAAATTTGTACTTGCAGAGCAAATTTGCAAATGTGTAAGTATTTTTTGTCTCCTACAAACACAAAGCAACATTTACACCTTTCAAATCCTTCAGTGCAGGTGCACAAATCTCACCGGACAAATCACAAACACAGAAACTTGTCCTCTCATGTTCTTTGCTACTATTGTTGCAGTGCATATGGTGCAAAACACATTCACACACCTGCATCCAGAAATGTGAAGTCACAGACAAAACCTGCACATCTGTAGATTAGAATGTGTATCCACGCAAAGAGAGCTGAACCCGTGTATAACGCTTGGTTTATTTTTTTCTAAGCACGAACACAAATATGTTACTGCAACCTCTCAAATCTGCCACTACGAGTCTCAAGCGCTGTTTTTCACTTGCAAATCTATGCTTCGCGCTGTCTCTCTTTTGCACCATAAATCACTGTGATATATGGTGCAAAACTGACTTGTGTATCTGCCAATCAAAACGCAGGCTCTCAGAGAAATTCAGCCAATAGGGGATGGGGCGTGACGTCACCGCTCTAGCGTTGCTGCGGAAACCGAAACCTCTACCCTTCGCGAGATTTGCGTTCGAAAATCCCTGCTTAACTATTTCATAGTAGGAGCAAACATACCTAAAGAAAGGAGTACGTTTGAAACTTTAGTAACCATAAAAAGTACGTCAGATGGATACCTTTCTACTCCAGGAAGCCACAGCATACAGCCTGAAGGAGGAAGAGGAGGACGCGGTCAGTTTGAAACGTGAGTATTATAAATCAAAGACAGTTCCTTTGTGTTAAACTCGCATTTGTTGAGCTACTGTACAGTGTTCTGTAGAATTGCTGAGGGTGTAAAGAGGCTTTATATTGTGGTCTATTTTATTTTGCTGTAAATGTTGATTAGGTAATGTTAGGGTCTCCAGTAAGCACATATAAAGTAACGTTTCAAAAGTAAATTTACATATGTTTACATAAATCAAAAGATTATTATCGAATGTCTGACAGAAAAATATGTGAAGTATTGCAGATTACAAGGTTACAAGACATCTGAGTGAGTGATGTATTTGTGCTGATGTAGAATCTGTTGTCAATTGACTGTTGTCAAAACTGTTTAAATTATATACATGTAATTTTAATAAATGAGAATAAAGGGTCATTTGTTTAATCTGAGCATCAGTATTGTTGATTAATTGAGGAATATTTGTTACATCAGCAACTACACCAACATGTTATTTGAGCAGGTGAATCAGAGGTCATTTATTGTAGTCTCGATGTTACAGTGAGGCTTTTATTGAGTACAGTACAGAAATTAAGAAAGCATCTTTTACATTTGCTATTTATTATTAGTTATTGTATTCTCAAACAGTGATTACATCAGCTTTCTGATTGCTGGTGTGTGTGTGTGTGTGTGTGTCTGTGTTTCTGCAGAGCTGTTGTGATGGAGCTGGACCTGTAGACAAGGGAACTAAGACATTTGTGGAAAATAGAATCTAAAATAAGAGGTAAGATCATTTTATTACTAACACTACAGAAATCAAATGACACATTGTGCAGTAAAATGACTTTGTTTTTTTTATGTTTAGTATGATCTGAAATATCTGCAGATTGGTGTGTGTGGTGAGGGTAAAAAAGTCCACAGCAGCATCCTGGAAATGCTGGAAATTCTGGGAGTTTTCCGGGAGACAAAACAATACGACTCATGGGAAAAACAGGAGTGTTGGCAGGTATGCTTCTCATATAATACGACCCTGTATATTAAACAATTTAATTCATGTATTTATTTTAGAAAAATGGCAGACCAGGGTGCGTCTTCGCAGGTGAGCAAAACCAATACATTGAGGTGAAGCTGGTTTTATAGTTGCACATTCTGACTTTCTCCTTAATAATATAATTTCAGAAAAACATTATTTTCAAATTCTACAGTGGGTAATCATAATAGCAGCCAATGGCTATCAAAGTACAACACTGTCCACAGTCAATTATATAGTGCTAATGTTGTTTTGAAGTCATTCTTAAATGTAATTTCAGACCGAATATTTAAAGTACCATGGTAAACAATATAGGGAGCATTAAAATGTTTAAATGTGCAACTATAAAACCAACTTTACCTTAATAACCAATGCTAACATGTTATGATTTATTTTACACTCGAAAAAAATTAAGATTTTACTAAACATTTTAGCCAAGAATGCACTGCTAGCTCACCCCAACACTTTCAAGAATGATAAATGCGGACAATTAATGATATAAGTAAATCTACATGAATAGTCACTAGACAATGTTTCTTATTTTCTTAATTTTTTGTTAAACAATAGAAATGCATACATTACTGAAAGTTTTATCATTATTTATTGAAAACAAACAGAAACATTAATATATTATAAAAAGAATGAATATGAGTAATCAGGACAAATAAATACAAGTCAACAACACATGAAACCAAGCTTTATTTTAACAGAGATGTATTACAGACAGAAGCCCATGATTCTCCACACAGCTGGGCCAGTTCTGCAGATGATCAGAGGGACTTCACCATCATCACATCACTGCTGCAGTCAGACAGGAACAGGACAGGATACATGGCAGTCCATGCCCGGGATACGAGAAGGGTCTGGCTGCAGACACGATGCAATCTCAGACCGGTGCAATCTCAGCCGCACATGCGCATTCAGAGTGATGCAATCTCAGCCGGACATGCGCAATCAGACAGCACTCAGCCGCACATGCGCACGCGGGCACACTTTCGCTCTCTGTGAGACAGATGCTTCACGTATGGACACTCGTACTGTAAGTATATTTATTCCATTCGCGAATTTCGCAATGTTATTAAATGTGGTGTTTTTAGTTATTAGGTGAATGTTATAAAAACGATCGTGATATGTGCCCGATATAACCTGTACACAGCTCTCTCGATGTCATCTATGTGTTTAGATAAAGTAAACAGTTTAGGGCGACCGCTAGCTTGTTGACAGTAAATTCATTTATTCATAAGATTAAATAGCGAAACATTTACAGGAAGATTGCATTAGATAATGTCAGTTCATACATTAGTTTACCGTGAGCGTTTATTAATCTATGTTAATGTTAAATAAACATCAGCATTAGTTAAAGTGTTTCTCATTGTTGTATTGTATCACTTTACATTAACAGCTTAACATAATTAGCTAATGTTTATTTTCACATAGACTAATGTATTTGTTCATTGGTTAAATAACATGACTAAACAATGAACAGCACATTTACTCAGTAATACTTAATTGTTGTTAACATAAACTTATAGATGTGTTACTTAATGCAGTTAACATGAACAAATAATGAACAATGACTCAGGTTCAGTCCTGGCATGTTATTCATGTTTGTAGACTCTTTAATATGATTGATCATGCAAAGCATTAGTTAAGGGAATTAGGAACTTTATTGTAAAATGTACACTACTTCAACATGTGTTAGATTTGTAAACTCTTTGCTGACTTACCACTAACCCAATATTGTAACTGATGTGCTACTAACATCTATGAGTTTATTACAAAGCAGTGATTAATGATTTTACTGGATCTCGAATCAGTGTAAACCATGTACACATCTCTTTCAGATCCTTTACTACATTACATAACAGGGAGAACATTGACAGATTTTAAAACTTATTTTTTAAGCAAAAATGTAAAAAAAAGAATAAGAACTTTGTGAAATTAATTTCAGTAAAGAGTTTACAAATGTTAGTAACACATAATGTTGGAGTGATGGACACTTTACAATAAAGTTTCTGATTCCATTAACAGATGGTTTGTTACTGATAAACCATGCTAGTAAAGAGTTTACAATTACAAATGCTAGTAACACAGTATATTAATGTTAAAGTAGTGTACAATTTACTAAAATAATCCTTATTCCCTTAACTAATTCTTTGTTATTGATAAATTGTGTTAGTAAAGAGTCCACAAACATGAATAACATGCAAGTTGAACATTGTGTAGCACTGAATCTGGGTCATTGTTCATTATTTGTTCATGTTAACTAATGCAGTAACTGACATATTACAATATTAATAAGTTTAGATTAACCTAGATTCAGTATTATTGAATAAACGTGTTGTTTATTGTTTGGTCATGTTATCTAACCCACAAACAAGTACATAAGTGTATGTGTAAGTAAACATTAATTAAGCTGTCAATATAAAGGGGTACATTAAAATATTCTATTAAGAGTATGTTAATGTTAATGTAAATGTATGTTAATTCATGTAAATATATATATAAACATTTATCTGATATAACAAGTTTTGTTAATTTGGTATCTTAATTCATTTGTTTAGACAGTAATGAAAACCATGAATATTTTACTAGCTCTGTTTTGGGGTGTTGTTCTGAAAAGTAACAGGGCAGTTTGCAGGTGACCTGCTCTATATCATTTGTTTAGGTGTTACTTAACATTATTTTATAAATGGATCGTTAGAGGAACTGTCATACAACAGTTGTAAAGTAATTTGAATGTTGTTAACAAAAGACAATAATAAATAAATGGACACAAGATATATGTGTAAAATATATGAATCAGAACCATTTTTACATCTGTCTCTTCAATTTATCCTTACAGGTGGATCACTCAGTCTTAGCAGGTGTGAAACATCTGCATTGACTCCTCAGATGTCCACATCTGCACTCCTCAGATGTCTGCATCTGTACTGGGGTGCGTTTCCCAAACAACGATGTAACTCGTGCCTGAACTATCATAGTTCGATGCAACGTTTGGTGAAAGAACAATGTAGTGATGAGTGTTTCCCAAAACCCCTAGTTTCTCTGTCGCAGATCCATCGCTTGAACCACGGTAGCTATAACGTAAAACGCCCATAATGATGCTCTAAACGGGGTGGAGCAACTTCTTTAGAGAACAGCCCCATCATTTCTTTGTGCAAATTAAATTGTTTTACACAAACACGTATTTAAAATAAAATCCAATATTAGTTTTGGTAAAAACATGCACTCGCTTTCCATATTAATTGAAATATATGTAAATGGCACATATAGGGCCTGTGTTTCCTTTACTAATATTATTGAGAACATTACATATTCTATTGTAAAATATAAAATTACTTACAAAAGCTAACACTATTCTAATATCATATATAAATCATATAAATAAATAAATAAATAATGAGGCTATTTATTATAAATATATTTACTTTCATAATATTAATGATGATGATTATTATTATTAATATTATTATTATTATTAAGTAGAATATTGTTTATTTATTTAAAAAAAAAATTAAATGTCTACTTTTACAATTTGACACATGCAAACCACAGCAGAAAGTTCTAACCAACAGGCCTATGCCATATAGAGTACAGACACTTAATAAATAACCCACTATGAAATAAAAGCATTAACGTATGCTGTTTTTTATTTTCACAAGCTTTGGAGACGTAACATAAATTCCGCTTTTAAATAATAGCTCTTTCGCTATGAGGCCGTGTTCAAAATGACATAAAGTTTTTCAAAGTGCACTGTGAAGGGAGCACAATTGTAAACATGAAGATCGCTAAAACTGAACTGTAAAAATACTTTGAAAGCAAATTACACCTAAGAGAGATGACCTTAATGCTTTTTTACTTTTAATTATTCCAACTTTGAATGTTAGAATGTTCTAAATGAATAGGGCATAGGGGGGATAAGTGGGAATAGAACACAGCCAGGAACTATGCTTTTAACTACAGCTCCACAGGTGTCGTTTCAAGTGCTCGACTTTGCGATGCAGTTTGCGAATGTTCATTGGAGCGATGGATTTGGGAAACGGAAAATCAACAAACTATCTTTGTAACGACGGAACTTTCGACCTTAGTTGGCTAACGATGGTTTTGGGAAACCCACCCCAGTCTGACTGCAGATATTAATTCACTAAAGTCATCAATCACCAACTGCTGTGTGTTTTGGAAACATATTTATTTATTGTGACAAAAGCATTATAAATCATTCGGCTTAGTCCCTTTATTAATCTGGGGTCGCCACAGAGGAATGAACCGCCAACTTATCCAGCATGTTTTACGCAGAGGATGCCCTTCCAGCTGCAACCCATCTCTGGGAAACATTCATTTACACTCATTCACTACGGACAATTTAGCCTACCCAATTCACCTGTACCATTCACATGTCTTTGGACTGTGGGGGAAACCGAAGCACCCGGAGGAAATCCACGCGAACACGGGAAGAACATGCAAACTGCACACAGTAATGCCAATTGACCCAGCTGAGGCTTGAACCAGCGACCTTCTTGCTGTGAGGCGAACATGCTACCCACTGCACTGTGATTAGAAATCATTATAAATATAATTCTTTATTTGAAAGTTTTAAATATATTTATGGTGACACGGTGGTGCAGTAGGTAGTGCTGTCGCCTCAGAGCAAGAAGGTCGCTGGTTTGAGCCTCGGCTGGGTCAGTTGGTGTATTTGTGTGGAGTTTGCATGTTCTCCCTGCGTTCGTGTGGGTTTCCTCCGGGTGCTCCGGTTTCCCCCACAGTCCAAAGACATGCGGTACAGGTGAATTGGGTAGGCTAAATTATCCGTAGTGAATGAGTGTGAATGGATGTTTCCCAGAGATGGGTTGCAGCTGGAAGGGCATCCGCTGTGTAAAACATATGCTGGATAAGTTGGCGGTTCATTCCACTGTGGTGACCCCAGATTAATAAAGGGACTAAGCTGAAAAGAAAATGAATGAAATACATTTATTGTGTTTTTCTTTCTGCAATAAAGGAATATAAACAGGTCCTTATTAATCATTTAATAAGTCATACAGTTTTATGTCTGTTTATTTTGTGATAAAGAAATATAAAAGGTTTTTTTTATTTCAATGTAGTTAATAAACCTAAGTCAACTAAAATATTTTCTAGCTGTAGCATGTGTTAACATAAAAGTTTTAAATACTGTAATATAATTGGTATGTTACTGTACTACTGAAAGGTAAAGCTAAAGCACTATAACGTGTCTATATAAATGTTTTTTATGTAGGAGGAATGTGTAGAAATGTTTTATTTACTAGTGCATTAACATTAATTAGTTATGCATTTTGCCAATATAAACACATTTTAGACATGTTAATGAAGTTATTAAGACAATATTAGAAATGCCTATCAGCTATTATTTTAAATAAAATCCTGGCCGCGACCCAAGTGTTTTTATAATAGGAGTTTACAGGCTACCTCGTGACATAATATGTGTGTAGATCAGGTGTAGATACATAGGTATTTCTTTTGTCTGTCGTACCTTTAGTTTTTAAACCGTATTTTGGCGTATTTCCGTCTTTGACCCGCCGCAACGTGCGCGTGCACGAGAATACACGCGTTCAAATCTATCTTTTACAGTCTATGGTTCAAATGCGCATGAGCGGCTGAGATTGCATCACTCTGAATGCGCATGTGCGGCTGAGATTGCACTGGTCTGAGACTGCATCATGTCTGCATCCAGACTCTATTGCGAGATACCGATGATGAAGAGACCACAGCAACATCTGGCCC
Source organism: Danio kyathit (assembly GCA_903798195.1). NCBI lineage: Eukaryota > Metazoa > Chordata > Actinopteri > Cypriniformes > Danionidae > Danio > Danio kyathit. Next base: position 30,267,793 of record LR812524.1, on the reverse strand, counting down.
AGATGAGGACACAGGGCGGGTGGACTGATGCAGGGTCTCGTTCACTGCACTACAGGAGAACGGGAGCGCCAAACTCAGTCCAGGACTGCTGCTGTCTTGCAGAGTTTAGTTGAAGTTGACTCTAAACTCTCCAGGACACCAGCCCTCCAGGACTGAGTTTGAGCACCCCTGTACTACAGCATTTCCAGGATGCTGCTGTGGACTTCTTTACCCTCACCACACACACCAATCTGCAGATATTTCAGATCATACTAAACATAAAAAAAACAAAGTCATTTTACTGCACAATGTGTCATTTGATTTCTGTAGTGTTAGTAATAAAATGATCTTACCTCTTATTTTAGATTCTATTTTCCACAAATGTCTTAGTTCCCTTGTCTACAGGTCCAGCTCCATCACAACAGCTCTGCAGAAACACAGACACACACACACACACACACACACACACCAGCAATCAGAAAGCTGATGTAATCACTGTTTGAGAATACAATAACTAATAATAAATAGCAAATGTAAAAGATGCTTTCTTAATTTCTGTACTGTACTCAATAAAAGCCTCACTGTAACATCAAGACTACAATACATGACCTCTGTGATTCACCTGCTTAAATAACATGTTGGTGTAGTTGCTGATGTAACAAATATTCCTCAATTGATCAACTATACTGATGCACAGATTAAACAAATGACCCTTTATTCTCATTTATTAAAATTACATGTATCTAATTTAAACAGTTTTGACAACAGTCAATTGACAACAGATTCTACATCAGCACAAATACATCACTCACTCAGATGTCTTGTAACCTTGTAATCTGCAATACTTCACATATTTTTCTGTCAGACATTCGATAATAATCTTTTGATTTATGTAAACATATGTAAATTTACTTTTGAAACGTTACTTTATATGTGCTTACTGGAGACCCTAACATTACCTAATCAACATTTACAGCAAAATAAAATAGACCACAATATAAAGCCTCTTTACACCCTCAGCAATTCTACAGAACACTGTACAGTAGCTCAACAAATGCGAGTTTAACACAAAGGAACTGTCTTTGATTTATAATACTCACGTTTCAAACTGACCGCGTCCTCCTCTTCCTCCTTCAGGCTGTATGCTGTGGCTTCCTGGAGTAGAAAGGTATCCATCTGACGTACTTTTTATGGTTACTAAAGTTTCAAACGTACTCCTTTCTTTAGGGATGTTTGCTCCTACTATGAAATAGTTAAGCAGGGATTTTCGAACGCAAATCTCGCGAAGGGTAGAGGTTTCGGTTTCCGCAGCAACGCTAGAGCGGTGACGTCACGCCCCATCCCCTATTGGCTGAATTTCTCTGAGAGCCTGCGTTTTGATTGGCAGATACACAAGTCAGTTTTGCACCATATATCACAGTGATTTATGGTGCAAAAGAGAGAGCGCGCGAAGCATAGATTTGCAAGTGAAAAACAGCGCTTGAGACTCGTAGTGGCAGATTTGAGAGGTTGCAGTAACATATTTGTGTTCGTGCTTAGAAAAAAATAAACCAAGCGTTATACACGGGTTCAGCTCTCTTTGCGTGGATACACATTCTAATCTACAGATGTGCAGGTTTTGTCTGTGACTTCACATTTCTGGATGCAGGTGTGTGAATGTGTTTTGCACCATATGCACTGCAACAATAGTAGCAAAGAACATGAGAGGACAAGTTTCTGTGTTTGTGATTTGTCCGGTGAGATTTGTGCACCTGCACTGAAGGATTTGAAAGGTGTAAATGTTGCTTTGTGTTTGTAGGAGACAAAAAATACTTACACATTTGCAAATTTGCTCTGCAAGTACAAATTTACTGATACACATTTGCAAATTTGCTCTGCGAGTACAAATTTACTGATACACATTTGCAAATTTGCTCTGCGAGTACAAATTTACTGATACACATTTGTGGCTATTCTTTACAACTACAAATTACACTTTTACAGCTGCTTGGGAGATTTGCCCCAATAATACCTTCATAGATATGCTACTACCAAGAAAAAAAAAACAACAAAAAAAACCTTCTGTTATTTGTGCAGATTACTGCAAGTTGCACAAGAATAACGTCTGAACAACACACACTAAAAGTGCTTTTGCACTTGTGTCAGCGATTCAACACACTGTCATGCACTGTTCTGACATGAGCTGCATATGAGAAACACAGCAGACAGCTTCATGCAAGAGTGATCTTTCAGGGTTGAACACAGACAATGAACATAAAATAAACGACATTAAATGAAATGCCTTTCATCATTATTGAAGATAAAGATCTGGGCTTAGCATGTACAGTATAAAACTTCTTAGAAAATGCTCTTAATCTTTGACTCACTGTAAAAAATAACTTCTTGGTAAGAAGTTAGCCTTTTCTAAGAAGAGACATTTATAAAAAGCTAAAAGCAACTTTCAGTAAAGTTTAAGACTGATTTTATGCTGACAGAGGGGACACTTACTGTAAGTGTTATGAACTAAGAACTAGGCATGGGATGATAACAGGTTTCAAGGTTTACCACGGTTTGGAAAAGTCAAGGTTTTAAAACTGCAAAAATGTTCTGTTATACCGTGCCTAAGGTATGTACAGTTGAAGTCAGAATTATTAGCCCCCCTTTGATTTTTTTTTTTCTTTTTTTTATATTTCCCAAATTATGTTTAACAGATTCAGGAAATTTTCACAGTATGTCTGATAATATTTTTTCTTCTGGAGAAAGTCTTATTTGTTTTATTTCAGGTAGAATAAAAGCAGTTTTTAATTTTTTTTAAACCATTTTAGGGACAAAATTATTAGCCCCTTTAAGCTATATATTTTTTTCGATCATTTACAGATCAAACCATCATTATACAATAACTTGCCTAATTACCCTAACCTGCCTAGTTAACCTAATTAACCTAGTTAAGCCTTTAAATGTCACTTTAAGCTGTATAGAAGTGTCTTGTAAAATATCTAGTAAAATGTTATTTACTGTCATCATGGCAAAGATAAAATAAATCAGTTATTAGAAATGAGTTATTAAAACTATTAAGTTTAGAAAAATTTTAAAATGTTTAGAAAAATATGTGTTGAAAAAATCTTCTCTCGTTAAACATATATTGGGGGGAAAAATAAACAGGGGGATAATAATTCAGAGGGGATAATAATTCTGACTTCACCTGTATATGTTTTATTTTTCTGTGTGTTTTTTTTTTTTTTTTACAACAATTTTATTTATTTTTTAGGGCAACAGCATCTATAGTAAAAAAGAACCCTCCATATTAAAATCTACTGGTCAGCCCATGATTTCAGGAAACATCTGAAAAACAAATAGCATATGCACCAACATCCAAGCATACAATAGGCCTGAACAGTGCAGTGGCTTTACTTTATATGCAAGGAAAAGAAAGATCTCCAAAGATGCCTTTTTAAGTTGTAAAGAAATCTGTCTTTTTGAAATTATTGAAGATAGAAGAAGTCAAATAAAATATATTGTGTTCAATGGGGGAAAAGTTGATGTTTTTTTCCCCAAACATTTGAAAAAAAAAAAACATTTTAAAGCAGTAATCATAATATTTTTATCAAAGGTTTTCATATCGTCAGAATCTTATATTAGCCCATGCCTGCGAAGGACTACACAAATTAGCCTAGTGAATAGTGTGCCTTATGCCGAGTTCAGATTGCATGATTTTAGTCCCGATTTTGACACGCCGACAAGTTTTGAGAAATCACCAACAACTGCCTGAAATCACAGGCAAATCGGTGTTCGTTCATGTGAGTGACAATCATGCAGTATGAACTATCAATGACGCGATTTCAGAGAATCGCCGATGAGTCGCTGAAGCCCAGGAGATATTTGGCATGGAGGAATAATTTAAGGTGTAGCTTCAGCACTTAAAAACCTTTATGAATCACTCTTACTAAGAATAAGAGTAAACTTACATCATTCTTAAAATTTTGACACACTTTATATTAAATTTGATTTTGAGAGTCTTTATACTGTACATACAGCTCTTGAACTGAAACGTTGGTGTCTACACTCACCCATGGCCTTGATGGCTCTTGTACCAGCTGTGTGGCCCAGTTCCAGAGAGTGAATAAATACTTCAGTCCGTCTAACTCCTCCAGCTAGTGTGAACTACAGCAAAGAGAAAGAATTCAATGTCTGTGAAACCGCTGGATTACATCATGGTGATATAAGACAAGTTACAAAAACACCCAGAAATAATGAATGCAATATTGTAATTGTTAAGGGTTAAATAATAGTTGACACACTCAAAAAAGAAGTGATCCTCAAGCGATTCATGAGTGTTTGTTTTTTTCTGTTAAACACAGGACAATATTTTGAAGAATGTTAGAAAATGATTTCCATTTGCAGCCATAAGAGTGTTAGGATTGCAGTATTTTAGTTTGTGTTTTGTATCTTTTTGTCTGTTGTAGGTTGTGGTGTGACTTCCGTGGCATGATGATCGTCATCGTTTTTATTTAAACAAAGTGCGAGTGAGTTCGCCGAGGTTGCTGTTCCTTTATTGTTTGGGCAATTAGCCAGAGCTGGGCTTCAATTTGGGCATTATGTTTTGTTTTGCATCCACACACTAGCACTGACAACACTTCCCGCATCCATTCACACTGATTGAACTGATACTGATGTTTTATGTTATTTTCAATTGTGTTAGAATAAATGTTATGTTTGACTTTATTTCATCATGTCGTCTCCCTTAATGTTACATATTTGAGCCAGGTGTAACAGTAGGAAAGAACATAATTGAAGTCAATGGTCAAATGTACAGTGCTCAGCATATACAAGTACACCCCTCACAAATCTATCTTTTAAATTGATATTTTAATAGGAAGCTATACAATATTATATTTGTGCATATACATTAGATTAGTCAGTACTGAAGTCAAATCTGGAGCTTATCTAACAAAATAGGTTACGATAATGGTCCAAAAACTAGTACAGCCAAATTTATGTGTTATAGAAAAATATTAAATACAAATTTTAAAAAGAGGAAAAACCAAGAGAAGCAAAAAAAATAAAATAAAAATATTTAGTTAAAATTGTTGGTTGTAATTGATTTTTTCAATATTTTGCTTGAATTTAATTGTTTTATCTTTCAATTTCTAAATATGTTTGGTGACTAAAATATTATTTTAATAAATATATCTGTTTAATAAATCTGTTTTGTTTAAATGCACCAAAATACATTGCCTATATTCACTGAGAAATGGATAAAAAATTCATTTTCAAAATGGGGTTTACTAAGTTATGCTGAGCACTGTATATATAAATACACACATCCATGTATATATGCATGTATATAAAATGTTTATACAGTTGAAATCAGAATTATTAGCCCCCCTTTGATTTTTTTTTCTTTTTTAAATATTCGCCAATTGACGTTTAACAGAGCAAGGACATTTTCACAGTATGTCTGATAAAATTTTGTGTTCTGGAAAAAGTCTTATTTGTTTTATTTCAGCTAGAATAAAAGCAGTTTTTAATTTTTTTTTAAAAACCATTTTAAGGTCAAAATTATTAGCCCCTTTAAGCTATATTATTTTTCGATAGTCTACAGAACAAACCATCGTATTACAATAACTTGCCTAATCACCCTAACCTGCCTAGTTAACCTAATTAACCTAGTTAAGCCTTTAAATGTCAGTAAAATATTATTTACTGTCATCTTGGCAAAGATAAAATAAATCAGTTACATACTAAATATACACAATACATGCACATATATTATGTAAATACAAACTTATTTTGTAAGTGATTAGTCAGGATTAGACATAACGATATTCAAATCATATTAATATATGATGTGAAAATGAACATGCATAATATTTATATCATGGACACTTCAAAATACAGTGAATGATTATTTATTATTGAAACTTTTGGAGTGATATTTACAAATATTTACATTGTATTTACAGTGGTTTTCACAACAGTACCAATTGCTTAAAGACTTAATTAGTCAATTAGCTTCATAGTTCAAACATGATCATTTTCGCATGTTAATCTGCACTACTATGTGCTGAAATATTGATTAAATCTTTTAACTGTTTTATCTTTCAGTTTCTAAATATGTTTGGTGACAAAAATATTATTTTAATAAATATATCTGTTTAATAAATTTGTTTTGTTTAAATGCACCAAAATGCATTGCCTATATTCACTGAGAAATGGATAAAAATACTCATTTTCAAAATGGGGTGTATTCAATTATGCTGAGCACTGTATATGTCTCCAACATTTTTCAAAATATCTTCCTTTGTGTTCAGCTGAAGAAAGAAGCTCAATAGGTTTGGAAAAAGTGAATGATGAGTAAGTAATGGCAATTTTCATTTTTGACTGAACTATACCTTTTACACCAGGGCTGATCAACCCTGTTCCTGGAGATCTACCTTCCTATAGAGTTCAGCTCCAACCCTGATCAACACACCTGAACCAGTTAATTAGGACCTGATCAGCACTTGATAATTACAGGCAGGTGTGTTTGATATTGGTTGCAACTGAAATCTGCAGGAAGGTAGATCTCCAGGAACAGGGTTGAGCACCCCTGTTTTACACCAAGCAACAACAATAAAAATAGCTTCTTACAACTCTTTGTAAATCTTTTACTTAAGTTTAGCTTCATTTAAATTCTTTGTAAAAACTTATTTTTAAACCCAGAGTTTGTGCACTGGATATTGCCCAATCTGTAATAAACAGATTTATAAGTGTATGCAACTTTCATACAGTTTTAGATTCTGCCCCTGACTGAGGAAATTGTGCATTTATTCACCTCTGCTTGATAGAGCTGAATGAGGGCAGGACGGGCAGCATGGCGGCAGTAATAGAGCACCAGGTCTGCAAATATTGGTAAACGTTCCTCACTAGTGCCCTCAGACAAGTCTGAATCAATCTTTGATGTTTGCTGCAAAAACAAGAACATTTTCATCAATCGTCATCTGAACAGGAAATGTTTTTTTTTTTTTTTTTTCATTGACCATGGTAATAATCTAAACAATTAAAAACACACTTTCACACAAGCAAGTTCCTCAAATGAGTGGTTTTATGGGATGTGGTTTTGTTTGTGTGCATGTGTGATGTGCGTGTCCTGCCAAAAACTGCTTGACATATAACAAAAGATTAACTGATGTTTGTTCTTCTTACTGGTAATTTGGATATAATGCACGCAATCTCTTTTCGCATGAATGAGTCTGTGAATGAGAGAGTTTCACCTGGCACACCACATTGACGGGCAGTTCCATGAGGCTCAGGGTGTTACGCTCATACCAGGGATCCAGCATTCCCAGCAGATTCGCGATGTCATTAGTGCTGTCCTCAATCCCGTTCACACAGAGATCCTGTTGACAAATTATTAATCCACCTGTTAAATCCCTGTTATTAAAAGGATAGTTCATCTAAAAATTCGGGATGCTCCGCTCGGCTAGAGAACAGTATCGGCCGATAATCACATTTTATGACTCGATCAGTACTCGCCAATCTGGGGTGCATTTCTGAAAACCATCGTTAGCTAACTAAGGTCGCAAGTTCCGTCGTTACAAACATAGTTCGTTGATTTGCCGTTTGTTAAATCCAAAAACCTCTAGAGCTGTAGTTAGAAGCATAGTTACTGGTTGTGTTCTATTCCTCGTTATCCCCACTAAGCCCTATTCATTAAGAACGTTCCTAAAGTAGGAATGATTAAAAAAAAAAACCCATTAAAGTCATCTCTCTTAGGTATAATTTGCTATCAAAGTATTTTTACAGTTCAGTTTTAGCGATCTTCCTAATGACGATTGCGTTCCCTTCACAGTGCACTTTGAAAACATGTATGCCATTTTGAACACAGCCGTGGCTCATGACGAAAGCTGTGGAATTTATGTTATGTCTCCAAAGCTTGTGAAAACAAAAATATAGCATATGTTAATAGTTTTAATTTGTAGTGTTATTTATTAAGAAATGCATCTGCACTGTATATGACATGGGGCTGTTGGTTAGAACATTTCTGCGGTGGTTTGAATGTGCCAAATTGTAGAAGTAGACTTTAAAAAAAAAAAATAATTATAAAATAAATAAATAAATAATCCTACTTTAATAATAATAATAATGATGATGATGATGATGATGATGATGATTATTATTATTATTAAGTAGATTTTTTTTATTTCTTAATAAATAGCCTACTGTAAATTAGGCCTACAACCATTAACGATTTACAGTATATAATTTATTTATGAGATTAGAATACGTTAGCTAAGTGATTTTATATGGAATATTCTCAATAATATTTGTAAAGGAAACATATATAGGTCCTATATGTGCCGTTTACATATATTTCAATTAATATGGAAAATGAGTGCATGTTTTTACCAAAACTAATATTGATTTTTTTTTTTAAATGTGCATGTAAAACAATATCATTTGTACAAAAAAATGATGTGTTTTTTCTTTAAAGAAATTACTCCACCCAGTTTAGAGCAGCTAAAATATATACAGATGTGGTGCGACCTCTGTTTAAACGTTTTTTTTTTGCCATGACTCGAGCGATGGTCTCTTTGTTGCAACCATTGTATATCCAGTGTTTTGAGCTGCTGTGACTAGTGTCTCATCCAACTGTATGACCTCTGCCGGAAGCTCCGCGAGTCTCCCGCATATTCATAGCTGCTCCGTAAGACCCGCAAATCATGGCGACGGGAGAGAATGAGCAAGAGAACAGATCGCGAGAGGCACATCAATGTTCTAAGCATTACAGTTGTTAGGTTAAATGAATATACCTTTTTGTAATATGCTTTTTGCAATAAACAGAAGTTTTTAACTCTATTTCCTTTTAGTAAAGAAGTCATATATTTATAGGTGTGCATTTTAACGTCTCCAAACTTTTTCTTCAGTGAGACATGTTAAATGATTATTTCATCATTTGCAATGGTTCTAAATTGCATTGTTAATCATTTTTAAATCTGTTTTATCTATTTTGTTCTGTAAAGCTGGTTCTGACCATGACATGTCCACACTAAATGGTTATGAGAGACATGTTTAAGGGATTAAATGCAACATTATTTATCCTCTTAGGTAAGGAGAGATCTTCACTTAAGAACCATACTTTGAGGGAAAAGGTGTTTTATGCATTATAAAGCATGAAGCATCAAAATCAATACTCAGTATCGGTCGATCACAACGACAAGGAATCGGTACTCGGTATTGGCCTCAAAAATCCTGATCAGAGCATCCCTACTAAAAATGACCATTTACTCACACTTAAGAGGTTCTAAATCTTTATGAGATAAGAAAATATTTTGAAGATGATTGGAATCTAGTAGCCACAGACATAGTAGTGCTAAAAAGTAGGTCAATGGCTACCGTTTTCCAGCATTCTTCAAAATATCTTCTTTCATACTTGAACAGAAGAAAGTCACTTATATGAGTCTGGAACAAATGAAGGGTAATCAAATTATAACAGAATTTTAATCTGTTGCTAAATTATCCATTTAAAATGTTTTTTGTCAACCTAATCGCAAGCGGATGATATTAAACACAAGTGAAATCTCCACATGTACAGTTGAAGTCAGAATTATTAGCCCCCCCTGAATTATTAGCCCCCCTGAATTATTAGCACCCCTGTTTATCCCCCCCCCCATTTCTGTTTAACGGAGAAAAGATTTTTTCAACACATTTCTAATCATAATAGTTTTAATAACTCATTTCTAGTAAGTGATTTATTTTATCTTTGCCATGATGACAGTAAATAATATTTGACTAGATATTTTTCAAGACACTTCTATACAGCTTAAAGTGACATTTAAAGGCTTAACTAGGTTAATTAGGTTAACTAGGTAGGTTAGGGTAATTAGGCAAGTTATTGTATAATGATGGTTTGTTCTGTAGACTATGGAAAAATATAGCTTAAAGGGGCTAATAATTTTGTCCTTAAAATGGTTTTTAAAAAAATAAAAACTGCTTTTATTCTAGCCGAAATAAAAAAAATTAAAACTTTCTCCAGAATAAAAAAATATTATTAGACATACTGTGAAAATTTCCTTGCTCTGTTAAACATCATTTGAGAAATAAAAAAATAAATAAATAAAATTCAAAGAGGGGCTAATAATTCTTACTTCAACTGTATGTATACATCTAGAGTTCCTGAAAAACACAAACCCCTTGAGTTTGCACACACTTGGCAAATAAGATTTATTCTGTTTCGGATAAATACTTTGTCCGATAAGAACTTTTGACCACATTCAGATGTGAGCTTTAATTCTTAAACATTATGTGACTGATTGTTGAAACGTACTAGCCAGACTGTCTAGCTAATCTGAAACAGAATTTCAAGTTAGCCATCAAATCAAAAAATTGGTTTGAAGTTCTATGAATTGCTGAAGTTTAAGTCCCCTTATTAACACTTGATACCCCCCAAAGGTTGTCAATACAAGATGTGTGGGGTGGTCAACCCTTTAAATAGTAGTAAATAGTTTGCTCTAATCTGTATCTTAAATAATAAATCAAGCAATAAACAACTATACACTTGACTTGACACTTGCCTATGAGGGACAATATTCAGTCGGCAATAGATCACTGATATTTATACATATTCGCAGATGAACAAATAAAATTTCATGTAATATATATTATTTATTTAGTATTTATATCTACAGTTCATACAGACAATAAGGTCAACAGTTTTGATGCTGAAAAGCATACTTGTCTCCATTCATTTTATGTAAATAGTTTGTCTTTGAGAATCACAGATCTCTTAAAATAGCGGTTACTTTAGGTCAGAATCCACTCATTATCTTGAAAATCACTGAAAACTTAAATAAGTTTGATTAATAAATGAGATGTAATTGAATTGAATATATGAATTTGGATTACTGTAGCATGCAAATGTATTGCACAAACTAACTACTGAAAAAAGCTGATCCCCTGATAGTCAATGTATAATGCGCACACTGGTAGAGCTTATGGTAAAATTGTTCAGCAATAGACTGTGCATGCTGATGATTGTCATGTGACATAATGGACATAGTTCAAGCATCAGTTTTTTAATTCCATCCTCAAAGAATGCAAACTTTCTTGAAAATAATTTTATTTCTTTAATGTGTTGCATTATATTAGAACATATTTATAAGGCTGGCTATGCTGACCTAGGATGATAAAAGTATGACTAGCTAAAAACGGTCCATAAAGGCATACCATCTACACCAGCTTAATCACTATAGGCCTATATGTATTTATGTTATAGGGTATATTGGACCAAAATTTATTGTGAAAAAACAATATTATTGTTATTTTAAGGCAACCATTATGTAATGTTAGAATGACAATATTATAGCATCATAATGCAAGCACACTCTTTCAAAGAAAACATAATATTTTTATTCTTAAGAATATTTAATATAATTATAGTAATTTTAACAACTTTATAATTAGGTTTGTAACCAGAATGTGAAAATGAATGTTAAAAAAAGTGCAAGATAACAAGAAATAAGTTAACAAATTAATTTTAGACTAAATATTATAATACTCTAAATACTATAGTGTTTTTTTAATCATGCAGAAACTGAAACCTCCAGCAAAAATTGGATGAGATGACAAAGACTGCGTAATCTGCTAAAATGTTGCAGACATCGGTTTTTACAGTATGTATGGGCCATGCACATTGGATCACCACAAATTATTAACCTCCTAGGGCAGGAGTTACGTGGACAGCACATTTTTAGCTCTTAAGTGGCTATTAAAATACTTTGAATGTTTTATATTTTGTTACAGACATACAGTGTCATCCTGCAACTGTTTTGCAGCATATGAAATGTCCCAAACCCTATTTTTAACTGTCCAAAATGGGAAAAAAAATAGTTTTTACTCTCTGATAGTCAAAGCAAGTGAAAAAAAATTCTATGTTAAATATGCATAAAATAAAATTTGGGAAAAAGTGTTTTATGTAAATTCGGACCACGAGTCCACATATATAAACATCATTTTTCTCTAAAAGTACATCATATCAAAAGATGATACTTAGATTTTTATTCTAATTAGGTTCCAATAAGCCCAAATAGCAAAGAGAAATAAAAAATGCATGTAAAAAAAAACACCTTGGGCCTTAAGAGGTTATGGTCATGTTCATGTGTTGTGTGATAAGTTAATATATTGATTATTATTATACAGTCCTACCCCTGTATACATTGAAAGTTTCAGAAGTGATTGTCATTTTTGCATCTCCAAAATGCAATGCATGTGTACAGAATATAAAAACCACTTGTGAAACTGCAATGATTGATTGATGTGGTGATAGCTATGTACAGTAAATGGCTAACTGCTGCAAGCAAAGAAAATAAATTCAAGAACTACCACCAGAATCAAAACAATACCACCAAACAAAACAGTAATCTGGTAGTGTTTGCGCTGCTTTGGCTTTTTCGCGGGTTATTTATTGTGATATCCTGATTGCAACAGAGAAATACTGGGAAATCTCTCTAGACTGATGCCATTTCATACCGTTTAGCCTTAAAAATTTTAAAATGTCAGCAAAATCACCTGTTTTGTCATCACTTTAGACATTACGCTAGAGAATCATTAAAATACTAGCTCTGAAGTGATGTTGGTGAATTAGTAATGGTTTCTGCTTTTTTGATGTTGGCTGCAGATGTGAATGAATGGCGGAGGAAAGTAGTTCCCCATACAAAATGATTTTTAGACTATCCGTGTTTGATTTTCTTTTTTATATACACGATTATGTTGTCAAACTGTTGTATAAACGCAATATTACACTCGTAGCAGAGCGATATGGCTGTATATTGTCACTGGTGGGACACTAAGCTACTTGGCCTGCGGCCTCATGCCAACGCACGCCTCCCCCCAGTGTCGATATACAGCCATATCACACTGTTACCTGTGTGATATTGCTCATGTACAGTATACCATAAGTAAATCTATCATGATAAAACACAGTCAGTCAACAAATCCATACCAGAAAGCTTAATTTTATCCAGTGTCTTTGTTATTCCTCTCTAAAAATTATGAATGTTGAAAACTTTCGATTTTGAGTAGTAGGAATCTTTCAATCCTCATAACATGAAATAATAAACATATATTTTTGCTCCATCACCAGTAGATTTTTGATGTTCCATTACTTCCATTTTTTTTTTAAACTGTGGGCCAGTGTTGGCATCTTGTGATCCAGCTAACTTTATGGATCAATTTAAAAAATGGTACATATGCCTAAGAACTAATTATGTCCGAACACATTAGGCTAAATACTATGCGGATGACAGAATTAATCAAAAACAAAGTACATTTCAGGCTTAAAGGTGCAATAGAAAACATTATTTGTCATGTTGGTTCAAAGTATACTCACATCATGATAGCGATCACAGTGTTCAGCCCAAATCCAGCCCAAAACCTGTCCAAAACCCGCCCAAACGCACAAAAAACTGCCTAAAATATCATTTATATTTAAAAAAATTTAAATTAACCTAGTTAATTTAAGTGTCTTAAATTTTAACCATACAGCAACCAAACACCAGAAGTCACAGAACCACAACATAACCGGATCACACCGAAACACTGCCCCCTCTCACCCATACACTGCACTTAATGTTGTGTAGATTACACTACCTATTAGAGTATGTTTTACTTTCGAAATGGGGTAAAAATTCATCCCATTTAATTCTTTTGAACATAATTGGGTGCTGCTTGTCAATCAAACAACGCTTCTATGTTTGTTCTTGTTGTCAATTGCGAAAAAAAATGATCGATAAAAGTTTCATGACAAAATGCTGTGAGTTTAATTGCAGGCGCTGCATGATGCGTGTGCATGCAAGGGGTGTCTGATTTGTCCAGGGAGTCAGATTTTGATACAACTTTTTTTCTCCTTCTCTTGCGGGTGGGCCCATGCAGTTTGCGCTATGCACTGGTCACTACTAACTGAATGGAGTAGGAGCACAGTTATGTTTTGTTAAATAAGTTGCATATAAAAGTTTCAAAACCACTACCTTGCCGACAGCAGAAAGACATCACAATGCTGAGCTGGCATCGCAAACCTCCGCCTCACCCCCGTCACAGCAGCAACCCACATGGCTCCGTTTACACTAATATGTCTTAGTTTTAAAATGGCATTTTAGAATGAAAACGATCCATGTCCACACTGGCGTTTCACCTAGCATTTCTGAAAAGCCCTCCTTCCACACTATACTGCTAAAAACGCACATCAGGTGACCACACACACAAACACTCTGTCATGTGTCAGAGAGCAGTGCACATTGGACAGTTTATCAAGGATGAACCACTGAATTGCGTCTCACTGTAGTTGTTAAACGTGATATTTAATTAATCTTGTCTCGATCTAATGACTCTTTGCTCTTTTGAATCTATCAGGTAACATGTCACAGCGTCAGTACACTGCTTCAATCTTTTGCTTTCTCGCTTGTACTTAGAATTTTAACGAAAACCTCAGATACTGTTGGTTGGTTCCTGTTGGTTGTGCACCTTTTTTACCAACCAAGTTTGTTGACGCCATTATAATGACACAGATCACTCTGCCTATTTATGCCAGAGTCCCGTGGAAAAAAGTGATTGACAGGTGGTAATTGTGTGTAACTTATCTTTATTTATTTATGATTTGGTTATGGGTAAAACAAAGACCATGCGAGTCAGGTAGTTAAAACGGTAGACTACAAATAATTAATTAGTTTTGAATTAATTAATTATTCATAATAATTTCACCGCTGCCTACGATGATGATGCCATTTTCCATTACGATGTTTCAGATTAGACATCGTACGATGCCAAATTGGTCGACATCGCCCAACCCTAAAAACCACCCACATTTTGTCAACCTGCCAATGCCATTTTTTACCCACACAATCAAATTTAAAACCGCCCGATTGGGCAGGAAACCTGCTCAGAGATCCAAATGTATTTATATGTAGCTTAATATTGTGTGGAAGGTGTAGGACCGATAAAAGCTAGTCCAATCAAAACTTTTGACCCGAGCATTACAAAAGGCTGTCCGACCAGCCTGTCAAAATATGTAATTGCATACATCTGCACGCCTTGTTTGCACATAAAGGATCATCTGCATAAAGGTCATCTGCGTGAACATGGATACAGTTCAGCCAGAGAATGGCAGGCAAACAACCTTCCTTCTTTTTGAAGTTTGGTATTGTAATTATGACCTGTACTATGTTAATGTTACATGATGTATTGTAGTGATGTTGTCTAGTGCGCATTCATAAGGTGAGACTTTAGATGGCGAATTGCAGGGTGCAATGTAGACTTTTAGTGCTAGTATGCTAACATTAGTATTTCTTAAGATCTCCTATTGCACCTTTAAATGTCATGCTTTCACTCACTGTGCTTGAGATGGCTGTTTTCAGTGGACTCGCTGAGAGCTGCAGAGAGGACCTCCTGGAGTTGACTGGGGCTGTATCCCTCCTCACAGGTACAAAAAAAAACTTCATCCTAAAAGCTTTGGTCAGGTGCGGACAGTCTCTTTCCCTTTTCCTCAGACTACCATAGGCTCGGGCGACCCTCCCTGCCACATGATCTGCCCCAAACACCACCACTCTAAGCAGAGTGGCCCCTGTTGGCCCTTCTTCGTCATCTGTACTCAGAATAGGTCTCCTCCTGTAGCAAACATACTGGAGCTGAGATAGGGGTACTACTGGGAACCCTAAGTCAGAGCTCCGTAGATGAACCTGCTGGGGCAGAGAATTGGATCTCTTAGAGCGGACAGCCACCACTAATTCTTTAGCCTCTGGGCTGCCCAGGCTCTTGGCTCGACAGAGAGAATTGCTGCTGCGAGGTTTGAAGAATCGTGAGATGCGCTTGGAAAGTCGACCACTGGTTTTGGTCTTAGACGGAGATACTGTGCTCAAACCGTCATCCTCTACGTCCTCACAGAAGTCACTGTCCGTCCCCGAAGCTTGAGATGAAGATGAGAGCGTTGACAGGGGAGAACATTCTGAAGAAGCAACTGACAGTGTGGAGAACATAGAGTCTTTAGAGGCCGTGGAGAGAGAGGAGACAGTGGAGAAAGTAGAGGCCCGATAGTCAGTGCAAACATCCTCCAAGTCCTCATATTCATCATCTTCCACATCAACATTGTCCACATCATCCTCCTCCATGCTTTCAGATGTTTGAGATAATGTCAATTCAGACTCAATGTCTAGAATGTCATTTAGAACATCTAGAAGAAGAAAAAAAAAAGATGGAAAATCATGACTCAGAGGGCCACTATTAGCTGAAGGACTAACTTCCAACTCATGACAAATTAAACTAAATCAAACTGACTGGAAATCAATCTTCAACTGTTTATATTTCCGAAATAGCCAAACAAATGTTTGAATAAGGTCAGGGCAGAAAAAAATAGAACTGGCTTTCTGTGTCTCACCAAAATTATCCTTGTCCCAATGGAAGGTGTAGCATTTTGCTGCTGGAAGGCTGAGCGTCTGAAGAACCCCTAGTGACACAAACACAACAAAATCTCTCCCATTAATCACTAAACCCCTCCAATGCAAACACACCACTGTTTCACAAATGGAAAAACCATGCCATCAGCTTTATTGCTTCATGTTGGTCATTCATCTTGTTTTGCTTTCTAAGAGTTGGTGCCAGGTAATATGTACATACTACTGATGCCCAGACAAACAAAAAGCGTAGTACGTTACCAAGCAACAACCATTAAACTCTATATAAGACACAGACCACCAGTTTACATGATTCAAAGTATGTGGACACCCAAATATTTCAAAGATGTTTAATAGGGAGATTGTTGCTGTAACGGCTTTTATACTTCTGGGAAATATGGATAAAAGGATTTTATCCAGTTCGATCAGCAAATTTACAAAACTGTATAATGCAAAAATATAAAACTGTACAAAATTATTTAGGAATTACACTGTTTACAAATTACTGTTTTCAACTAAAACTGTAAGACTTTTTATGCATGTTGGTTGTTCATTTACATAACAGCTAGTAATGGGCGATATAAACGATATGCGATATAAACGATACAAAATTGGCCTACGATAGAGATTCTAATTCTATTGCACTATCGCGATAATGCATGTTTGATGACGCAATCTACCCGCGAAATTAAGAGCAACGAGCTGCAGCCGGCTGCAACGCATCATCTTGAATAAACAACAGTGCGACCATTTCGCTCGCATTTGCGACAAAAAATAATAAGCTCGATTGATAACTTAATTCACTCGGCCACGGTAAAACAACATGCTCTTCACACTAACTTATGGTGTATTACGTTGGAAATCTATTGTGACTGTAGCACATGCTGAGCTCTCAACAACAGCACTAAGCAACGCATGGCACCGAATGGCGACGTGTCACACAACTTGCGAGACTCATGCATGGCATATCGTTTCTTGTCACACAGATTCCCACACAGCGCTTCCCACACAGGTTTTACCTGGGCGGCCGATATATTATTGGGGCGGCCCGGTTCTGTGTTCGCGAGAAACTGAGAACACTCTGCCACAGACTCACATGCTCTGCATGCAGACCCACAAAGACGCGCTGGATACAGAAGAGCGCGAAGACTAAATAGACTGATCCAGCTCATTATTTGGGGTGACAATACATTTTCCCCAGACATGTCCAAGAATCTGCTTTCGCTTTCGATATTAATTGTATTCATTTTTGCATTACTTTATAAGCAAACTTTATCTGGTGCATCTCAATCTCTCAGCAGCACCAATACAGCAGACAGAGAGCGAGGGAGAGATAGAGAAAGAGCAGATCAAGACAATAGTTTTAATTTCATTAGGAGAACAAAATGTTTAAAATCAAATGTGTTACTTAGGCTGCAGGTTAGAAATATGTTTTTATTTAAAGTATCTGCAATACACAATTTTATTTGACTAATTTAATACTGGAAGTATTTTCAGTACAGTGTAAGTTCCTTAACTAAAAAGACACCAGTTTTTTTGTTCTCTGTAACTTGGCATTTAGGAACCAAGGACTTAAAAGAAAAGTCTTTCTTTCTAAAAGGCACTACATTTAGTTTATTTATCTGCAACATTGTGTTGTTTAATTACAGTTTTGCCTTTGCACAATAAATGTTCTCAAAATGACATGACGTTTCTTTATTTCTTAAATAAAATAGCAGTTTGGCTTTCCTAAGGGTCTCTGTAACCTGTTCTGAAATGGTTCTATTATAATTTATATATTGCAATATATATCGTTATCGCAAGAGGCTGCAATGTATATCGCAATATGGATTTTAGGCCATATCGCCCATCCCTAATAACAGCATTTTTAGACTATTAATCACAATCTTGTTTGAAAAACAATACTGTTATTGTGTCTGTGCAGAATACATAAAGTGTGAATTTCTGAAAAATGTGCCGCATGTGTTTTATCTG
Organism: Danio kyathit; assembly: GCA_903798195.1. Classification (NCBI taxonomy): domain Eukaryota; kingdom Metazoa; phylum Chordata; class Actinopteri; order Cypriniformes; family Danionidae; genus Danio; species Danio kyathit. The sequence continues at coordinate 30,249,443 of LR812524.1, read as the reverse complement.
TTTAGTTGTGTATAGATGTGTGGCGTTTCTTTAAAAAGCGACATCAGCAACTACTGGCCTGCATACTACAGAATTTGTAGTTCTTTTTGTGAATCGAACGAATCATCTTATCACCGTACATAATTACACAGATGTCTGGAATACTTGATTCTGATTGGTCAGAGGCAACATTCCAAGGTATGCTATTTTGAGATTAAATAATAATAATAATAATAATAATAATAATAATAATAATAATAAAAATTAAATAAAAAAATTGCTGAAACTATTAACACAGACTCATCCTGGTACTTTGTGATTGTTAGTGAATTCATTCACATCCATATTTACAGTATATGTTTGTCTGTTACCTTGCTGTTTTTGACTTTTTGGTGTCATCTTTTGACTGAATAGTATGCAGATTAGTTTTTGCTCTATTCAGCCATTTTAATTTCTGTCAGCTTTGCTTTTAATTAAATAATTAATAAACTATTATGACTCAGAATCAATGTTTTATGTAATTTTTTATGTTTTGTGGCAAATAGTTGGATGTAATGGGCAGCGCAAAGTACATCCAGGCAGTTGTTTTCACAGCATAAAGCCCTTCAGTCTTTTTCAATAGACCTCAGGTTTGCAACGGACTGCCTATAAGTCTGTTGGGATTTATTCTGCTATAACAACTGCCTGAATGCAAGGTTATAATAGTTTTAGATTTTTCATTAGTTTTAGTTTTTAGTTAGTTTTAAATTTTTGTTTTCAAATTCAGTTAGTTTTATTTAGTTTTTAGAGGTAGATTTACTAGTTTTTATTAGTTTCTATATTTTGTAATTGCTTAGTTTTAGTTTAGTTTTTATTAGATTCAGTATTATTATTTTTATTTTTTGTAAATAAGGATATTTTCTTAAGTGCCAGATTCAAAATCATCAGAAAAAATATTGTATAATAAAAACTCAAAAAAAAAAAAAAAAAAAAAAAAATTAAAACGTATTCAGAGGACACATGACCACTATCATCTATAACTTGTTAGATTAATAATTTTAAGTCTCTGTATTTAATGCTGTCATCGTGTTGCTATCATGTCCACTTGTTGTTTTTGCCACAGGAGCAACTGACTGAAGGACTAACTGAAGGAGGACCGGCTTGATCTGGCCAATGGCATCAAGACTCTGAGATGCCTTACAGGTCAAACACTAGCAGACAGTAGGCGCATTTAAATACATTTACAAAGGCGAAAAAGAAGGACCTTTTCTGCTAAAATTTTAGTTTGTTTCAGTTAGTTTTGTATGTACAATATACATTTTCAGTTAGTTCTAGTTTTTTTTTTTAAAAAACTCGTTTTTATTTATATTTCAATTAACAGAAATTATTTTAAATTTTAGTTTTAGTTTTTTCGTTCATTTTCGTTAACTATAATAACCTTGCCTGGATGTACAGTACTTCATCCCTTACATGTCGTGTAAATTTACCCCTATTGGGGTCCACATAACAGCATTTTGAGAGCAGCCATGGCCTAATGCTAAGAGAGTTGGACTTGTGAGCATAAGGTCCAGTTTCCAGTCCCAGCTTTGGCAGTTGGTCAGTGGTGAGTATAACCACCCTCTCACCACCCTCAATACCATGGCTGAGGTGAGTCCCTTGAGCAAGGCACTGATTCCCCAACTGCTCCCCGGACACTGCAGCAATGGCTGCCCCCTACTCCGTGCGTGTGTGTGTGTGTGTGTGTGTGTGTGTGTGTATGTGTGTGTGTGTGTACTTGGATGGATTAAATGCAGAGCACAAAATCCAAGTGAGGGTCACCATGTAAAGCCAAAAATCATGATTTATTTATAAAAGTTTGGTAAGCAACCCTAGTGGGCCTCATCCACATTCTTGAGAACCATTGATTTACTACACGTAGGGCACAAGTCTGGTTACCAACTTTCTTTTGGTTGTTAGCATTTGTGAGGTGGGCTGAAAGTAGAAAGTAAAACTGTACCATCTGACATTTTGCCATTGGAGGATGGTATGCCAAGTTTTTCTCGCAATGTCTCCAGGCCACTCTCAACGTGTTTTCGAGCTTTAGCGATATCCACCATGGCTGCTGCAGACTCCAATAGGTCACTCACTGAGGACATGATCTGAGCCAACTCATCATCACTAAGGCACTGAAAAGAAACAAATAAATATAGTCATTTATACTTTTTTGTTACTGCAAGTCATACAGTTACAAATCGATGAACATTTAGCTCTGGTTTGAACAAAAGTAACCTCTGACTTTAGCTTCTGAGTAATCGTACGTAATCACAGTGCTTTTTCTTTTCCAAGCAAAGCTTTAATACCAAACTTTAGCCCTTAATCACTCCCACTCAATCAGTCTATTTCTTCTCTGTTACCCGCCCACCAGCCCACATACATGTATGAGTAATTTGTAACACATCCAGTAATTAACCCCCTCCCCCAAATCAGATCACTTCCTGACACCCGCATAGTGATACGCCCATGCCCACATACACACACATAATGTAACGCGCACACACTTTTTTTATCAACTTTAGTTTTAGAGCACTTTTTTTTTAATAGAGGAAAATCTCTTGTTTTATGTTAATGCACAGTGTGATGTACCTGTAGAGCACTGCTGATGGTATGTAGTGGGTATTTTGTACCGAGCACTGATTGGTAGCTGTGTTTAATGAGCGTAACACAGCTCTCTCTCTGTGAGACCTCTATGGAACTCAGCTGCTCCGCCACAGACAGGAACTCAGGGGGCACTTCGGTGGGGTTCATCAAGAACACCGTACTGCAACAGAGAAATCATCAGAACACAGCACTTCAGTGAAGCACAAACACACACAAAGACTGATCAAATCAGTAACGTGTACAGAACAGCTTTTCATTCTTTATTTTCTGGTTGATTGATTTCAATACAACAATAGTAAACTTTAAAATTGATTTTTAGAAAATAGAAATAGAATTTTTAAAACAGAAAAAAAGTCATTTTTTTCTATACTGAGGTTGGACAATGAAACTGAAACACTGGCCAATTTAGTGTAGGAGTTTTCATGGCTAAATTTGTCCAGCCTGGTGGCTAATCTTCATTGATTGCACACTCCACCAGTAAAGCTGCGGTCACACTGTCCCCATAGACTTCCATTCATACTCACGCGAATGCATCAGACCGGAAACCAAGCTTGTGCGACAAGTTTTCGCAGTTCTCGCGTTGGAAAGTTCAAGCTTGGTAAAATCTGACCTGCGAAATCGCCTCACATGATTGCGTGAGACCAATCGAAGATCAAAACATGACCTCTCTGGACAGAAATTTAAAACATGAACCGATCGCTCGCTTTTTTTAATCATCTTGTTTAATCCGCCCTATTTCGCAGCGTCGTACAACAGAATTTCGCACACACAAACTCTAGTGTGACCGCAGCATAAGAGCAGAGTGTGAAGATTTAATTAATAGAGTTATAGCACAGTTTTGCTTAAAATATTGCAATTTACAAATTATGGGTGACATATCAGAGATCAAAAGAGGAAAAATGGTTGGTGTCTGAACAAGACAGCAAGTCTTAGTGATTTATCAAGAGCCACAATATCCAGAATAATACCAGCATACCACCAAAAAGGATGAACCACATCCAACAGGAGTAACTGTGGACGCAAGAGGAACTTGTCTGAAATGTATATCCGAGTGCTAACCCTGATTGTATGCAAAAGACATAAAACCACAGCTGCCCAACTCACTGCAGAATTCAATGTGCACCTCAACTCTCCAGTTTCCACCAAAACTGTTTGTCGGGAGCTCCACAGGGTCAATATACATGAAGCATGTATTGTTTATGCATCCACCTTCACTGTCTTTCCCACATCCGCGAGAGTTACAGTACAGTGTGGAGAAGCCCCAAAGAAACACACCACTCAGACTGTTACATGCCAAGTGAAGCAAGGGGGTGGACCAAAGATGGTTTGGGCTGCAATATCATGGCATTCCCTGAGCCCAATGCTTGTGCATATCACTGCCAAGGACTACCGAATGACTGTGGAAGACCATTTGTGGAGGACCATTGTATCATGAAGGTGGTACCATGTATCAGGATGATAATGCACCAATACACACAGCAGGACTGGTGACAGGGTGGTTTAATGATTGTAATAGTTTGGTGTGAACATCTCTCATGGCCTGCACAGTCACCAGAGCTAAACATTATTGAGCCACTTTGGGGTGTATTGGAGGACAGAGTCAGGAAACGTTTTCCTCCACTACAATCACATAGTGACCTGGCCGCTATTCTGCAAGAAGAATGGCTCAAACTCCCTCTGGCCACTGTGCAGGACTTGTTTCTGTCAATATGTTATTAAAAAAACATGAATATACATTTTTTTTTTACTATTTTATATAATAAAAATAATATATTTTATTTTTCGCTTTTAAAAAACTATTGAAAACAAGACAATATGTTTTATTTGTCTAGAAAATGCTTCTTTATTTACGAATTTTTAGATATTTGGACTAAAAAATAAAACGAAGTAGGAAAAGAATTTTTCCACTGTTTGTTTGGGGATATTTTTTTGCTATTGTGGCTGGTTTCTTAGAGAAATGCTAAAACAAACTGATAATTTAAAAAAACTAAATTCCGAATATCCAAGAACTGACACAGGAAATGAGGGGTGAAGATTGCAACCACAAAGGGGTGAGCAATAACTGACACAACAGGATTTCCTCCTGCTTCTGTGGAAACACACTCACATGATCTTAGAACGCTGACTGGAGGTGGCAAGGCCTTGTTCCTCTCTTACCAGTCTGTGGTACGAAATCCCTGATACAGGCAAACACACACAAGAACACATCATTTCATCAGATTTCAACATTATGTAACATCAAAATCTTGAATGCACTGACGTTGAAGTACGTCAAGTAATTCCTACGGTACTGCTTGTGCTCACAAAACTCATAAACAAGTGAAACACTTGCTTTTGACAACAGCTGCAGTGCTTTTCCAAACCACAGAGAGGCAGCATTTCACTGCTCTTGAGCGGTTATTGTAATTATTATGTAGTGAATTGGGACAATGTTAATGGGCTGTTAGTTTATTAATGTGCTCAGCTGTGTGTGCTAGTGATTAAAAAAAGTTTATATTGTGATTACTGATGTGAATGTGGTACCTGGAGCTCGAAGCTCTTGATGCAGTGTGGAGAGCAGGTTACGACACACACTACAGTAGGGCTCAGGCCACGCTAGAAAGCCATGAAACACTTCACATGCCTCTGTCAGAACCTTTTCACTGGATGGACAAAGAGGCATCTGCAAAGAGGAAGACAGGTGTGATTTAGCTTTTTGAATTTGCTCCCTAGTGAATGGATGAAGTCCCAAAATGTCAGTCTTAAAGCAATTTTTATAACAAAGTCTGAAATCATCACAGAAAATGAGCTTCTTTTAATTATTTCAAAATATGAAACAAAATTTCACACTACAAGAAATAGCAGCAAAACAATTGAAATAAAAAGAGTGAAAATGTACATGGGTTTATGAACTTCATTAAGTGAGGCAAAACATTGTGAATTTAAAAAGTGAAATGTTTAATATTTTTCAAAAAACTTTCCAGGTTTTAAAACTGAAAGTAAGAAACTGAAATAAATTAAACTGAGTGAAATTAATTAATAAGTAAGTAAGTAAGTAAGTAAGTAAGTAAGTAAATAAATAAATAAATAAATAAATAAATAAATAAATAAATAAATAAATAAATAAATCCCAGTAATGGGTTGTGGCTGAAAGGGCACCCGCTGCATAAAAAACATATGCTGGATAAGTTGGTGGTTCATTCCACTGTGGTGACCCCTGATTAATAAAGGGACTAAGCTGAAAAGAAAAGGAATGAATAAATAAACAAATAGGCAGAGAAAAAGTCATGGTAAATTGTAAGATATTAATAAATTAACAAAGAAATCCATAGTTTTATGCAGCGGAGAAGGCATAAAACTAAAACATTATCAAATGAATTAAAAATGTGATAATGAAACAAATAATTATATTCTTTCACTTTTTATTGATCATTTTCATAATCACTTTTTCATAAAAATGTACAGTGCATCCGGAAAGTATTCATAGCGCTTAGTTTTTCCACATTTGTTTATGTTACAGCCTTATTCCAAAATCGATTAAATTCATTAATTTCCTCAACATTCTACACACAATACTCCATAATGACAATGTTAAGAAAGATTTTATGAAATTGTTGCAAATTTATTAAAAATAAAAAACCTGAAAAAAATGACATGTACGTAAGTATTCACAGCCTTTGCCGTGAAGCTCTAAATTGAGCTCTGGTACTTTCTGTTTCCACTGATCATTCTTGATATGTTTCAGCAGCTTAATTGGAGTTCACCTGTGTTAAATTCAGTTGATTGGATATGATTTAAAAAAGGCATACACCTGTCTATATAAGGCCCCAGGGTTGACAGTGCATGTCAAAGCAATAACCAAGCATGAAGACGAAGGAATGATGAAGAAGGAATTGTCTGTAGACCTCTGAAAAAGGATTGTTTCAAGGCACAAGGCTGGGGAAGGTTACAGAAAAATTTCTGCTGCTCTGAAAGTTCCAATGAGCACAGTGGCCTCCATCATTCATAAGTGGAAGAAGTTTGGAACCACCAGCACTCTTCTTAGAGCGGAGTGATCGGGGGAGAAGGGCCTTAGTCAGGGAGGTGATTAATAACCCGATGGTCACTCTGTCTGAGCTCCAGCGTTCTTCTGCGGAGAGAGGAGAACCTTACAGAAGGACAACAATCTGTGCAGCAATTCACCAATCAGGCCTGTATGGTAGAGTGGCCAGACGGAAGCTACTCCCACCTGGAAAATATGCCGCAAATGGCATCTGAAGGACTCTCAGACTATAAGAAACAAAATTCTCTGGTCTGATGAGACTACATTTGAACTCTTTGGAGTGAATGCCAGGCGTTACATTTGGAGAAAACCAGGCATCGCTCATCACCAGGGTAATACCATCCTGCACAGCATCATGCTGTGGGGATGTTTTTCAGCAGCAGGAACTGGAAGACTAGTCAGGATAGAGGGAAAGATGAATGCAGCAATGTACATAGACATCCTGAATGGAAACCTGCTTCAGAGTGCTCTTGACATCAGACTGGGGCGACGGTTCATCTTCCAGCAGGACAATGACCCAAAGTACACTGCCAAAATATCAATGGAGTGGCTTCACAACAACTCGGTGAATGTCCTTGAGTGGTCCAGCCTTAGCCCAGACCTAAATCCTATTGAACATCTCTGGAGAGATCTGAAAATGGTTGTACACCGTCGCTTCCCATCCAACCTGATAGAGCTTGAGAGGTACTGCAAAGAGGAATGGGCAAAAATTCCCAAAGACAGGTGTGCCAAGCTTGTGGCATCATATTTAAAAAGACTTGAGGCTGTAATTTCTGCCAAAGGTGCATCAACAAAGTATTGAGCAAAGACTGTGAATACTTCTGTACATGTGATTTTTCAGGTTTTTTATTTTTAATAAATTTGCAACAATTTCAAAAAATCATTTTTCACATTGTCATTATGGGGTATTGTGTGTAGAATTTTGAGGAAATAAATTAATTTAATCCATTTTGGAATAAGGCTGTAACATTAAAAAAAATGTAGAAAAAGTGAAGCACTATGAATACTTTCCAAATGCACTGTATAAATGAACCCAATTAAATGTGAACAATTCAAATCATGCAGAACACACAAACCCTACAAAGGTACATTTAGATAAATGGACATTTTGTGATTATGTGTCCATAATGTTTACCTGCAGTAGTGTGGACTCAAACATGAGAGCCAAAGGGGCCACAAGCTCATAATGGCACTCCTGCTGAACCTAAAACAGCAGTCAAAACATACACACCATCACCAACATGCAAACAAACTTTTTAAAAACTCTATTCATAATCCTAATTTAAATTGTATTAATTTTTGCTTAATTAACACCAAAATCTTAGACTAGAAATTAAACTATCAAAGCCTGCAGAGCCCACAAGAGGGCATAAACTAGAGAAACGTGACTGAAAGTAACACTGCGGGTGCAGTATTCAGCTATGGTGCACATTCATACAAACATTGTCACCTCTTTGGCTTTTCTGAGAATTTGATGCAGCAGAATGAGAAAATTATCGGGGTCTCTTTTAATCAGCTCTTCTAGACTCCAGCGGTTCATACACCAGCCCGCTGTACACAGACAAAAACATGCATAGAGAAACACACATGAGAACCTTCACAGGGAAAGTGGTATTTACACCTCAAATTGAAATCTAGTAAACAAGTCTCCCGCAAGTACGCATGACCTCGAAAAACACTAAATGAGTCACAAATTAAGGGCAAGAATCGATCTGAAAATACACATCTGACAGGAAAGGACTGGTTAATTAAGCGACATGTTGAGTAGCCTATTATCCTAAAATCTGCACTGCTCTTGCCAGGTCAAGGGGTTCCCTATTCTAAATGGTGATGCGCAGTTTTGGTCAGAGTTCTGAGAAAGAACATACTGCGGTGCACAATTTGAGAGCAACAGATCATATTGGTTTTAATGACTGAGTGTAACCTCAAATCTACAATTTGCAACATGAACTGTGGTGAACTGACATATATGGCAACTCCTGCTGTCTTTCTAAAGAGCTGCATTGGCTGATGTCGACAAGTCTGTTTTACTAGAAGGACTTTGCAGCTTCCTGCTCTAGTAAAGGTGTCAAATAATGCATTTCCTTTAGAAGGCTTTTTCATAATAACATCTTTCTGAGTATATCAACTTTGTCACACTCTGCAGAGCTCAAACTTTAACAGCATCATGAGCATTTATGAGTAAAAATACAAAATGATAGAAATAAAAAAGCAGTTTCCGGGTTTGTAAAACACCAACCAGAGGAAACACACAACCAATACAGAGTATTTATACCCTTTGTGAAATCAAGCAAAGACATTCAGTTTTGATTTAACTCTTCTGATAATAGGATAATACACAGGTCAGTGAAAAATAACATGATTTACAATAAACGTAAAGTAAAACCTTAAAAATAGGGCTGGGCCTAAAGTAAAAATCACGATTAATTGAACATTTTAACTCGATTACGATTAATGGACGATTATTTTATTTATTTATTTTATGTTTTTGCCCTCGTAGTTCACTGACAAGTTTTGTACAGTAAATATGCTCACATATTACAAGTGAGAAATTTTTGAATGTAGGGTGGATTACTTAAAATACTTTTAAATACTTTAAAATTTCTTTAAAATAATTGAAGAAAACACACACTGTCTACTATCTATGATTATTTATTGAACATCAACGCTGAACAACTAAAATTAAAACACTAGGCATGGGCTGTTATAAGATTCTGACGGTATGATAACCTTAGAAAAAATATCACGTTTCATGGTATTGTGATTACTGCTCTAAAATATGTTCGATTTAAATGTTTGGATAAAAAAAACAAAACCCTTTTTTTCCCCTTTGAAAACAAAATATTTTGTTTTGATAAACATTTATTATATTTTGAAACAGTAAAAATGTCAGGCTAACTAATTCAAATAAATCATTAGCTAGGTTTCCATCCAAAAATGCGAATTAACTTTACGCGTAAAACTGGAATATCGCATAAAAGATGTGCGAATAAAGCACCGTTTCTATCCAACGAGTCAAAGAGAACAAAATCGTCACTTCGGGGGGAAAGGTGTTACAAAATTTTTTTGGTGGTTTTAAAACCTTGACTTTTCCAAACCGCGGTTTACCTTGAAAACGGTTACCGTCCCATGCCTATAAAACACACATTGCCTAAAATGCGGCTCTCTGCACCACCCACTGTCGTCACCGTTACCGAACCGACCAATCACAAAGCTTGCGCTACGCGTTGTGACGTGTAAGTAAATTTTTTTGAGAGGTGTACGTGTATGCGAAAGCTGTACTGGACTGTACAAGTGTACAAGTATAATACCATAATAATATAATAAGTATGAATCATAATATAATAAGTACAATTCAGCCTTAACAGAGCAGGGTCACGTGACTCCACACACAGTAGGGAAAGTAATTTTAAAAATTCACCTGGAAAAATTAGATCGATTATAGGTTCTAAATGCCGATTTCGATTACTTTTTGATTAATTGCCCAGACCTACTTAAACAATGTTTCAAAAATGTTAAATGCTTTATAACAAAACTAAAAGTAACATTTTCTTCAAGTCAAGTTACTAAAAATGTACTGACCTGACACAGAAATTAAGGTCTGCATGCAGGGGTTTTCCTATTAATATTATTTTCTTTTATTTCTGATGGCATATCTCTGTGTGGGTGTGTGTTTTACTCTCCTTAGAACAGATGTCTAAACATATATAAATACTGTATATTGTAAAATTAACTCTCGGATTCAGACAAAATAATATTTTGATTTTTGAGATATTACATTTTACATTTATTACACACTGTAAAACCCAATAAGTTAAGGTAACTCAAACTATTTGAGGAATCCGATTGCAACAAACCATTTAAGTTCAAAAACTAATCCTAATGAGTACTGTGAACTTAATCCATTTAAGTAAACAAAGCAATTTGAGCACAGTAAAACCCAATAAATGAAGAGAACTTAAACCAACTGAGTACTGTAAAACCCAATAAGTCAACTCAAACCGTTTAAGGAAACCGATTGCTACAAACCATTTGAGTTAAAAAACTATGAGTACTGTGAACTTACTCCATTTAAGCTGAAGTAATGAGGTATTTAATTAACTCATTATCTTCAACACTAAGTACAAAACTCTTTTCAAATGAGTAGAATTAACTTTCAGTAAATTTTGAGTTAACTACACTCATTTTATTTGATAAAGTTGACTCTTGGGTTTTACAGTGCAGATATTACATTTGCTAGCAGACCAAATCTGCCCTATATTTACATCTGCAACACATGCTCATCTAAAAACCAAAGGAGAAAATGACAAAAGAAGAACGCATATAAAATTCTACAAAACAGAAGTAAAAAACTGAAATGAAAAACAATGACGTCAAGCAAAAGTGAGCCATGAGTGGCCCATCATCAGCTTACCGCTCCAGGACTGCGACAGGTTTTCTGATGGCCGGAGTCCATCGAGGCATCTGTCCAGAGCATGCTGGATCCGGTCCTCTGTGCACGACGTGTGCTGCATCTTCACTGGAACTAAAAAAACAACATTTGAAGTTATCTAAAGAAAAAGAAAAGATCGAACACACTGGCTCCCATCTGATCTTAATTCCTGATAAATTTGTGACCAAAAAAGTATTACGTAAGGCATAGGAACTGCTTCCTTAAATATAAATGGAAAATCAGATAAGTCAAAGAAAAATGCTTTCTTATGCAGTTTCAGCCTCTACATTCCGTTTGTGTAACCAGAATGAAATAGCGACAAGCTTCAATAAAATGTCTATCATTCCAGAGAATGGCATCTACATAAACAAACACACGCACACCTGCCTGTCTCCTACCAGGGAAGTAAACATGCAGCATCCTTTGCATATCTGTAAATGATAAAGGGGTTTAGGAAAATGTTCTACCCGGTGTCTGAGAATTTCAAGAGAATATCATGTTTAGGGATAATTAAGGGGATTGTACCACTGTTGTTTTCCTTCCTGGTAACATATAAAGTTCCTGACATTTACTGCTGTGCACCTGCCATATAGAAATAAACACTGCCACATATACTATACTGTATATAGTCTGGGAACAGACAGCCGGCAAAAACATGTTGATAATAGAAAACAAATAAAACCTCAAACTGATGCAGATGGTTTACACATGATGCAAGTTGCAATATCCAAATGATGGAAAACTCTATTAGAAGAGTAAATTTATTATATATAAACAAGGCACAAACAGAGAACTCCCTTTTCAACAGACTAATTTTAAATGCAAAGATCAAAATACGGGGGATTTTTATATTTCATTTTATCTCCAAGTGAGTCACTGGTCAATGAAAGTTTCAAATGTGCAATAACTTTACGAATTCAGAAAAAATGTTTGAAGTTTGGCTGACATGGATGTTTTTTAAAGTGCAGCTGTGACAGAGATATTGATTAAACCATTATGACGATGTCACTTTTAAAGGTTGTTCAACTGTGCTGAATTTCCATGAAAACTGCAAGCTTTAATGATAATTTAACTTATTTTTATAAGTTAACTATATTTCAAGTGATAATTCAGCCAAGAATTCAACTTTACTCAATATTTACTCTACCTCAAGTGGTTCCGGTGAGTTTCTTTCTACTGTTGAACACTAAAAAAAATAATTTTTAGTAAGCTGAAAACTTGTTACCATCAACTTCTCCACAAAATAACAAACAAATATAGAAAGTCAATAGGTTTCCAGTTTTTTCAAAATGTCTTCTTCTGTGTTCAACAAAAAAAAGTCAAACAGTTTTGGAACATGTAAAGGGTGAGTACACTTCTAAAGTAAAAAGTGAACTATCTCTTTAAGCTAAATTTAATTTCTTTTTTATTACACAAGATTTAATTTGAATCAGTCAGTTTAACATGAATGTAAAGTAAGTTCTGTGACCAAAATCCTTTACAATTTTTTGTACATTTTGTTAATGTAAAGTAAGTAGGCTAAGTAATTGCAAACAGGGCAACAATTTGAAAACATTATTTGTCATTAAAAAAAATTTAGTTCCAAGATTCAGTAAATCCTTCAGAAATTTAAATTCCAACAGAAATCGGATAACCTGAGAATGTATTGGTTTGTGTTTTTCTATGTATTTACTCAGTATTTCAAGTTATGATGACCTAAATGTAGTTTTACCTAACACTTTTGTATTGTATTGTGTTAGTATGGCAAATAATGTGCTGAAGTCCATGGCACATAAAGATATTCATAAATCTCTTCCCATATCCAGCTCTGACTCTTCCAACGTAACATATGTCTCACATAAATAGGCTATAAATTAATTCATTTAATAATTTATTGGAAAAAAAAAACAAAACAGAAGAGGTATCTATGCACAATATACATCTATGATTACAATCCTCACATTGGACACAAAGTATTGGGCTGGAAACAATTCGGGATTTAAGGTAATTATATCAGTGCATCAGCTGAACGTAATATAAATGTGGCTCATATCAGATACCTGTGTTGTTATGTTAGTATATGACTTTCAAAACTTCCCTAATGTCAAAACAAAAAAATCCCCACAAACCAAGAGATATTAACACTGAATCATTACCTCAAAGCTCAAGCCACAACTATTAAAGATGATAGACTAGAGTAAAGCTTTTCTTGGTTCACTTCGCTTCTCATAAACACTTGTCACAAAACTTACCATCAAACATCGTTCAGATGGTTCAGACGGCGTGAACACGCAGAGCGCGCGCTGCCCATCGAGCGTCATGCGTCATAAAAGCGAATTTGCATAAATTGATAAGCGCGTCAGCATCAGATCGTCGTCGATTCATGTGTTGCTTATGATACAACCACAAACTGTTAAACAAAGGAATCCAAAGGTCGAGGTACATTTTATTATGAAAGAAAACGTCGCTGTTGATTAATGTTTATGCTAAATGCAAAGGCTAGCCTAAATCGTCATTACACATCTCAGTTAACGATTGTACTTGTTTATTTTTATTTTTAAAAAAATAGGTGGATTAAAAAAGGACAATGTGTTGATTGTTTAAATCAAGCTTTTTAAAAATAATACATTTTATATATCTAAAATATTAACAATAGTTTTAACAAAATGCATCGGGGTTTTCGTGTGTGTGTTAAAGCCTCTGAGGGTCAGAGACAGTCATAATCAGTGTATAGCCTATATCTGTTAACACATAGACCTTAAGAAAACCAGAACTGTATTATAAATACAGATTTAGATGATTTCTTATCTATTAATGTCAGGGGATTTCTTTTCGGATCTACATGGATGTTAGATGCCGTGTTTGTCCATTGCTAAAAATTCAATCATGATGCAATAATCATTTTTATTTTCGATTTTTTTTTTTTTTTTTTTTTTCACATTTCAATGTGGTCGCTGAGGGGAATTTGCTGAGGTTAACTCCAGGGAAATCAAAAGGATACACAAAACCCACATGTTCATCTGTCAGTCATTAAGAAACACAAGAAAAAACTTAAAAGAACTCCACAGAGAGATACGAAAAAATGAAACTTAAAGAACATTTAGTAAATAGATTTTAGGTTATCCTTAAACGTGTTAAGGTTGGTTACTCATATTCAAGCACAACAATAGGCTCGTGAGCAATGTATTGGGAACAGCTTGATATTAGTCCTATAATGACCCTATGGAACTCTATTGTAGCCTTGCCAAGCTGCCTGGAAGGAACTAATTCATCACTGAACCTATGATTGCGGTTTGCATTCAATGAACAAAAAGCTGCTTTATGTCGCATGTGTTGTTTGCATTTGATTGATTTTCGTTAAATACTAAAATTAAATACAAATTTAAATGATTTTAAAAATTATTATTAATGCTTAAATTATTGTAACTTCTTTATTTTGCATGATGGAAAAGAAATGCTTAATGTGCATTTTACCTTAACATTACCTTGGTGAACTCAAGCAAAAGACTAAAATATGTTTGTTTTTTTAATCAACTATTTTGTCAATCTTTTTACTGCCAAAACACTAAGTCTGTTATTTAAAAAAAAATGTTAGTTATAGATTGTTTTTTTTATTAACTTTTGTTTATTATTATAGCAATTTCCATCTAGTCATTCTGTGATTCTAGAATTTTGTAATCTATAAAGCATCGTTTAAGCCATCGTGTGGCCCCCTGGTTCAGAAGTATTGTTTAGATCCGGTTTGCATCAATGGTCTGATTAATGGCATAATAAAGGATTAAAGTGGAGCAAAACAGCTGTCAGTCAGTCAGATGCCTATAGTCCTTTGTTCATTTTGCAACCTCTGAAAATGTGGAAGTGACCTTGTTGACACGTAAAAGGATGTGTTCACATCCTCTTATGCGAGAGGATGATTTCATCTGGGCAACAAAACACAATCCCAACAAACTTCCTATGTTAAGCAAAGAGACATGAGGTGTACAGATTATGAACAAGATGAGTGAAACTTACTCTTTGCTTGAAGTACATTATTCTGAGTCAGCTATCTTGCAAAATTTGGATTTCACTTTTTATTCTACAAGTACTGTAATTAGAGCAGGATTTTTTTTTCCGTTTTACACAGGATTACATGAGTGAACAAAATAACACAACACTAGATTAAAGTATTATTTAGATTATTGGATGATTTGTTTACAAAGAAAATTCTATTTCAGTATTTCTCACTTTTTTCAACTTCATGTGTTCCCTTGTAATTAATTGTAAAGTTTACACAAACTTTCTGAATGAATTCTGATTCTACACCATTTTATTTTTCAGTATATGGAACAAATACACATTATTGGCAAGATGACAGTAACAGGAACAGTAAGGTAATGCATTATTTTTATTATTTAAACATGATTTAAACACTATTAAACATTTTGTTGACTGATCATTTACACAACACTGATGTGCTAAAAAAAGAAAATGTTTTCAATTTTATTTTTGAAAACTTTTGTGAACAGACTACAAAAGGTCAAAATGCACATTTTGAATTCATTCAATTTTTCTTCAGCTTAGTCCCTGATTTATCAGGGGTCACCACAGTGGAATGAACCGCCAACTATTCTGGCATATGTTTTACGCAGCGGATGCCCTTCCAGTTGCAACCCAATACTGGGAAACACCCATACACTCTCACATTCACACACACACACAAAAACTACGGCTAATTTTGTTTACTTATAGCGAATGTCTTTTGGATTGTGGGGGAAACCAGAGCACCCAGATGAAACCCACGCGAACACGAGGAGAACATGCAAACTTCACACAGAAACGACAACTGGCCCAGCCGGGACTCAAACCAGTTGTAAGGCGGCAGTGCTAACCACTGATCCACCATGCCACCCCACATTTTGAATTATTATATGTAAAACAAGTGATGGAAATGGCAACTTTGAATTATAATATCTGAATTCACACACAAAAAAGTATTTTTATGCTCACTTAACGTGGTTTTGGACTTAAATATGATTCATGATGTGATGGTGCCTTGTTTATTGTTGGATACTAGGATATCAATACTACATTTTTTTTTAGCAAACTTTAAAAATATTCACTTGATTTTGGAATGTATATCAGACTAATGTCACTTTGTAAAGAAACACAATACTCTATTGCACACATGCAGTCTTTGAGTCTACCATGGTTTTAGGACTAATCCTCAAGTACATATTTATTTTTATGAATGCAATTTTTATTCTGTCATTTAAAAACAAATTTTTTTTTATTATTACTGGTTCCAGTAAGTGCACAGACTCACATGTAAACAAAGGAGATAACAGCACACAGTGCACATTCTGACATCAGAGCCATAATGCTTATACTGTAATACTGCAAGCAGAGTTTCTGAAAATCTTTACCTTTACAGGAGTTCTGCTTTACTGACCGGATGCTTTGACCACATAAAAAATAGCAGTCTTGAAATTAGACAGAGTGGATTTAATTTTGTACTCATGCCTAGACTGAACACGTAATAAGCATTATGCAGACAATAATGGTATAGCACTTTCAAATCTTTTTCAATAGTGTGCATTTTAAGGCACCCAAAGCAGCATTGCAGTGTAAATGATTGGTCAAAAAACTTCAACTCCCAATTATTATTGTCTGCTTACTATATGCTGATATGATATTTTGATGTACTGTATAGGGAAGAGCAGGGATGAAAGTTACAGCAAATTTCTCTAAGCACTGACAATGTTTGTTTTCCATTTAATTACTGTGTGCCTTGGATTTCAAGCGCAGAAAGTAAATTACTTTAATGGTTTTTTCCTAACCACAAGTTGTGTCTCATGTGTCACAGTTATGATCAATCTACAGATTATTTTGTGCTATTGCACGTACATTTTAAAAGTGCAATGCATATAAATGGCAATAGCACTTGTTGGGATAAAAGTAACACTGTTACTGTTACTAATTTTATCTCACCGTTGCTAAGAGCCAGAAGTTGTTTTTCACTTCCATATCGCATGCAAGGGTTTTGTTTAGATGTTTTATATATATATATATATATATATATATATATATATATATATATATATATATATATATATATATATATATATATATATATATATATATATATATATATGAATATATTTTATTAGATAAAAGATAAAATAGTACAAAATATTTTTGCAGTTAACATATTACCAATACCATAGTCAGCTATATTTATTACTCACAAAACTAATTCTGTAAATCGAGCATATATTGTTGGGTTACTTACCTAGTGAAATTATGTTGAAATTGTTTAACATTTGTACAGAATACCACTTGATATTGATAGACCAGAGTTAGTAACCTTAGCAAAAACATATTTCTGTCCAAAACATTATCTTGTCTTGTTTCTGCTCCCCACTACTTACAGATATATGCACTGTACTTAAAGTCAATAGAATATGAAAAAGTTGACTACTGAGACAAAATACATCAACAATGAACACTAATGCCTTATCATTACAGTACCTCTAATGAGATGCTCAGTTTATCTAAGCTGATTCAAGATCCCATTGTGACCCAGCATGAAGGTTCACCTCAGCTCCTTCTCCTGATCATATTTCCAACAGCCCTGTACAGGAAGATTGCTCCCGAGCTTTGCCGAGGAAACAGGTGTTGCTCCATTGTTGTGGTGCGATCGGCCGCAGTGATAGACTCCCACACCGCGAGGGGGTCGACGCTCATTGTGTGGAGTCTCTGATTGATGGGGACCAATATCCCCCATGCGCCTTCTACTGTGAGCCCAGAGTCTTCTCATTCACATCCCTCCCTCCAGTAACAATACGGCCAATCTCCCCCTGCCGCGATCGTTTTAGGAAATAACAGCAGTCGAACAATGGTGACAACATTCAACGGTAAGTGCTTCCTTTTATATGCTGCTGCCAGTGCCGACACAGTGGCCCAGTTAAGCAGATACAGGGATCTATCACAGAGCAATATTTACCAGAACCAGGATGCTGATTTGCTCCTGTCTGGGCGGAAATGAGGAACTCTATTCTTTCCTTTTAGCCTCTATTGGTACCTGTGGGAACTGTTCGCTCAACTCAGTGTAGGTTATGTAAAACAGCGAACTGAAAGACAGTGTGTTTGTACTGTATAAAATAAGGAAACAAGCAAAATAAATAAATAAATGACTTATTTTGATAGATTTTTAAATATTGATTAGGTTTTCCTTATTTTTTAAAGGATTTTCAACAGATTGTCAAGCCTTGGCTAAAGGAAGAGTTTAGTTTAGAAGCAGGGCAGGCACTGTTTTTTAACCAGTGTCATTCCTGCAACGTGTTACCAAATGTTCAATAGATGCTTACAAACCAAGAGCCAATCACATGCAGTACCATGTAGGCATAAGCAAACTAAGTGATGACCTAGGGCGCCGCTAGTTGTAGGAACACCAATGAGTGCCCCCTGCCCCGCAGAGTGTAGAATTAGCAATCTTCCAGGTTACAGCAAGGACATTAAACATATCCATTAACCATTTTTAAAGGGGGCACAAATAATTCAGCTTACATTGTACTTTTAATTAACCCCTATTGTTCAACATCTATGCAGCGAAACACAGCAGACTCGAATTTATGAGAAGCAGAGAAGAGAACAGAAACCCTGAGTGTAGCCACTGTACATTACTGTCCAACAAGCAGGTAGCATGTTATTATTGCTATCATGGAGTTTTTGCAGATAGGGTAACATAAAAAGATACTTTAGTAGTTCATATAAAATACTACAGTGTCTTGGAATCATACTGTAGTAAAATGGATTATATTGTACAAGTTATACAGGATTATTAAAGGATGCTACATCTTAATGTAGCATTAACTAGTGTGAAATGATAAACTGTAGTAAATACTTTATACGATACCAAAGTCCCTTTAAGACAAGTCATTTCACTTGGCCATCTTTGAAACGCCTCTCGGGCAGTATGCTTGGGCATTCTGTCTGAATGGGGAAACATCAAATTCTTTAAAACTACTTGCCAAGCTTATGATTAAAAATTTCATTTTAGGAATCACCAATAAAACTAACCAACAACTGTCTCATAAGTTTCGTTTTTAAATGTTCGAATCACACAAAATCTGCAGAAACTCAGGTCTGGTCCAAGCCCCTCCCTCGGAGTATTGTCAGTCTATACCAATCGATGATTGGCTTTTGTACTAGAAGGCGGGATTTATTCGCCATATAGCGATCGACGATTGGGTCCTGTACTAGAAGGCGGGCTTTATTGGCTATATTGACCGTTACACTTTTCTCTATTCAAAACAATACGAGTGACATGTCTTGTGTATTCTATAGACCATTTTGAGGTACGTAAACAAAAACAATGGTCCCAACGTATTTCCTGTTTCACATTTTTAATTTAATAACTTCCTAGAATTTAAAAAGAGCCACATATTGATAAATAATGTTATGATAGCTGTTTTAACATTGAGATATGATTGAATTGCCTCTTGTTACAGTTATGAAATAGTTTGATAACAAGCAGAAAATGTTCATGGGACAATGACATCACCACATTGAAATGGTCTATAGTCTTTGACGATACTTTCATATAGCTTATAGCTTTTAGCTCTGTAAACTGTGGTGTATATATTGTGGAAAAGGGTATTAAGTACGTTATTAATTAAGGTACTCTACATGAATTGAGGTACTTTTGTTTAGTACTGTATGTTTAAAAACATGATTTTATTACTGTATGTTATGTTTGAATCATACTACTGTACTGTATATGAGCCATACTACATACAAAGAAGTATAGTTTCCAGTCGGGTCAGGGGGGATGTCCACCCCCTAGTAATTTAGAGAACATTATGTTCTGCTCGGAACTGTTAATAACCTCAGAATTATGACCTCAGAATTATACTTATTATAGTACCGGAATGAACCTGCTGCACTCAGGCGGTACAAGACCACATTGTAGAAGTCATAGCTATCTGAAAATTAGTGGTCCTAAGAGGACATGAGTGCTTTTCATGAGTCTCCTAGTACAACATGGCATGAATATACTTTGTATATAAACCATTGTTTCAGGGTTTAGTGGAAAAATTGTCAATAGTGACATTTCATATTATTTGTTTGTTGAAGTTTTGGTGAAGAGACGCATCAATTGCTGTTGGCAATATAATATTCTGCATTCATGCCATATCATAATGAGCATAATAAATCATTTCATATGACAACATTGGGTGTTCTACTCTGAATAGCTTGTCTTATGACATCTTGAAATTATATAATACAAGATGGAGTTCTCAGAAAATTCACATTTGATTGCTAAAAATATGCAAATAAAGATATTAACCCAACATTTTTTGGAATACACAGTGTGAAATTAATATTTTTTTTAGCATTAGGTGTATAATGAGAAGCCCATTCAATTTTCTCAGGGTTTAGCTTAAATATTATTTATTGCATAAACTTTTTCTCATTCACAGAGCTCACTTATGTAACTCACTTACATTTTAAAGTACGCTATATATACACATTTAATATAAATCATACAGATAAAAGTAAAAGTTTAGTTTCAATCGGAACTAGTTTAGCGGTTTTTCTGTCTGTCGGGTAAAAACATGAACATCCCCAGATTGTGAAATATACAAGTTTCCTTATAAAAATGCAATACTGTACATACTTTGAACACACACTCTGCTGTTCTGAAGTCTGTTTTTACACAAGTTCTCAGTGTTCAGGTAATTGTGAATAGCCAGTAGGATTCAGTAAAATGCATGGCGAATATTTGTTTCTATATATACACTGTAGATAAATAAGAGTGTCGTTGGAGTATAAATATGTAGACTAAATAAAGCACAGGCTAAATTTGGAAAGGAACATATTTTGTGCATGGCAGGTGCAAAGAGCTCACAGGTTTAGACAGTGAGAAATATGAAATTGATAGAGAAGATATGAACCCTGCTGTCATATAAACAGGAAGAGGTTTAACACAAAACAACTTTACTGTGTCTTTCATGTGAGACATAACCAACGCCTAGTTGGATTCTAAAGGAGCCACTTTCACTTCAAATTATGACTCAAACCTAACGAATTCTGTACAGAGAAGCTGGCTGATGAAAAAAAAAAAAAACATGCTGCATGGGACAACCATTTAAACTGAAAAAACTGTAATATATTCTAAATATAATTAATACAATCTGATAAAATCTGAATATGATTGTGAGAATAGATGCGTTATTGAATCACTTTATATATTGAATCATACACTGTAAAACCCAACAGACAACTTTATCAAATGAAATGAGTGTAGTTAACTCAAAATTTACTGAATGTTAATTCTACTCATTTGAAAAGAGTTTTGAGTTAATTAAATACCTCATTACTTCAACTTAAACGAAGTTCACAGTACTCATAGATTAGTTTTTTTTTTTTTAACTCAAATGGTTTGTAGCAATCAGTTTCCTCAAAGAGTTTGAGTTGCCTTAATTTATTGGGTTTTACAGTACTCAGTTGGTTTAAGTTCTCTTCATTTATTGGGTTTACTGTGCTCAAAATTGCTTTGTTTACTCAAATGGATTAAGTTCACAGTACTCATTAGGATTCGTTTTTGAACTTAAATGGTTTGTTGCAATCGTTTTCCTCAAATGGTTTGAGTTACCTTAACTTATTGGGTTTTACAGTGTATATATGACAATGACATTTTATCGGCTGAACACATTGTTTAAAAGCGATTATACACATCACCACCAAAACGTTCATCTAGTTTCATTTCCACAGTCTCAAGTTTTGCAATCTCTGGCCTTTTAAAAGACTTTGGATTAACTGGATTTTGGTCAGTGGTCTATTTTTGTGTCATTCCACTTAAGCTGTATCAAGCAATTGCACGTGATTTTGCTAAATTAAGGATATTTTCAAATATCCAAAAATACCCCACCATCTAATGTCTAATGTCATGAATATATTTAAATAGAAACATAGTTTGACGCTTCTAAGTTACTGATGAGCAAGCACTAAATATATATACTTCCTTATGCATGTGTTATTAGTGTTTCTGCTGCATACTGTTGTGCATGAAAAGGAGAAGCTTTAAAGCTGTTCTATCACACTCGTTCCTGCAGTAAAGCAAAACACTGAAGGCCAGTTCTTGCAAAATAAGCATGACCTTTTTGTCATATGCTGTGGTGATAATGAAAATAAACATCATTTGAATATTCTAGACAACATTAAATGGAATTCTATTTTGCAAGTAAAAAGACTCATGAATTTAGACACCAGAATTAGTTGGAAAAATGTTTGCATTTCAGGAATTCATGAATGCATCAAATGTGAATGATTGACTTGTGAATTCACCAGTGCATAAAACTCCAACAGAATCTAATGCATGTGATTCTTCAAAGATGGAACATGGTGTGTATTTGATTACATTTTGCAACCAAACCCTATCACTTAAAATCTACAGACTTTATAATGTATAAATACATATGTACAGTATGTATGTCAAGAACAAAATATTTAAATGGCCTGTCACACCTTGTCATGCACTGTACTGTACACCCCCCCATTACCTTCTGTGACACTAGAAAGGCTTCTGTAGGTCTGCTACGTGAATGTGATAAGATCTTAGACTTCACCACTGTTTTTACATCTGACCGTTCACTACAGAGGAAGACTAAAAAGGGCTATTGCTTTCTCCATGTACTGCAGTACAGTATATTTTACTCATATTTGTTTTTAATCTGCAAATACATAGTTTTATTAGAGTTACAAAATGAGGTTTTGATGGTTCCCTTTAGGCATTCTGTTTACTTGAATAACTTTGCAGCTACATGACAACTAGAATTCATTATCAGTATTAGTATCTATCTGGCTATGTGGTTAATATCTGCTAACAGTTTCTGTTCTGCTAACTGATTACAAGTACATTTGCAAGTTCATGCAAACTTATTCTATTAACCTCTGTTAACTTAACAGTCTACTAGTACTCGAACGGAAAGTCTTAAGTGGACCATCAAAATAAAGATTAATCCAAATTTTAAACTCAATCAAATACAATAATGTAAATTAACACCAAACAAGCAACAACTGATGTATACTGTGAATTGAACTGTGCTATTCTTCTACATTCAGTTATGTGATTAGCATTCAGCAGACTATAATTACAAAAAGTTATCCTGCATGCATCACTGCACAAAACCAGTGAATAGTAAAGTTTCCACCTTTCATCCACAGATATGAACATTTATAGTCTTAAAACTCATTTTCCTAGCGTATTGAAACTCTGGAACTCTAAAAACACGTGAAAAGTGTTTTCTTTCTAATGTTGGCTTGCAAATCAATGGCAGGCTTGAATTCACCTGCACATCATGTTCACTTACTTAAACTTGTAATTCTGGAGTTGAATTCTATTCCTGTGCTACAATAAATGATTGTGATATGGGAATTCAGAACAGCCATTACTTACCTGATGATGTTAGCCTCTCCCCATGATGTCTTTGCCTTTTATCAGTGTGCGCAGTGAGACAGAACCGATGTCCTTGCCGTGTAATCCAGCACTTATGATGAAAAGAGGTATAAATGTTAGCACATCCTTCAGCATCAGGTGAAATCAGCCTAGAGACGCTGAAACAACGGCAACAACAACAGGAGCGGGAGTTTTTAGCACTTCTGCTGCGCTTTACTGTGACTAAACAGGAACTCAGAATGAGAAGGTGCAGAAAAACCAAAGAGGAAGACAGTGGGAGGAGGTTTAACACGCACTCAGGCTTTGTTCTTTCATAGATGCCTTAGTTTTATTAATGCCATGGATGACAACCTGCCATAAATGGCAAGCCTATATTAGAAATTGCAGCCCATTTGAAATTACTGCGCAATAAATCTATGTAGGCATATGTTTACAGTACAGGTATGTGCCAAAAAAATTTGAATATCAAGGGAAAGTCCATTTATTTCAATAATTTGTTTCAAAAAGTGAAATGTCAGATAATTAAAATAGAATAATATCAAATTATTTTGAAAATGTATTATTATATTATATTATATTATTCATTCATTCATTTATTTTCTTTTCGGCTTAGTCCCTTTATTAATCTGGGGTCGCCACAGCGGAATGAACCGCCAACTTATCCAGCACGTTTTTACGCAGCGGATGCCCTTCCAGCCGCAACCCATCTCTGGGAAACATCCACACGCACTCATTCACACTCATACACTACGGACAATTTAACCTACCCAATTCACCTGTACCGCATGTCTTTGGACTGTGGGGGAAACCGGAGCACCCGGAGGAAACCCACGCGAACGCAGGGAGAACATGCAAACTCCACACAGAAACGCCAAATGACCCAGCCCAGCCGAGGTTCGAACCTGCGACCCAGCGGCGTTCTTGCTGTGAGGCAACAGCACTACCTACTGCGCCACTGCGTTGCCCCCCACTATATTATATTATATTATATTATAAAAATGCAAATTTTTTTATTAGATTATAAAATGTAATTCAGGGATGAATTCTAGAGGCCCACTGTCCTGCAGAGTTCAGGGTTGTTGCTCAAAGGGATACAGCTGTGGCTAGAAGTTGCTTTTTTACCCCTTTTAGTTACAAAATTATTAAAATTGTATTTTATTAACGTCTACACCTACCCAAACCTTAAACCTACCCCTCAAGGTAATGTAAAAAATAATGTTGTACAGTGTCACAAAATGTAATGTTATTTAGATCCCTTTATACCAAAGTTTAGCTCCAACCCTAATCAAACACACCTCAACAAATAATCAATTGGTGCATTCCAAACGGGATATATCGCCCCTCCAAAGGGCACTTCAGAGTAAAAATAATCATGCTCTCATTCCAAACCTAAGTGCTCAAAAAAGTGTCCACTTTAAAGAGCCCTTAAGGTTTAATTGACACTTCAGGCCCCTATGATCTTTTTGAGAGGGAAGTTGTCACACACACCGTTTTATTTGGAAGAGCACATCCCTATGCCATAATGCTTTCAAAGCTGTCACACCGAGGGATAGACCGTTTGATACGTTTCCTGGACAGTGCCCTATCTAGGATCCAAGTTGTCCATCCCTGATGTAAATACTAAAAAAAAAGCCATGTTTTTTTTCTGAATTCTTTCTATATTCTAACTGCCAACTCAGCCTTTATACTCAGAGTAAGACCAGTTCCCCCTGAGGCCAACATTTGCATTTTGTACGGTAAGTGTCTATCTCTTTTTGTCAGTCTCTTCCCTTTTCAAAAATCACACATGTGTTAGTCAGCTTAACTGTAATACAGGCCTTACAAATAGTAGAACTCCATTTTATGGCTGATCTAAAAAAGGAACTTATCTGAGAGATCAGGACAGAAAACGTACAATATGTAATGGTAGATTTACATCAGCACACGATGTGACAGGTGCTTACAAAGCTACATAGTTTGAGGTTGACTTGGTGGAAATATAATACTGCCATCTTGTGGTCTGACTATTTGGTACAGAAAAAATAGCAAGTATAAAGAGCTTATATTCCCATGCAGTGCAGGATTGATGTAACAGCACAGCATTAAACAATGGTTAAAATAAAACTGGGGAGTATGTATGAAAAATAATCATTTTTGAGTGTTTTTTGAGGTTGGTCTTCCTAAAAAGAAAGCTAGAAATATATTAATATAATGATTAGTTTGGAATCCATTTAAGACCATGCATGCATCCATTACAATGGACATCAAATATTAGCTCATGTTTTTTTTGAGCATAAAAGGACTGAATTTACAAAAGTAAATTAGTAAAGTATACATCAGGATTTATTATTATTATTTATTTATTTATTTTTTCAAAAAAGTCTTTCCACTTGGATATACAGAGTTTCGAATATCTGTTACTAAAATTATCTTTGGTATTGCTGAACTTTATCATTGTACTATTTAGAAAATATGTATGTATATGTATATGTATGTATATCATGATAATGCAATCTATAAAGCAAAAATCATAAAATAGAAATTGAAATAATTTATTGTTCAAGTTTTGGCCTAAAAAGAGAAAATGCATTCAGTAAAAGGTTGTGACATGACCATATTGATTGACTGATTATAGATGTTTAATTTGTTGTAGGTTGCTTATTTCATGCAACACTTTTAGACTATTAGCCCAGAATGAAGCGTCAAACAAAATGTGCAGGGCAGTGAGTTCACATGACAGGAACTGAAAACCACTGCTACAGATAATGCGCAATCTATTAAGAAAAAAAAAACACAAATGTTAACCTTTATGACCCTGAGAAGTACCTGCAAGTGCAATTGCAGTGTAAAAAAAGTAATATATATATATATATATATATATATATATATATATATATATATATATATATATATATATATATATATATATATATATATATATATATATATATATATATATATATATATATTTATTTATTTATATATTTATTTATTTATTTATTTATTTATTTATTTATTTTTTTTATCCATTTTAAGGTCAAAATTATTAGCCCCTTTAAGCTATATATTTTTTCGACTGTCTGCAGAACAAACCATCATTATTTAATAACTTGCCTAATTACCCTAACCTGCCTAGTTAACCTAATTAACCTAGTTAAGCCTTTAAATGTCACTTTAAGCTGTATAGAAGTGTCTTGAAAAATATCTAGTAAAATATTTTTACTGTCATCATGGCAAAGATAAAATAAATCAGTTATTAGAGATGAGTTATTAAAACTATTATGATTAGAAATGTGTTGAAAAAAATCTTCTCTCCGTTAAACAGAAAACGGGGAAAAGAATAAACAGGGGGGGGTAATAATTCAGGGGGGCTAATAATTCTGACTTCAACTGTGTATGTATGTGTGTGTGTATATATATATATATATATATATATATATATATATATATATATATATATATATATGAGCATACAATCCCAAATTAGAATAAGTTGGGACAGTATGAAAAACACAAATAAAAAAAGAACATAGTGATTTCTAAATTTACTTTGACTTGCAAGACCACAAACATTTTTAATGTGCTTCTCATGATTTTTATTTATTTATTAATTAATTAATTTATTTATTTATAAATAAACATGTATTCCAATTTTGGTTCTTGCAGCACATTTCGAAAACAGTTGGATCAGTAAATCATTTACCACTTTGTAATGATGTAGTTCCTTTTCACAACACTTAAAAGATGTTTAGGGACTAAAGACAAGTGATAAAGTCTTTCAGTAATTTTGTCCCATTCTTCCTGCAAACAAGACTTAAGGCGGGCAACAGTGCAGGGTCTTTGTTGTCGCATTTTGGACTTGTTGCTCGAAACAGTCTGGATGATCCTTTTCTTCTTTGGTCTGAAGCACACTGTGTCCATTTCTCCAAAAAAATACCTGACTCATTTGACCACAGTACATGTTTCCTCTGTGTGATGGTCCATCCCAGATGCCTCTGAGCCCAGAAAAGTCAATGTCACTTCTGGACACTGTTAACATAGGGTTTTCTTTTGGCACAGTGCAGTTTAATCTGGAATTTGTGGATGTAACAACGTATTGTGGTACTTAACAAAGGTTTGACAAAGTAGTCCCTAGCCTAGGTCCCTAGGTGATATAGCATATGAATAGGGATTCTTGATGCAGTGCTGCCTGAGAGATCAAATATCACAGAAGTTCATCTAAGGCTTGCACCCTTGTCCTTTATGCACTGAAATTCCTTCAGACTCCTTGAATCTTTTAATTACGTTATGCTCTGTTGAAATGGCGATGCAGTGGCGCAGTAGGTAGTGCTGTCGCCTCACAGCAAGAAGGTCACTGGTTCGAGCCTCGGCTGGGTCAGTTGACGTTTCTGTGTGGAGTTTGCATGTTGTCCCTGCGTCGCGTGGGTTTTCTCCGGGTGTTCCGGTTTCCCCCACAGTCCAAAGACATGCGGTACAGGTGAATTGGGTAAGCTAAATTGTCCGTATATGAGTGTGAATGAGTGTGTTTGGATGTTTCCCAGAGATAGGTTGCGGCTAGAAGGGCAAATTGTCCGTATATGAGTGTGAATGAGTGTGTTTGGATGTTTCCCAGAGATAGGTTGCGGCTAGAAGGGCATCCGCTGCGTAAAACATGTGCTGGATAAGTTGGCGATTCATTCCGCTGTGGCGACCCCAGATTATTCATTCATTCATTTTCTTTTCGGCTTTGTCCCTTGCGGGGTCGCCACAGCAGAATGAACCGCCAACTTATCCAGCACGATTTTACGCAGCGGATGCCCTTCCAGCCGCAACCCATCTCTGGGAACTTCCACACACACATTCACACTCATACACTATGGACAATTTAGCTTACCCAATTCACCTGTACTGCATGTCTTTGGACTGTGGGGGAAACCGGAGCACCCGGAGGAAACCCACGCGAACCCAGGGAGAACATGCAAACTCCACACAGAAACGCCAACTGACCCAGCCCAGCCGAGGTTCGAACCTACGACCCAGCGACGTTCTTGCTGTGAGGCAACAGCACTACCTACTGCGCCACTGGGTTGCCCACCCCAGATTAATAAAGGGATAAAGCCGAAAAGAAAATAAATGAATGAATGCTCTGTTGAAGGTGAAATATCTAAATGTCTTCCTATCTTTCTTTGAGGAACATTGTTTGTAAACATTTCAATCATTTGGCGATTAACCAATTTACCTGATTACTACCCCTAAATTGCTTCTGTCCCAACTTTTTTGGAAATGTGTTGCAGGTCTGAATGACAAGAAAGGATGTATATTTACAAATGAAATTAAGTTGACGATACAAAACATGAAATATTTGTGTTCATATTGTTTGCAATTAAATATAAGTCAAAGTAAATTTGGAAGTCACTGTCAGGTGCAAAATTATTCATACCCCTGGAAAATTCTAATTCTGAATTACTTTATTTTTTAGCTTATCGCCAAAGATAAATGGGCAAATACAGTATACCAGTATAACAGTAGAGACATGCAAAATGCTGGTCAGCATAATTGTAAGTGTTTGATTGCTGTAATACCCAATAAAGTTTTTTTCTATTGATTATTGAGAAGACTCTGAATAATTTTGGACATGCCACTTTTTGTTCTTTAAATAAGAACTGACAAACATTCCTTTTCCCACAATGATGCCTCTTGTACATCATCTTATCTTTTTGGGAAAAGCCTGTATCATTTCCGGTCAAATTTGCTAAGGGTATGATTAATTTTGGACTTTTTGGGACTTTGGAATGCTAAGTATATTTTATAAACTGCATTTTCAAAATTCACATAACTTTTTAAAGTAAAATGATGGCATTTTTTAAGGTAACTGGTTAGTGTTTTCTGCTAGTTAGCAAAACAAAGTCTAAATTGTCAAATAACAGAATGTAGATTAAAACAACTGCAAATTTGTCTCATTAAAAAAACACAAAAAAAAATTATTCCCTTACTGTCATCCCACATTTTGGTTTCACACTTTAAAATGAAACACTGAAAAAAAAGATTTTTGCAAAATTGTTGCAAACAATTTACTGTATATGGCTTGAATTTAAACAAAGAAATTAAATTTAGTAATGTTCAATTTAATTTGTTTGTTTAAATTCAGCCCATAAAAGGTGTTCACAACCACTTACCTTAAAATGTTGTAAATGGAAGAAATCATCTTTGAATCGTTTTTTTTTTTTTCAGTGTATAAGCTAATGATACAGTATATAGGGGATATATGCACATTATACTGTACATAGTTTGTCAAGATAAATTTTGGCTTAGACCTTCTTTTGGTTCTGTTTCACATCAAAACAAACTTGTTACCATATAAACTTAAACATGTAGGTTTATAAAGCAGCATGTACAATTATATATGGAAAAAATCATCATCAGAGGCTGTACTAAAACAGTAAACACAGCTTAAACCAAGTGCTTAGAATACTTATTTATACTTATAAGCATCTCTTCAAAACATTGAGTAAAAGTAGGCCATATTAGAATTTTCAGTCAGTTTAACTGTAATTTAAAGTAGGCCACATTCTGAAAATTAGGCTACGTAAAACGTGGACTGAAAGGAAACTTTCTTAATTTGAATTTTAAAAGTAGGCTTATACTAATAGCCCTATTGAATAAACTTTTTTGTTAGTCTTGTGTGTATCTTATTCAATCGTTTAAAGACTTTTTTTGGAACTACAGCAGATGCTTAAAATAAGAATTACAATCCGCTTCTCATTAACCCAATAATAGAAAACACTTCAAAATACCTTTAATATGGTTATATTTTTATGATATATTTGTATATTCTAAATTGTATCCACATAGATAACAGATGCAAATTTTCGAGCTGGAATGCAACATGACTCCCATGCTATTTGCGCATGTCTTTGCACAGCCTGTTTTGTGCCCCACTCTTTCTAGAAGCGACATGTAAATTCAAATAACACTTGACTAATAAATAGTATAGATAACCAATGAATTTGAATGACAGTTTGCTTTAATTTATCACCTATAATTGCAAAAATTTATTTCCTTTGAGCGTAATACATTACAATATTGATTTACTCCCCCCAAAAATAGTTGCATTACTCTTTATGGTAAGTAATGTGTTACGTTTACAAAAAAACACATTAAAAAATATATAATTTAGGATAATGTTATCCTCTGAGAACTTCCTGACCACAGAGCTTTACATGCCACATATACAGATTAATGAACGTTTGAAGCAGTGTGTTTGCTACTTTTGTGCTTTTTGTCTTATTTGTTAAGTAAAATCACTGTTCATTGAAACAATCTCCTTTTCCTTTTTTTCTATGCTTTCAAAATAATGAGAATACTTCCATCACATAAATGTAGGGCTCTGGCTTGCCATGTTTAATTCTATCTGTTCCTGCAGAGAGCAAATTATAGTGTGTGATTCAGTGTGACTTTTTAACGTTCAATTTTAATTCAGCAATGACTTTTTTAAAAGCTAATTTATTAAATTAAAAAGTAACTTGCATTACATTTTTTAAAAAGTAACTCAAATATTACTTAATTTCTAATGCATTACTTTACTCGTTACTTAAAAAAAGTAATATTACGTAACCTGTGTTACTTGTAATGAGTTACCCCAAACACTGGTTATAATTAATATTATTTATTATTAATATTATAACAGGGGACAAAGCAGCTTGAAAATACAGAACATAAAGTCCCTGGTCATTAATTTTTAATTATTAAGTATTATAAAATGTATACACTAACATTAATAACACTAATGTTAATAACATTTTTACTATAATAATAGTCCTACAATGGCTTTAAACATGATGCACCTAAAATGCATGATTTAAGTTGTTTGTGGTGTCACAATAGTTCCTAATATCTAGATCAGGGTTGCCAAACTCATTTCCTGGAGTCCGCAGCCCTACATGGTTTAGTTCCAAACCTGCTTCAACACACCTGTTTCAAAAGAGCCTGAAGTGCTCAGTTAGTTTGATGAGGTGTGTTTAATTAGAGTTGAAACTAAACTGTGCAGAGCTGCGGCCCTTCAGGAGTTTGACACCCCTGATCTAGATAAAATGTTCATAAAAAAAAAAAAAAAAATATATATATATATATATATATATATATATATATATATATATATATATATTTTTTTTTTTTTTTCCACGTAACTATCAGCCTTCAATTAATTTATTATAGGCTGTAAAGGCAATACAAGTGTTATATCCTCATAAAGATTTAAATAAAATCAATATGTGATCTAACGCTTAAGCTATAAAGTTTTATGTTGGGGTTTGCTTTTAATAATAGTTGCCTAACCATATCAGAATATAAGCTGGTTATTAAATGATCACATGACTAACCAATGAAAGTCGTTTCTGGCTGCTGTTAAAATATGCAGAAACGTTTGTTAAAATAAAACTAAACTTATTAATAATACCTCAATTATTTTTCCACAATAACCATTGCTCAGATGTTATATGTTTTGTTTTGTGCATGGGATACATGCATTGTTGCACTCGTACTAATGTTTTATCTTTCTCTCTACTTAAATGAAATATGCCTACAGGACATATTAACTGAAGTTATATTCTAGAATGTATCATTGAAGCTCTATTATACTGAATTCAATTATTATTCGCCACTGGTTTTATTGATAATCTACCAGTGGATGTCGTTGTTCTCTCGAATGTCACTGCTGGAGATGAATGAGCGCAAAGCCTGCGTAAAGACGCGTCCGGCGCCTTTCTCAATAGAGCAGATACGGCGAGAGAGGGAGAGAGGGGGGCAAAGTGAGTGTCTCCTATCACACTAGAGCTCAAACTAACGGGATTTGCTTATATCCTCTACATGCGCAGAGATTCAAGAACCAGACAAGTGAAAGCGCGTGTCCGATGTACTCGAGGAAAAGGAGAGCCAGCGCGAACTGAGATTGTTTTTTGACTTTTCTGCTTTTGCTGAACTGTTTGACGGTGGTACAGTGACCTATTTGGAGATTTCTTTGATTGCGAACGCGTAATTATTGTAGTGGTTTTAGATCAGGTATCCAGGAGTTTGTCCATGTCTTGGAAACAGATTCAGATTCACATTAGTTTTCATCTGGCATCGGTTTGATCATAGCGGCTGTGGACTGATCAAGCTCAGACTGTCAACTGAATTGATATCCCTGTAATATCTGAAGACAGGGAACGCATCTTCTCATTAGACACACAGCTGTGTTTCAGCACAGGAAAGGCTGAGGAAGGCGCGTGAGGATGTTGAGGGTCTCGGATGCTTTGGTCACTTTGGTGACTCTCTGCTGTGTGCTCAAAGGGACTGTCGGCGGATACGGAATGAGCATGTTCGCCGCTCAGACCTCCCCGCCGGATCCGTGTTACGACGAGAACGGACACCCCAGAAGATGCATCCCCGACTTCGTGAACGCGGCGTTCGGGAAAGAAGTGCGCGCGTCCAGCACCTGCGGCAAAACGCCTAGTCGGTACTGCGTGGTCACCGAGAAAGGAGACGAAAGACACAGAAACTGCCACACGTGCGACGCGTCAGACCCGAAGAAATATCACCCACCAGCTTACCTGACCGACCTGAACAATCCTCACAATCTCACCTGCTGGCAGTCGGACAATTACCTCCAGTATCCTCAAAACGTCACTTTAACTTTATCCCTGGGCAAGAAATTCGAGGTGACCTACGTGAGTTTGCAGTTCTGCTCACCTCGACCGGAATCTATGGCGATCTTTAAATCGATGGACTACGGAAAGTCCTGGGTGCCTTTCCAGTACTACTCGACCCAGTGTAGAAAGATGTACAACAAGCCCAGCAAAGCCACTATCACTAAGCAGAACGAGCAAGAGGCCATCTGCACAGATTCACACACCGACATGCACCCCCTCTCCGGCGGGCTGATCGCGTTCAGCACCCTGGACGGGCGACCCTCAGCGCACGACTTTGACAATTCACCCGTACTTCAGGACTGGGTGACCGCTACTGACATTAAGGTGACTTTCAGCCGCCTGCACACTTTCGGAGACGAAAATGAGGATGACTCGGAGCTGGCCAGAGATTCCTATTTTTACGCAGTTTCCGACCTGCAGGTCGGAGGCAGATGTAAGTGTAATGGACACGCGTCACGGTGCGTCAAAGACCGGGATGGAAACCTAGTGTGCGAGTGCAAGCACAACACAGCCGGACCAGAGTGTGACAGATGCAAACCTTTTCACTATGACCGACCCTGGCAGCGCGCAACCGCCAGAGAAGCCAACGAATGTGTCGGTAAGTCTATCATTTATTTCTGCATAATCTCTGGAAAGCGCCGACGGCGAGAACATCTCACCAGACATATCGTTTCGTCGCATGTGCAATTTGTTTGAGATGAGTTAGAAACCAGCCATGACTGCCAAGTCAAAAGTGCGGGTGTTTTCTTTCTTTTTATTTTGCTTGAAGTGAACTTTCAGGATCATTACAGTATAGCAATGTTCAAGTGACAGATTTATGGTGAATTTGCGCAATGGTTAGGAGAAAGATAAAGAAAAAAAATCTAAACATGTAAGACTTAATATATGATTGGAGTTAAGCAGCCGGTAGGTTCCGACAGTCTCCGTTACTATTTATCAAACATTTAAAAACGATTTTTACCAATCTCGACTCCGAAGAGCTTTTGGTTTGAAAACATAAATATGGGGACATATTTAACAAATCTATAAATTCACTTCTGAACGATTTTATGCCTTGCAAAATTTGGATTTTTATTACAAAAATAAACATTAATATGGAAATATAATAAGGCTGTATTTAGCTTACGCGTTTAATGCTCACCTCATTTTATTAAAACGTAAATATTAAGGAAACAAGAATTTGTCGCCTGTCCAGAATAGCTTGTTTTTTAAATAGTGCGCATTACACGAGATATCGTTCTGTAGCCTACTTAAATAAAAATGTTCAAATGATATCCGTAGTGATTATTATTATTTTTGAGGCAAACATATCATCATATATGTTGCATTACAATTAGCATTAAAACAAGTAACAGGTGTCTGTTAAGATTGCAGCAAGAAACACAAACACGACAGAATATTTTGTCGTCTAAAGAGCATTGTGATAAAACCCTACGAACCATTTCGTGTTATTCATTAAAATAAATGTATTAGGCTAATTAAAATTAGACACATATATTGATGATTATTACTTTTTAAAAATACTCTTGAATAAAATTGTTTTATTTAGAGTCATGTTTAGAGAAAAAAAACTAAGAAATAACTAGAATGATCAGATTAAATTATCAGAGGCTAGATTCCCATAGGATTTAGATATTTTTTATAAGCATTGAGATTTTATTAAGCATTTGTAAAGTATTGTAATTCAATTTAATATAAGAATATTTGAAATACATATTATCACTGCGTAATAAAGCTGGGAGAACACAAATATAGCCTGCTTCTTACGTCAGAAATTAATGAATAAAGCCGTAGATCTTAATTGAATAACGATGGACCTAATTTATAAACGAAATTAAATGTCATCATTTGTACAAAAATTTCAGGCCACTTAAGCTGATCTAAATTAAGCTGCCAGCACTCTTAAAGCAGTCACTTTACCAGCAGCCTGAGAGATTTATTAAAAGTGTATCTAGTAGATGCATTTAGTAGTTATAATAACATAACTATTAATAATAGTTATTAATATAATGATATAACCAATAATAATAATAATAAATAATAATAATAAGAAGAAGAAAAAAAATAAGAACTACTTCAACTGTATTAAATAAAATAAGTCAAAGAAATAAATACTGGATGAGTAAAATTGTCTGCATCTTACAACGTAATTTAAAAAAATAAACCTGTAATATTTGCTTTTTAATTTTAACAATCCTGTGGCTTTGGTATAGATGTAGTCTTCATTGTTGAATTTTATTTATTTAATAATTTATTTATTTATTTATTTATTTATTTATTTATTTATTTATTTATTTATTTTTGGCAATGTAAAAACTTTAAAGGAATCTAGATCAGTCTGCACTGAATGAGAGTGTACTGGGAATTGGACGTGGAATTAATGTCCGGTCCTGCATAAACATATCTGAATTATACCCAAATAAAAAGACCCTGATAATCATCACCTGTCATTCATCAGACACTTTTGTAGCAAAATTTGCACCTGCCCAGTGACTTTTCAAAGACTGTCTAGACTCGTCTTAGAAAAGAAGACCTTGTTCTCTCTCTACATGTATCTGCACTCTGCAAATATAAACAAACCAGGTTTAGACGCCACTGTCACGCAGGAGAAATGAATTGCTCCCCTGTATCCTTGACACTTTATTTTTACCGGGGCCTGCATGTGTGAGTCTTGCGTGGGGCTCAAAAGATCGTCACTCATAGCATCCATCTTGCTGTCAGCGAGCCGACGCTTTTTTGCAGAACATTCCTCGCCTGTGTTTTTTTCCTGAGCGCAGTGCCATCAGATCCAGTGCTGAAATGAAAAGAGGGAGCAAGAGAATGAAAAGGAATGAAGAAGTGAAAAGAGAAGAGTGAAGGGGTGGGCAACGTTAAAGCAAACAGAGCTTAAACAGGAGAAGAAAGAGCCGCATGACACCTCTGAGCGAGGGCAGAGCCCGAGGGAAAACCTTTGTGTGTGTGTGTGTGTGTGTGAGGGCAAAATACAATCAAACACCTACAGAAACACTATGGCAACCTCTCACTCATAACCCAAACCTAAATATGAAAATATAGTGTGTGTTGTAAATGATATGACTGAGGTTTGGTCCTCTTTCACCACTACCGTACTTTAAACGTTCCAGTATTTCAATGTGTGGATCTGATGGGCTCTGTTGGTAATAATATGTGTTCATGTACTAGATTGAACTCTCACCAAAAGGAAATTTCACCACAGATCTCGAGTTGAAATGGGGACGCTTTGCCATATAGGTACAATATAGGGTAAAATGATTTGAAACAGAGGTAATGAGAGAGGTTTTAAAGTGAATGAAAGGTAGGACAAGAAATATTGTTGAGAGAGAGAGTGTTTAGTAGATAGCGATCGATAAGCAGGATTGCAAGGAGACCCAGGTTTCACTAGAACTGCACTTAACTGATTGGATCCTCTTGTGGAAATGGACCTGTATGAACCCCTGAGAGCCCCATTAATGTGGCCTTAGGTTATTGATCAGCTTGTCCCATAGAGAGACATAATTCTTTAATGCATCGAGCAGTCTGAAGCCTGTCAAGAATATAAAGTGTGGGGAAAGAGGAATGTCACTCCGTACTTTGGCAGGGAAATGACTCAGATCGTTATATTACATACAAATCATTGTCAAGTAACATTTAGTTTGAAAATGCTTTAAATGATACACTCGAAAAATGACATTTAAAATGAGCTGAAACAATAAAATTCTTGGGTTTTTTGAGGAAGAACCTAATTGTTTTATGTTCAATTTACTTAAAATTATAGAAACTAATAAGTTAACTTAATTCCTTCAAGTTGTCCCAACACAAATAGATTGTGTGGAAACCAGCATTTTTATAGTGCTTATTATGTAAAAGTGGACTGTCAAACTCAATAATATTTAAAATAATAAAGTCAATAATAATTAAAAAATATTATTTTAATTATTAAAAAATATTTCCCAAGTGCTGGAAAACCTTTTTTAAACACAATAATTTAATAACTGTTTTCTAATAACTAATTTATTTGTCTTTATCATGACGACACTTAATTTCTTTTTTCTATTTTACTAAATACTAGTGTTTAGCTTAAAGTGCAATTTAAAGGCTTAACTAGGTCATTAGGTTAATTAGATAAGTTGGGTTAATTAGTCAAGTGTGTGTATGGATGTTTCCTAGAGATGAGTTACAGCTGGAAGGGCATCCGCTGTGTAAAACATATACTGGATAAGTTGGTGGTTCATTCCGCCGTGGCGACCCCGGATTAATAAAGGGACTAAGCCAAAAAGAAAATGAATGAATGAATGAAGGTTAATTAGTCAAGTTATTGACAAACAGTGGTTTAGTGGTTCTTTTAGTAAAACTAAAACATGTAAGACTTTCCCTATATAAAAAAAATATTATCGTTGGAAACACTTGGGAAATATTTAAAAAATAAATTTATAGGAGGGCTAATACATTTACATTAATTAATCAATTAATTAATTAATTTGTCCATTTGTTTGTTTGTTCGTTCTTTCGTTTGTTCATTTGTTCATTCATTTATTCATTCAAGTAGGCCTGTCACAATAATCAATATATCAACTTATCACAAAACACATGGACATGACCTCAATCATTTTTCGTGATGCAATTTACAGTTGAAGTCAGAATTATTAGCCCCCGTTTATTTTTTTCCCCAATTTCTGTTTAACAGAAAGATTTTTTTCAACACATTTCTAAACATAATAGTTTTAATAACTCATTTCTAATAACTGATTTCTTTTGTCTTTGCGATGATGATGGTAAATATTATTTTTCAAGACACTTCTATACAGCTTAAAGTGACATTTAAAGGCTTAACTAGGTTAATTAGGTTAGCTCTGCAGGTTAGGGTAATTAGGCAAGTTATTGTATAACGATGGTTTGTTCCGTAGACTATCGGAAAAAATAGCTTAAAGGGGCTAATAATTTTGACCTTAAAATGGTATTTCAAAAAATAAAAACTGCTTTTATTCTAGCCGAAATCAAACAAATAAGACTTTCTCCAGAAGAAAAAAATATTATCAGACATACTGCGAAAATGTCCTTGCTCTGTTAAACAGCATTTAGTAAATATTTAAAAAAGAAAAAAAAAAATAGAGGGGGGCTAATAATTCTGACTCCAACTGTATATCGCCCATACAAAACAATGTAAGCAACATTTTAGATGATTGCACAGCCTCTGTTATCAAATCTCTATTGAAGGTGTCAATATGGTTGGTTAAAAAAACTATAGACTATTTACTATAAATAACTATGGTATATAGTATACAGTATATTTTCATTTAGGTGCCTAACAACTGAAAATAGATCTGGTAGAGAATGTGGCCTGTTCGGTGTCCTGTGGCTCTGTTTAAAAGTCTAAATTGACTTTGTTAAACATGTTACCTTTTCCTACTGTAGTTCTTACTGTATACCTTTCCCTTTTTATTAACATTTTTATTAATTTGTTTAGGATACATACGTTTTCACATTCTGATTACAATGCCTAATTAAGAATAAAATATAATCTGTTCTTTGAAAGTGTATTTTCATCATGATGCTAGTATCGTTTTTGCATTATATACAGTTGGAATCAGAATTATCAAACCCCTTTGCAATTTTTGTTTCTTTTTTAAATATTTCCCAAATGATGTTTACAGAGCAAGGAAATTTTCACAGTATGTCTGATAATATTTTTTCTTATTTAAGTCTTATTTGTTTTATTTCGGCTAGAATAAAAGCAGTTTTTAATTTTTCAAAAAACATTTTAAGGTCAAAATTATTAGCCCCTTTAAGCTATATTTTTTCGATAGTCTACAGAACAAACCATCGTTATACAATAACTTGCCTTATTACCCTGTCCTGCCCAGTTAACCTAGTTAAGCCTTTAAATGTCACTTTAAGCTGTATATAAATGTCTTGAAAAATATCTAGTCATATATTATTTACTGTCATCATGGCAAAGATAAAATAAATCAGTTATTAGAATAGAGTTATTAAAACTATTATGTTTAGAAATGTGTTGAAATAATCTTCTCTCCATTAAACAGTAATTGGGGAAAAAATAAACGTGGTATAATAATTCAGGGGGTTTAATAATTCTGACTTCAACTGTAACTAGTGGCATACATTGATTTTAAAAGGACAGTATTATCGTTTATTGCAATAAATTGTGGTGCATCGGACAACAAAAATTTGATATCGTGACAGGCCTACATTCAAGAGCTTCCCCAGTGTTCTAGGTTGTCTATGAAAGATTGTAACCTCATTTTTAAATGACAGACGTATAATGTTTTTGAAAGGTATTCGATTGTTTCACATGCATCTTTCTGCTTTTCTTTGTGCATTATCTTAAACATTGCATAATCATTCATTTCATGTGTCAAAGTGTCATTCTGTGAAGTCATAATGAATGAACAAGCAATAAGTTTAACCTATTTAAATCTGCTCCACAGTAGGTAATTCCACTATGAAATCACTTTCATTTCAGTTGTAAACCCATATCATCAGTTGTAAACCCGTATCTTCAGTTGTAAACCTGTATTTAGCTCAGTTTAATGTTGTGTCAGTTCAGTGTCAAAAATGTGTACATTTTGCAAAGTTCGTTTATTTATTTATTTATTGCTGAATTCTTCTTACAATGTGCACTTAGTTTAAAAATCCAATTTCAGCTGGACTGAAAGAATAGATAGTCTGTTTTTTGCAAAGTCAGACATGTAGACTTAAAAAATATCTTAGCTTCATTCATTTATTTTATTTTCGGCTTAGTCCCTTTATTTATCAGGGGTTGCCACAGCGGAATGATCAGAAAACTTACTCAGCATATGTGTTACGCAGCGGATGCCCTTCCAACCGCAACCCAACACTGGGAAACTATCTAAGCTTCATCCTGGCACATTTACACTTTAATGGAACTACAGTTTGCCATGCCAATATGCACCTGGCATTAAAAACAGAGACAATGTCTAATTAATCCTTCAAATATGCTAGTACACATTGCATCACGTTGTAGCCTAGATATGCTCTAAGCTTCTGTAGCTCAATTATAACTGCACATGAACTGGATTGTCTTTCAGTAGACCAGAAAAAAGGCAGCGAGAAGCGCTTTAGTCAAGAGAAGGGAAATGTTTCACAGGACTACAATTATCTTGATGACAGAAGGGTTTGTGTTTAATCTCACACTGTGGTTTTAGATGACTCAGGGATGTTTCTCTGTCCTCTATTGTTGGAAGTAAAGCATATCGCTGTCAGAATCCAAATGGTTCCTCTTGTGTTTCCCGCATGTACTTGTTTCTCTGTCACAAAGTTAAGTTCAACTCTCTAGCATCTCTCCCACATGCCAAACCACAAGAAGACTGCCAGTTTGAACAGATTGTCTCACACAGTTACTGCATGATCTCCATGGACATAAATTGCACACTTGGAAGTGTTTTATAGCTATATTGGGCCTGATTCTGAAATTCATGACTGACTGTGCAGGTTGATATGTACCCAGGACATTTTATTTACAGTATGTACAAGAGGAGGTAAAGTACTGTCAATTGGTTCTTTGCAAATGTATTTTAAATCTGTTGGAATTTTCTTTGTTCTGCTAAAAACTAAAGAAGATGTTTTGAAGAATCTGGGTAATGGAACATTTGCTGATCCCCACAGACTTTGCATGGAATTTTGAATTAAATTAAATTAAATTAAATTAAATTAAATTAAATTAAATTAAATTAAATTAAATTAAATTAAATTAAATTAATGCGGTGGCGCAGTAGGTAGTGCTGTCGCCTCACAGCAAGAAGGTCACGGATTCGAGCCTCGGCTGGGTCAGTTGGTGTTTCTGTGTGGAGTTTGCATGTTCACCCCGCGTTCGCATGGGTTTCCTGCAGGTGCTCCGGTTTCCCCCACAGTTCAAAGACATGCGGTACAGGTGAATTGGGTAGGCTAAAATTGTCTGTAGTGTATGAGTGTGAATGAGTGTGTATGGATGTTTCACAGAGATGGGTTGCAGCTGGAAGGGCTTCCGCTGCATAAAAAACATATGCTGGATAAGTTGGCGGTTCATTCCGTTCATTCGGCGACCCCTGATTAATAAAGGGACTAAGCTGAAAAGAAAATTAATGAATTAAATGAAATGAAATTAAATTTAATTAACCCTAGCCCTAAGCCGAAAAGAAAAAAAAAATGAATGAATTTAATTTAATTTCATTTCATTTCATTTCATTTCATTTTTAATATTTAATTTAATTTCATTTAATTTAATTTTACCTGTTTCCTCTGGGTGCCCTGGTTTCCCCCACAGTCCAAAGACATGCGCATGAATTGGATAAACTGGCTGTAGTAAATGAGTGTGTGTGTGTGAATGCGAGAGTATATGGGTGTTTTCCAGTAATGGGTTCAGCTAAATGAGCAACCGCTGAGTGAAACATATGATGGAATAGTTGGCGCTTCATTCACCTGTGGCAACCCCTGATAAATAAGAGACTAAGCGGAAGGAAAATTAAATTAAGTTAATTTAAAAATACTATGGAAATCAAGTTTCATAACGATATGTTTTTCATCAGGGGGCGATGCAGTGGCGCAGTAGGTAGTGCTGTCGCCTCACAGCAAGAACGTCGCTGGGTCACAGGTTCGAACCTCGGCTGGGCTGGGTCAGTTGGCATTTCTGTGTGGAGTTTGCATGTGGTTTGCAGGTGAATTGGGTTGGCTAAATTGTCCGTAGTGTATGTGTGTGAATGAGTGTGTGGATGTTCCCAGAGATGGGTTGCAGCTGGAAGGACATCCGCTGCGTAAAATTGTGCTGGATAAGTTGGCGGTTCATTCCGCTGTGGCGACCCCGGATTAATAAAGGGACTAAGCCGACAAGAAAATGAATGAATGAATGTTTTTCATCAGAAGAGAAAGGAAAATCATTAAGGTTTGGAACATTACAAGGACCAAATGATGACAGTATAAAAATTTTTTATGTGATTTTAATTGGGTAAACAACACAGCAGGCACACAACATCCTAAGACGTTAATATTAGGTTGGATTTAGGCCGTGACGTCAGGTGACCAAAATTCAATGTCTAGTCAGCGTCTAAGGACAACGTTTTTTGACGTCCAATAACGACGTCAAATTACGTTGATTTTTGGTTGATTTTAGGTTGTGTTGGAAAGTGACCAAAATCCAACGCCTGATAGATGCCATAGTGGTAACGTCCTCATAACGTCAAGGTGTAACATGATGAGACGTTGATATTTGGATGATTTTAGGTTGGACATTGATGTTAACCTGACATTAGGTTCTGACATCAACCCGATTTTCATTTCCAAACAAAATTCAATGTCCCTATGACGTTGGGGTATGTCGGGGTACAACGTCATTATGACATCATGTTGACGTCCTGTACCTGCAGGGAAGTTTGAAGATCCAAAACAGATTTAACGGTTGTGCAAATGTAAAACGTACAGCTCTACTGATTTTATATGATCACTTCATTTGCTAAACAGAATGAAATGTAAACAACTTGACACAACAATTAAACTTTTGTCATTATTTCAGACAGTCTTAAATGGTAACAAAAGGTGACATCATTTTCATTTT
Source organism: Danio kyathit (assembly GCA_903798195.1). Classification (NCBI taxonomy): domain Eukaryota; kingdom Metazoa; phylum Chordata; class Actinopteri; order Cypriniformes; family Danionidae; genus Danio; species Danio kyathit. The sequence continues at coordinate 30,206,771 of LR812524.1, read as the reverse complement.
GGGGTGAAATTTTCCTTTAACTAAAATTAAAATAAATGAAAGCATTATAATAAACCACTTTTTGATCTTTATACCGAAAGTTCAGTAATAGGATGTTAAATGAGTTTGTCTGATTTCTCAGACAGTCAGCCAATAGCAATCTCTTTGTTTGTGTGTTTGTCTATGCCAGTAAAAGCAAATGCTCTAGTTAATGTTTTAGCTGCCACATGGCTTTTATAAATCATGTCTCTAATCTTCAAAGCTGCCGATGGATCAAACTGTCTCACCTATCAAGCAAAAGAAGGTGAGATGTGAGACGAGAAACCTGACGGAGCTTTTGCACTTTGCTCTGCTGCCTCCCTGTTCTACCTTTCTGTTGTTCAAAGGGGATAAATAACATGTAGCGGTTCATTTCTCTAATCCAAATGGCCACATTTCCCAGAATGCTTATCAGTGTTTACTGGTGTTCAACTCGAATTGTAAACCACAGGCAAATAAGACCTTCTCGCATGCGCTTAATTCTCACATGAAGCGCCTTTATGCTCTGCAGATGCGGCAAACCCTGCGAACACAAACACCTCGCAGTTCGAAACCACCTGTTTGTGATTGTACAACGTGAATGTTTTTCACTAGCAAGTGGGCAAGCTCATTAGCTCTTTCATGTTACTCCATACTGGCTGGCAGCTTTTTCAGCAGGAAGGTTGATCAAAAAAACAATGTTTTTGCGAATTTGGACTCGGATGCACAAGCTCAGCCTCTTCAGAAGAAGCAGAGAGAGAGCATTGAGCAGGCTGTTGTAAACCTGTGGGGCAGGCTGTGTGTTTTTGAGAAGGCCCAGACCTCCTGGCGAGATCAGTGCTGGCGGAAAGCCCACGCTGGGGTTCTGCTGCAAAGGGGGGTGGGTGGGGGGGGGGGGTGAGTATATTTCCAGAGCAGAGCCTGGCTCTAGAGCCCAAACCTCTGCAGCAAATTCAACCTGATGCCTGCCAGGTTGCAGCGCACTAGGCCCAAACCAGCCATCTGCATCTCGTTTAAGTAGACGCCACCACACGCACACATACACAGGCTCAGAAACATGAGCGTTAGCACACATATCGCATACACACAGGATGGTATATGTAAGAATATGATAATGCTGCAGCTTTTTCTTTTAAAGTTCAGTATGCCTCTCCATTGGGATGTTTTTGCTTTAAGTTCACCTGACTTTATGTCTTTTATGTTTAGATTGAACAACTTCACTATAATGCTAATGAAATGTTGGTCAGCAATTGAACTTCCTTTTTATCATTCATGTCATAAACGTCACTGTACTGAATCTAAACATATGGGCCAAAAAAAAAAAAACACATTAATCAAAAATGGCAGACATCCATCTGCTATAACAATGCATTATAGGTTTTATAAGAGAATTAAAGACCACCTTGAACAAAGCAAACTTGTTTATAGGATTTAAATAATATATTATATACATTACCGGTCAAAAGTGTGGGGTCAGTATGATTTTTAAATGTTTTAAAATAAGCTTATCATGCTTTATTACATCGAAAATACAGTACACATTGTAAAATTGTGAAATGTTATTGCACTATAAAATAACTGTTCAGAAGTAATTTATCATTAAATTTAATCATTTATTCCAGTGATTTTAAAAAAGAATTTTCAGCTTCATTACTTTAGTCTTCAGAGTCACATGATCCTTCAGAAATCACTCTAATATTAATTATTATTATTATTAATCTTATTATTATTATTATTATTATTATTATTATTATTATTATTATTATTATTATTATTATTATTAATGGTAAAAGGAATAAAAGCAATAATGACTGGAGTAATCATTTCATTTGAAACTACATACAATAAGAAAGCAGCTATGCAAATGCTTAATAAATATTTAACGGTGTAAAAAATTTTTTTTACATTTAATAAATGCTGCCTTGATGAACAGAGTAATTTTCTTTAAAAAAAAAAAGTAAAAAAAAAAACAGACCCCAAACTTTTACCGGTAGTGTACATGTCATTTTTTGCTGTTATATTGCCACAGATTTGTTTGTCAGTTGTTTAGAAGTATCATGTTCATAGGATTAAAAACTTGTTATCATAATAGTATGAAACAGAGTAAAGATGTTGGCAATTGCTGATGAGAGATGCAGCACAAAAGCTTTTATTGCGCTATAGTTGACCGCTTAGAGTTTTTTCTGGCCATGATCATGTTGGGAAGAATCAGCTCTGTTTTGTCAAACTAAATACAAAAACAAGGTTCTGTTAAAATGCAGCTCTGTACAGTGTAATAAAATGCACTATATTTTAAAGCATCTTAGTTTTTTTCACGTTTAATATCAATCAAAACCAAATCTACAGTGTGTGACGTCATAAGCATGCCAACACAGGACATGAAAAAAAAAATGTATATATTGTGTCTTTAAACATCTAAGTATAGCGATGTATACACTAGGCATGGAAGGATAACTGTTTTCAAGGTATACCGCAGTTTGGAAAAGCCAAGGTTTTAAAACTGCGAAAATATTCTGCTATACCTTTCCTACGATATATGTAAGATTTTTTATTTACTTTTTTTTTTTTTTTTTTTTAGGACAAAAGTATCTCCAGCAGAAAAGATATCCAAAGATGCCATTTTAAATTGTAAATAAATCAAATCTAAACTAATGAAGACAGCAGAAGTCAATAGCTACGTTTCCATCTACCTATTTTTATGCGAATTTTGGATATGCGCATAAAAAAAACGGTTGATGGAAATGCCAAGATGTGGATACATTTTGAAAATACGCATAAAAAACATATGTGCATAACTAGTGGGATAATTTTTTATTTGATAAGAAAAGATGCTCATAAACTGCGATGGAAACATTTTTACCGAACAAATTCTAGTATGCGCATTAATAAAAAGTCATTTCATTTTGTTATAAGAGATCATGTTATGATAAAAATGTGTGTGAATAGATAAACCAGCAGGCTGAGCACATTGTAAAACATCTGAAATGTTGTTTTGGTCATTCTAAAACGACTTAAAAATTGCAGTATTAGTGTTATTATATTTTTATTGACCTCCAGAATCAAGAGCTCAGGCCATTAAACGCCACCACACGTTCACTGCGTGTCAGGATTGGCTTCTGAGGCGCAAGTCATTTATTAAATGAATAAAAAGATTCAGACAGTTTCTCCTACCACAGCAAATTCCATTTTTACTGTTGATATTTGGCACTAGTTAATCAGGACATGACAATTTTGTTCGATTTGACTCGTTGGATGGAAACGCTGCTGTTTTGTGCATAAAGTTAATGCACATTTTTGGATGGAAACATAGCTACTGATTCATTTGAATTGTTTAGCCAGACATGTTTTCTGTTCCAAAATATTTTAAATGTTTCTCAAAATAAAATTTATTGTGTTCAAAGGGGAAAAAAGTTTTTGTTTTTATATTCAGACGTTTAAAAAAAAGAATTTATTTTAGAACATCACAATAATGAAACCGTGATATTTTTTTTTACCCAAGGTTATCATACCGTCAGAATCTTACACCGGCCCATGCCTAGTATACACAAGCTCTTTACCTCGACACTCCAGTCAAGCAATGTCATGAAATTCAATAGCATTTTATACAGTAGATTACTAGCAAGCAGATTCACAATAATAAAGATGAACAACAGTGTTAGTGTTGCTGTCAGTTAGACAAGCTCTTCAGTGATTATATTATACTTGTGAATATCTGATCTGAATAGAGGAATTTAACCAGGGAAGATTTACAAGTAAAAGAAGGCGGGGCCTCAGAGCCACACCTAGATATTACATCATCACCAAAGACCAATGGTAGTTAGAAGGTGTTTACCAAACTTTTTATAAACTCCTGAAATGAATGCCACATCACTTTGTTCTTCAGTTTCATTTGAAGGAAATCAGGGTCGTTGCTGTGCCCAATTTGTGAGAGAATACTGTAAAGTGAATCTGACATCATTTTTTTTTTTTTATTATTTCACTTTAGATTGCTGGTAATTGTCCATTTTTTTAAGGAACTGGACACCAACACTGATTGTAAATGGGAGTCAAGACAATTCATTCATCAGTCTGACAATGTTTAACGTTGTCCAAAGTTCTGTCTTCCCATCTTACCACATGTACATCTGTGGTCAGAGCACTTGAATATTGTTTTGAAATACAACGATCCTGCATGTTATGCAAGGACACATTGACAGCTGCGGGCCAATCTATGAAAAGTGTATATTGACAGAAAAGAAATATATTAAGCAGAACGATGGCTAAAGAACAGAGAATATCAAGCCATATTCCTTTCAAGAGCCGAAGCCTGCCGGGACTGGCATTTAATGCTTTTTTTTTTCCATGGATCAATTCCAGGTCTGAGAAGCGATGTGCATGATGTGTTATCATTCATGCTGTTGTAATTTTATGATAGAGTTGAGTTGGACTTTGTTGATTGTTTGTTTAATTATGAACAGCTGATAATACTCACAGATTGTATATAAGATCATATAATTAGCAGTGAACCGGCACATTGAAGAAGGCTTTCAGTCGAAATGTCTGTGATTTACTTTTTTAAACTTCATCTGGAATGAATTGCGTAAACATCTTAATGCATAAATATTTGAATGAGAAAATCTTGAGGAAATTCATTTTCATCATAACATGGACTGAGGCAGAACATTCCTACTTATACAAAAATTAATATTAATGCAAGATTGATGGTTGATGTGGTTGCCACAAATATATTCTCATTTCAAATAATCTCAGACTGGTTATGTTTATGACCTACTTGATATTTAAAAAATTGTAACATTTGAATGAAGACCTCATAATCTCCTTATAATAAGACTGAAATTATACAGCCTTAGGGCCCTATCATACACCCGGCGGAATAAGGCGCAAGATGTGTTTGGCGCGATGAGTTGCTATTTTGAGACCAGCGCAACCCTAATTTTCACATTTTACGCCACGTTCTTTAAATAGCAAATCCATTTGCGCTGCTTTGTGGACTCATGGGTGTGCCGGTCTAGAATGGAGGTGTGTTAAGGCGCATACATAAATATAAAAACCACTGCCTCCATGCCTTCTTCATCTCGGTGGGCTTTTTTCAGTTTATTCATGACAACTTGCTTTTGTATAATGTTATTATTATTAGTATTAATATTATTTATTATATGCAAATCTATATTTGTTTTAATAAAAACAAGCTTAGATTTGTCCACCTGTCGGGTTTTAGACCATATGGGGCATATGACGTGTGTTTGGATAAAACTCAGTTTTTTTTACCACACTTTCATTATTATTGTTTATTTATTAGTTTGCTGGAAATTTAAACTGAATTTAGAAATAGTTTTGAAACAAATCTTTGCGCTTAACAAACAAAATTAAATATGTAGGCTAATGGATGTCTTCCATGGAGTGTGTACAACACTGTTTCCTTAAAAGTAAAGGAGTAAGTGAAGAGAAAGAGAAATTAAAGAGGCCGAATGGAGGAGGCTCATTCTTTATCCTTGTGCTGCAGATGCTCTGTTTAACTGTTTTCTCACTAGTGAAGCATTTCGTTTTTCCACTTACAAAATCCGCCATGTAAATAGCAAATGCGACATGGCGCAACGCAACTGACTAAAGGGAATGGGAGACAAGTCTCTGATTGTTTTAATGCACGTTATGCTGAAATCACACCCTTAACTCATTAAGACAATAAGCACAACCCTGTTAGAAAATGCGCCGCGTATTTTTCCATCCTAAAATAGCAAAAGTGGATTTGGACATGCCCTTAATGCTTTTGCGCCATGTGCTTTAGACTTTGTGCCTAGATCGTTAAAATAGAGCCCTTAATGTTTATAAGACTTAAGATTTGCCCAGTAAAATGTTTATGACGAAAACTGATCTCAAGGCACAGTGTGTCTTTTTTTACATTTTGGATATTAATCATATTGAGTTCATGCTACTGAGATTCAGAAACATGAAAAATAAACCAAACAGTTTTTTTCTTTTGTTGTGAGAGGAACAATAGAGGAATTGCTTATTCCCACAAACATACAGTATCAAAAAGGGACAGCATTTACAAGACAAAATGGCATGGTTAAGACGCAAATTATATTGTGCTTTCTCTACCTCCCTTGGGCAAAACATTCATTTTTGAGGCTTTTGGTTGATATTGCTTGTCTGATACATAATAAAACACAGGTTCCATTTACAACCACTTAAACAAAAAATTTTGAGGTTTTTTGTTTGTTTTCAAGAAGAAAAATCTGAAAGTTTCAAGATGGAGGTGAGGGTTTTAATGGAAGCTGGGTTGCTTCTGCTCAAAACTGCTTCTCCTACACACTTATGACTTATTATGACTACGCTTTGTAATTTCAGGCAGGTTCATGTTATCACTTCACAGATTCAAAGTTGTTTCTTAGGAACACGGGGAATGTCATCCCTCATTGTCTGCGTTGTTAGTGCGATGCAGAAATAAAGCAGTCTCCACATCACTGACGGGAACCAGCTGAGGATAAATTGGCTGACTCTCACAACACAAACATTGTGTCTCGCGTTTAGAAGTCTGATACTGTTCACACAGGGTAAATAATACTCACTAGGATTTGTTTAATAGAAGTTATTAAATATACTGTATATTCTTGAAGATGCCTGCATGAACATCAAAAATGTGAGAACATTTGTGCTACATACTAGGTCACACCCCAACATAACCACCTTTTTATAGCATTCGTTCAATAACATAATTGCAACCATTGCATGTCTTTGTCTTAGGTGTGTCATGCTCGTTTTAGCTTAATGTTACAAGTTCGCATACCCGTTCTTTGGCTGTGAATTTTAGCACTATAAGGACAGCTTTCTCATATATCATACAACTGTGTAATTTATTGTCTGTTTCTGCATGAGCCTTAAGGGGAAGACACAGTTGACTTCACTCTTGATGGCATTAACACCTCTCTTAAATCACAGCGCTGCAGTGCTGTTTAGACTCACCCTTGTTGATACCTGTTTCCTCAGTCAGCGCCAGCCAGCGATGTTTATAGTAGGCACAGAAGAGGATTGTCTGCTCGCCTATTGATGTCTGGCCCTCGAGGCGAAGAAACAGCTAAATGAATTAATTGAGCATTTTATTTAGTAGTGAAAGCTTGTGTCAGCCTCTCTCAGCTGTGGTTTGGCAAAACACAGGAATAAATGAAGTCTGTCATGAAGATTCAGTGAGACAGATGATTGTGAGCAATTTCTTTTTTGGCACAAAGTAAGCATGAGTTTTATTTATTTATGTATTTCTAACATATGGAGACGTAATAGTGTTTGATTGTTATTATGTTACTAATAGTTACTGGGAGTTTTTAAAATTCAGCTTACCATATTTTGATGGTCGCTTTTAGAGATTCTATTGACTGTAAGTAACTTCTGCATGTCAACTATAGTAGAGCGTTCATAGTAGAGTATTAATAGACTTTTATAAATAGAATTATAATGATGCATTTACTGAAATGATGTCTAATACAGAATACATTTTTGCATACGTTTGACTGTGCTTTATCAAAGTGATCCTGTTTTCACAGATCTGCAAAATAATGACTGAAAATACTGCATTATGCATGCCAGGCCAGTGGCTGGCGATGTCAAACTGCACTGCTACATGCAAACTTACCTTTCTGTGTACAAATACTGTCCTGAAATCTGCTATTGTTGTTGTTTTGAATGTCACATACTCATGCCTGGCTATAGACTAATGTGTAAGGTGTACTCATGACTAGGGCCAGACAGAATCTGAGCACATTTTTTGCTATTTCTGCTGAGAATTTTGTATAAAATCTGCAGATTTATGTGGAATGATTTTGGGAGTATCGTAACTAAAAACTTTTTTTTAAATTAATACAAATCCAATTAGATCCACTTTTTGGTAATCAAAGCAAGTCTCTCATATAATATATCTACTAAAAGACAGAAAATATTAATGTACAAACTTTATTGTAAATAAATCCTATGAACATTTTCATATTAGTCAATAATACTACTAAAATTAATTTAAAAAAACTGAATAAATATACATTTACACACATTTACACAAGTAAATAAATAGACTCATGACCTCACCATTTCAAGCAAATCACATTTTTCATTTAGAAAGGAGCGCACAGTGCTATCATTTTCTAAATTGTGCATTTTTAAAAGTTTGTATTTTACACCTGCCATGAAGAGCCAAAACAAACAAAAAAGTTCAGTTTTAAAGGGATAGTTCACCCAAAAAGAAAATAGATTTTTAATTTACTCACCCTCAGGCCATTGAAGATGTAGGTGAGTTTTTTTTTATTCAGCAGAACACTAAAGAAGTCTTTTAGCTTAATTTGGGGTGACTTGTATAATGGAAGTCAATGGTCACTTGTTTGTAATCTACTGTCTGTGCAAACTGTATCATGCACAAGCTTCTGGTCGCTTGATGACGTGTATTTTGAATCTCAAAAATGTTTGACCATTGACTAGCATTATATGAATCACCAATTACTACAGATTAAACTAAAAATCATTAATGTTCTACTGAAGGGAAAGTCATACACCTTCAGTGGCCTGAGGGTGAGTAAATTAATGGACCCTTTTCACAAGCTTGTTATGACACTTCATCATAGTATTAAATCTTTGAAAGTTTTTAGTATTTCGATTTAAATTTTTTTTTTAAACGTAGGAACATTTATATGTATTTATATATGTATTATATCATCTTTGCTTTGCGTTTCTAATGCAGCGTCTGTGAGGCAGGACAGTAAATTTGACGTTATTCTCTTTTCTGGCTGCCGTCATCAGTCTCACACAATTTTTTTCCCTTTCTCTGAACGTCTTTATAACATCATTGTGGAGTATTTCCTTTTATTATTTGAGCAAATAAGATTGTAAAAAATGATTTGTTGTGTTCTCCCATTTACTGTGCTTTAAGTTTTCCCAACTATGAAGACTTCCGCTACTGAGAAACCTGGAAATGTGAAAAGGGTCTATGGTCAATTCAGATGCAAAAGCCTTTAAGTGCCATGTGAAATGTTCTTCTAAATGTAGCAATCAGCCTCTTACTGGATATTTATGTGCAGCTATTTCACTTTAAAGGCAATGAAAATAAGATATTCTTAAAGGTGAAATTACTGAGCTTGAAAACATGGACATTTTAGAAAAAAAACTCCTGATGTAACTTAGAGGGTTTTGCATCTTAACTGTTAAGTGTACTATTCTTTTAAATGATGTATCCAATGTTAAAAATATCGATAATATATTTTTTTCCATGTACAAAAGCAGGGGTGTCCAAACTTAGTCCTGCAGGGCCGGTGTCCTGCATAGTTTAGCTTCAACTTCCTTCAACACACCTTCCTGGAAGTTTCTAGTATACCAGAAAGAACTTGATTAGCTTGTTCAGGTGTGTTTAATTGGGGTTGGAACTAAAATATGCAGGACACCGGCTCTCCAGGACTGAGTTTGGACACCCCTGTACAAAAGCAATGTTCTCACATTATATAGCAATGGAAAATTGCAAAACATTCTGATAAGAAACAGTCAGTGTGTGATTTGTACTGTACATGCACATTAGTGGTTTCAACATGAAATATAAGTGTGCTTTTAATAATGTTTAAGCAAATCAAAAGTGTCATTGAATCATTTAAATGTGCCTGCCATGCCTTTTTAGGGGATTGAATGAGTAAGTGTCATTGTAAAAATCTAAAGTTCTAGAAATCACAGATTGTAAGCGACCACTCTTATGAAAATCTGCTGTTGAAGGGTTTCAGTCCCTTTTGAACAGTTCACCAACTTGCAGAGTGTGTGAAAACTAGAAGATCAGGCTGTCCGTTAAATAGGTTTTGTCAGATAATGAAAGTATTATCACCAGATGCCAGATTAATACCAATAACAAAGGTATATACTCAAGTATCCAGTCGAGCTTTATTGTCATTCCGCTACATATGTGGACATACAGAGGAATGAAATGTCACGTCTCGTAGGATAACAATGCTACATAAATTAATTATGAATACAAACACAACACTGGACATAAGAGCTATTTTAAAAACCTATGCGCAACTAACATATACTGTAAGATACTTATACACATAAGACTTAACTATACTGTACACATAAGATACTTAACTATACACATAAGACAGGCTATACAAGTACTTTTACTTAACACTGAACAATGTTGTGCAGGATATTGTGCAAGATAGGTATTTAAGGTTGGATATTGTGCAAAACAGTTAAATTTAAGGTTGAAGCAAGCAGTGCAACATTATTGTGGTACATTTATAGTAAACATCATTTTCCTTAATGAGTTTGTAAGTGTTCTCTAACTTTACCCAGATTATGCAGATTATGCTGAATAAACTGCTGTTTTACTCCTGTTAGGATAACTTCAAATAATACTAAGCAATGACCTATAGAATTTAGCAAATTGTAGGTTGTTCTCTAATTGTGTTCTCCACTGTATATTCATACTTTTCACACTGTCATCGTAGACCTGTCACAATGCAGAACAAAGTCAGGGACAGTTCCTAACAGGTAACATGTACACACACGAAAGAAAGTTTCTCAGCTCTGTCACTGCAGTCTGCCAGAATAAACATCAGCCGGATATTTTCCATGCAGTCTGCCAGGAGAATGTGTACTGCTGAGATTACAGTCAGGGATGAGACAGCTGAATAGAGTCAATGAAGAGCTCATGACAAACATCTGTACCTCTATGTCTAAAACCGAATTCTTGTGGTTCTGAGAATTTAGCAGAGAGAATGCGATGTACTCAAGTAGCCCTGTTCATCTTATGTTTGCTTTGAGAGACCACTAAGGACATTTCAAATTGATATCATGATATCATAAAAGTTTTTATATTAGGTAGCAGAAAAATAACAGAAAAGATTAAAGCAGAATAAAGCAGAATATATATATTAAATATGTATATTTAAAATACCTCTATGTCATAGTTATTGCTAGGGCTGTGCGATTTGGGGAAAATATCTAATTGCAATTTTTTTTAACAGATATTGCGATTTTGATTTGATTTGCAATTTCATTTTTAGTCAAGCTTCAGCTCGATATTCTGTATAGTAGCTTCTTACTGCTAGATTGCAGTGAGTGTTACTCAAAAAAAATGTTTTTCACCAGCATGGACAATGCCACACTTATTGCTAGACTTTATTGTAGGGATGTAAGGGATGTAAGTAAGAGGATAAATGGTGAACAGGTAGGTAGGTTGATTGAGTGTCCTATGGTGATGCCTAGAGACTCAGAGTGGGGGTACCGTCTCTGTAATATTTTGGTAGAGTGATTTGACCCCCCTGATTCAGCCTAGGAGTGAAGAGAGGGTTATACAATGCAAAAAATGATTTTCTTACTTAGATTTTTTGTATTGTTTTTAGTCCAAATATCAAAAAAATTCTTAAATCGAGAATAATTTTCTAGACAAGCAAAACATATTGTCTTGTTTTAAGAAATAATATGCCAAAATTAAGTGAGTTTTTCCTTAAAATAAGCAAAATAATCTGCCAATGGGGTATGCAAAATAATCTTATGTCAAAAAGAAAAACAAGATTATTTTGCTTACCCCATTGGCAGACTATTTTGCTTATTTTAAGGAAAAACTCACTTAATTTTGTCAAATTATTTCTCAAAACAAGACAATATGTTTTGCTTGCCTAGAAAATTCTTCTTGATAAAAGATTTTATTAGATATTTGGACTAGAAACAAGACAAAAAAATCTATGTACGAAAAGCATTTTTTGCAGTGTAGGATTGTAAATGGGCAGTGAGGAAATAGAGGAAGGGAGGGTGGGTTTGAGAGAACAAGAAGAAGAGTGCTAGAGAGCTGGTCTGCCTTAAATAAGTTTTAGGTGATTGGTTAAGAAGTCAAAGTGAGGCGTGGTTCCGCTGCCGAACCTTTGTTAACAAGTTAACTCCATTTATATATTCAGAAATTAAGCACTACTTTTTCTCCAGAGCAAGCAGTAGTGAGTTATTAGTTATCACCTGGTGCCTGTGGTGCTTTTGTAGGTGCTGGATGTTGTATTTCCTTGTGCTGTGGCAGCAATTCTTCGACAGCTCTTACAAATGAGCAGTTTTTGTTCAGTGTCTGTAACTTTGAAACCAAAATATTCCCATATTACCAACATGCTGATTTTCTTTGATATGAATTCGACTATTAATGCTTCTGAAGCGGCAAATGCCATCATCCCTCTTGTCCGCGCTTTCCTGTTTGCTTTTATTGTGGGTGTTCTGCATAGTTTGGTTGCGCATTTCTGATTGAGCAGAAAGAAAGTGAGCTCACTCAATTGGCTAGTAACACACAGAAATTTCATATTGCAGCCTCTTGCGATTAGCTAATTGCAACGGTTCAATTCGAGATTGCGATTTGATTTCGATTAATCGCACAGCCTATTGATTACTATCTCAATAGTTAGTATGTGATGAGACACCTACTATATGACACAAGACGAGACATGAGATTGGGTTCACAAGAACAAGACGAGACGAGATTTTTAACCTATTTTTAAGAAGTCTTTTATTCAACTGAAAAAAAAAATCACAAATTGCTATTTAGGTGCTTTTTTTAAATTAACTTGTAATGTTTACCATTTTACTTCTATTTTAATGAATTCTATTCAGTAAAGGACATGCAAACACTGCAAAATATTTAGCAATATTTAGTCTTTTATATAACATTTTAAATATTAGCAAAATGTTTGCTAATTAATGAATGAAAAATAGATTTTTATTCAACTAAAAAAAATCACAAAATGCAAAACAATTTAGGTGGGGTTTTTTTTGTTTGTTTTTTTATTTAAAAGTAGTATTTTATTTCTATTTTAACGAATTATATGCCGTAAAGGACTGCAAAATATTTAGCTATAAACTCTACTGACTGACTTCACATGAGCTCCTTGAACTCCTTTGCACAAAATGAACTTAAAAAAGAAATCATGTTATTTTTTATATTTCATTCTTCATTTTTCAGCAGTTTCTCTTTCATTCAGCAACATTTCTTCCATGCCCCCATGACTCACTCTGAGGTACTGGATGTGACAATGAAGTAAGGACTGATAGGAGAGAGTTGTTTTAATGTAATTTAATACCGTTCGCTGAATGTAAAGAGAACTTATGTTTTTCCCGGACAGCATAAACGCGTGTTCTGTGAGGATCTTGTCACATTCCTAATAGTTAGCGATACTATCTCAATCGATATTTTTGCTATCTCAATTTTCAGAAATCAGAAATCATGCTGATTTGGTTTAAAACTAACATTTTTTTATTACAAAAAAACATGATAATGTCATTGTTTGATCAATTTCATGCATACATGCTACATATAGGTTGCAATAACTTTTGAATGATCATGTTTGTAATGTACAGTTGAAGTCAATTGAAGCCAATTTCTGTTTAACGGAAAGATTTCTTCAACATGTTTCTAAACATAATATTTATAATAACTCATTTCTAATAACTGATTTCTTTTATATTTGCCATGACGACTACATAACATTTTACTAGATATTTTTCAAGATACTAGTATTCAGCTTAAAGTGCAATTTAAAAGCTTAACTAATTGGATTAACCAGGCAAGTTATAAAAATTAGGCAAATCATTGTATAATGGTTTGTTCTGTAGACAATCAAAAAAACAAAACAAAAAAAAAAAAAGGGGGGGGGGGGTTGTTGGGGGCTAATAATATTGACCTTAAAATGGTTTTTAAAAAATTAAAAGCTGCTTTAAATCAAGCTGAAATAAGACTTTCTCCAGAAGAAAAAAATATTATAGGAAATGCTGTGAAAAAATCCTTGCTTTGTTATACATTTTTTGGGCAATATTTAAAAAAAAAAAAAAATCACAGGAGGTCTTTTATGTCTAAGGAGAACTGAAGAAAATGTCTGTGTAATTGCATTTTGAATATTCATTTTTTTAATCATAGACCACAGGTGTAAAATATCATGCAATTTCTTTAACATATTTTGTCATAAGATATTTTTAAATTAGATTTTTTTATAATGCATTATTTAAATCAAACTGAGAAATGACTGTGCACATCAGCTAACTGTAAAGCAAAACAAAAGGAATCAAATGAAAGAACACAGGCACGAGAACACATAATCAAAATTAGAATAAAAGGATATTCTTGTCATTTAAAAGCTCCTGTTATGCTCTTTTTAAACCTTCAGTTGCATAGATGACAGCGTCTGGAAGGAAGTATTCCTTGCTCTTTCCTTATGAGGTGAAACACAGGTCTGCTGCTGCTCTAGATTCATGGCCCTCGTGCTGGCGGCTGTTTTGAAGCCAGTTAAAGTGTCAGTACACTGTTAACACAGATCATAAACAGAGCTGTAAACAGTGCAGCAACACTGACACATTCCATGCGCGCTGCCCTGCGCGACCGTTTCTCTCTACATGTATTCTCCTTGATGACTTAAACACTGTTGACCGGGTATAGGTTCTGAATTGATGACCTCAGCTTAAGGTGGTTCCTGTGTGAAGGGCAAGTGTTTTGGCTGGATTCTCAGCCAATCCAAACATACAGCAAAGACAAAAAAGAAAAGAGCAGAGAAAGATAGAGAGAGAAGGAACTGTTCAAATGTAGTATAGATTTAGAGGGAAAAACGCTGACACAGTTCATAATTCTACTATACTATTAAACCTATACTCACTGGCCACTTTTGTTAGGTACACCTTACTAGTACCGGGCTGGACCCACTTTTGCCTTCAGAACTGCCTTCATCCTTCGTGGCATAGATTCAACAAGGTACTGGAAGTATTCCTCTGAGATTTTGGTCTATATTGACATGATAGCATCATGCAGTTGCTGCAGATTTGTCGGCTGCACATCCATGATGCGAATCTCCCGTTCAACCACATCTCAAAGGTGCTCTATTGGATTGACATCTGGTGACTGTGGAGGCCATTTGAGTACAGTGAACTCATTGTCATGTTTAAGAAACCAGTCTGAGATGATTTGCACTTTATAACATGGTGCTTTATCCTGCTGGAAGTAGCCATCAGAAGATGGTACACTTTGGTCATAAAGAGATGGACATGGTCAGCAGCAAAACTCAGGCAGGCTGTGGCATTGACACGATGCTCAATTGGTACTAATGTGCCCAAAGTCTGCCAAGAAAATTTCCCCCACACCATTACACCACCATCACCAGCCTGAACCATTGATTCAAGGCATGGATCTATGCTTTCATGTTGTTG
The DNA here is from genome assembly GCA_903798195.1 of Danio kyathit. Lineage (NCBI taxonomy): Eukaryota > Metazoa > Chordata > Actinopteri > Cypriniformes > Danionidae > Danio > Danio kyathit. The sequence continues at coordinate 30,191,591 of LR812524.1, read as the reverse complement.
ATGCCAAATTCTGACCCTACCATCCGAATATCGCTCCAGAAATCGAGACTCATCAGACCAGGCAACGTTTTTCCAATCTTCTATTGTCTCTTTGGTGAGCCTGTGTGAATTGTAGCCTCAGTTTTCTGTTCTTAGCTGACAGGAGTGGCACCCGGTGTGGTCTTCAGCTGCTGTAGCCCATCTGCCTCAAGGTTCGACGTGTTGAGCATTCAGAGATGCTCTTCTGCACACCTCGGTTGTAATGTGTGGTTATTTAAGTTACTGTAGCCTTTCTATCAGCTTTAACTAGTCTGGTCATTCTTCACTGACCTCTGGCATCAACAAGGCATTTGCGCCTACAGAATTTACGGTCACTGGATATTTTCTTTTTTTCTGACCATTCTCTGTAAACCCTAGAGATGGTTGTGCATGAAAATCCCAGTAGATCAGCAGTTTCTGAAATACTCGGACCAGCCCGACTGGCACCAACAACCATGCCATGTTCAAAGTCACTTAAATCCCCTTTCTAAGGGAACATTTGTTGGACATTTGTTTTGTTTTTTTTGGCTTCATTGGTGTTGTGTAAATGTACTGTAGTTTTTGAGTGGGCTTCTTAAGCAAGGGGTTATTCTTGCCTGATGCTTGGGCAAGGGTGCATGAGAAAGGGATGTGTTATTGATATTAGTGAGTGCAGGTAGAATGGGCTACATGCACGGGGGCTTTTTATTTTGAATATACCCACTCAGGTGCTTTCGGTGAACATTATAAACTCACCACATTTAAAATGGTTGGTTGGAAATCAATTATCTGCACTACTTTATTGAGACTGTGTAATTTTGGACTTACAACAAACAAGAAGCATTGAATATAATTCTATTGTTCCATGCCATGTCTTTAAAATATGGACATTTATTTTACCATAGAGTTTTTAATGAATTTTCAGTTCTCAGCTGCTGCTCCTCATGGCTCTGACATTTAAAGGGCATTTCGTCTCAGTTTACGATTGAACAACTAAATCAATGCCTAAGTCTATTTAATTTACTATATTTTAATTATATTACATAATTTATGCTGTAAAAGGAGCCTTATAAATGATCACATCAATCTTTCACCGGAAGTTTATCAGTGGCTGAAAAACACTAGCTGTTTATACTGTATAGCCCATTATAGGTACAATGATTCGAAGAGATTAAATAAAAATTTATTAAGCAAAAATGTGTTAGGGTGATTGGAAAGGATGCATTTGCACCTCCGAGAGAAAACAGGAAAAAAAAACAAAACAGGAATGCTCGCAGAAAACATTAGAAACACAAGAGGCATTGGGGTGCCACAAGATGTTTCTCTGAGTAGAGCACAATGTGTCAGTTGTAACGTACTGTATTTAGTTGTGAGAACTGTCTAAGCACCACCAGAGGAATACCATTCCCAGGAAGTATATCACATGCAACTACACAATAAACAGCTAAAGTGCAGGTCTGAGACTGCATGTGCAAGTCTGCACCCAGATACTATTGGAGATCCAGATGAGTAAAAGAGAACAAATTTGTCACTGCCTGATAAACGGGTATCAAATATCAAAAAGATAAATGAAATTTGCTGTACTTGAAGAAGCCATCATGATCCTTTTTTCTTACATAATAAATTACTTGCACCTCAGAAGACAAAGACACAACACAATGAATGCATAGTGGCTTTGAGAGGTGTGAGACCGCTCTTTGGGAGTGCAGCTGCGCTCATGACAGTACTTTTAGTTAATAATACCCAACCACTGTGATGACAGACTTTGGCTAAGGGATTTGAGAATGACCAAAACAACTTTTTGGATACTTTGCAATGTGGGCAGACCGCTGGTTTGTTCATTAATGCCATGCCATTTTTTTGTTGTCAGGTGACATTTTAAAACAAAATCACATGATGTTTAAAATGTGCATACTAAACTTTATCTGGTAAATGTGTTTCCATCGTAGTTTATTTACATTTTTGTATTATTAGATGAAATGTTTATTAAAATGTATTCACTTCTTGGCATTTCTAATAAGCATTTCTATGTGATTGCATGAAAATAGGAGGATGTAAACATAGCTATTTATTTAAAGCAAAGTTTATTTGAAGACAAAATGCATAGGGGGTATAATGCAATAAATATGGGTGTCACGATCATCAGCGATCTAACCTTCATAGATCGCTGGAAAACATTCACATTTACATGGACTACAATCCTGTCTCATATGAACTACAAGTCCTGTAATGCAACACACACACACACACCTGCTCCAAGTCTCCATTCATTAGACTCACACAGCTGATGCTGCTCAAAGACTGATTACAAGGACTATAAAAACAGTACAAACACACACATTGTTGCTGAGTCTTGTTGTACAGTATTGTGAACATTATGATGCAGTTTCCTTGCCTTGTCGTGCCGTGTGTTTACCCTTGCCTTGTTTTGTTTGTTTATATCTGTCTGCTGCCTGCCTTTTGATCATCTGCCTGTGTATTCGACTACGACTCTGGATTTGCCTACATATACAGTTGAAGTCAGAATTATTAGCCCCCCTTTGATTTTTATTTTATTTTTTTTTAATATTTCTCAGATGATGTTTAAGAGAACAATTAAATTTTCACAGTATGTTTTGGTAATATTTTTTACTTTTGGAGAAAGTCTTATTTGTTTTATTTCGGCTAGAATAAAGCCATTTTTTAATTTTTTAAACAACATTTTTAGGACAAAATTATTAGCCTCTTTAAGCTAATTTTTTTTCCAACTGTCTACAGAACAAACCATCATTATGCAATAACTTGCCTAATTACCCTAACCTGCCTAGTTAACCTAATTAAGCCTTTAAATGTCACTTTAAGCTGTATAGAAGTGTCTTGAAAAATACCTATTACAATACTATTTACTGTCATCATGACAAAGATAAAATAAATCAGGTATTAGAAATGAGTTATTAAAACTATTATATCTAGAAATGTGTCGAAAAAAATCTTCTCGCCGTTAAACAGAAATTGGGGAAAAATAAACAGGAGGGCTAATAATTCAGGGGCTAATAATTCTGACTTCAACTGTATCTGTTTACTCCTGATTGTGACCGTTGCTTGCTTGACCATTCTCAATAAACTTGCGTTTGGATCTGCACTCCTTTTGTCAGTGTCCTATTCACATCACAGATCTGTCACGATCACCAGCGATCTAACCTTCATAGATCGCTGGAGAGCATTCACATTTGCATGAACCACAATGGAGACTTGGAGCAGGTGTGTGTGTATTGCATGACAGGACTTGTAGTTCATATGAGACAGGATTGTGGTCCATGTAAATGTGAATGTTCTATCTATGACGGTTAGATCGCTGGTGATTGTGACAATAGGGTTACTAAACTTAAATACAATAATAACATCATTTCCATTAAACGTTTGGCCCTTAACAATAAAATAACAAACATATAATCTAAAAAATAATCAACTTTTGAATTGAATAGTTTTAGATAACAAATGTTATGTAAAATAGTTTAAAGTAAAAAAAAATATGTCAATTTTGAAATAAATAAATAAATAAATAAATAAATAAATAAATAAATAAATAAATAAATGGAAAAAAGCTGAATCCTGGTAATTTTAAGAGATTTATAAATCCCGTCTGGATGCGAAAGAGGACGTTTGATCACCCTGGTTTATATGTATAGATTAAGATTAATTTTAATTTAGCATGCAAACTCTTGGAAGCACTTGCAGAGAACGGGACAGCACAGAGCTGTCAGCGTTCAGTGTGCCAACAGAATTCTTTCTCTCAGTGCAGAAAAAACATCAATGAAAAACAGATCTTTCTCACTATTTGTACTTGGGGCACCACCTGAGGTGCGACCCCTGGCACTTGAGTCTTGAAGGGTCCAGTAGGTCTGTCGACAGGACCACCAGCAGTGAGCATGAGCACATCGTCCCCGAGGCAACAGTTCCCACAGCAACCAGCTCTCTGTGATTAATGGCTGTATGAAATTACGTGTGTTTAGTTATACACTTTGTCCCGGACCCCCTAGCCGTACCCCTCACACACCCCAGCAGAGCTTCTGCCCTACCTCAGAGAAAAGCTATGAAGCACGTTCTGAAGGATAAAGTAGTGTAAATATACTACGGGATTTAAGGTGAACACTAACTAATGACAGGTTTTATAAGGTGCTCTGGCAAATATTGAGATAGCGCTGGAGAACCGTTGGGACTATGCAAGTTTGATAAATGAGATACCTCTATTTGCATTTGCACAGAAGTAAGAAGCCAAAAAGCCCGCTGACCCTCTTTTGAGAGATGGCGAGTCTCGGTTTGAGGTAAACCGAGCTCTTCTCGCCTCATTTAAAGCGAATTTGTCTTTATTTACCCAAACTGTGGTACTTGAACATGACCATGTTTTGATTTGTAACTGTTCGTGGTTTGGAACTGCAGAGGCTTGTTCAAGATTCAACTGTACACAGAGCCATTGCTTTAGGGTATTGACTTAGATTAATACTCGACACTGTGAATGTATGTACTGGCATCAGAACGCTAAAACAGGGCTGATGGGTGAGTTTAGATAAGATTTAAGAAAATCCCAGCAACAGAAAGAATCTGGTGTTTTGGACAAAGCTTCAGAGTATTCGGTTCATTGTTACGCAATATACCAACAAAGGTTGATTGGAAAAACGTGCCCATGGCAACATTTCTGCAGAATGATTTCTATTATTTGCTTCTTATACATTTTGCTACAATTTCAAAGTTAAATGTCTTGTGAGCTTAAGTGGTACTAAAAGCTTGTTCAGTTTTATCCAAAACAGATGACCACGAATCTGGAAATGCTTTACTTCAGAGGTTGTTGTTTGTGTTGTGGCAGTTCAGAAATGAAATGACCAAGTGACGGGGTGCTGAAAAGTTACTGCTCTAGCACATATGATGATAACAAACCGGATATACACTAAACCTAAATGATAATGTATTAACAAAAGCAGTTTCAATTTTGAGCAAACATGTAATTTTTGGCTTTTTTTTCCTTGAAGTTTCCTTTTCGACTTGAGTTTCATAGGACTTGATTGCAAGTGCAGTGCTTTGAAAAAATGTACAAAAGCACGCACATCACTTTTAATTGGGTGCTTAGCCAAAAAAAACACAAAAAATGCAAAATATATATTTAAACAGGCGGCAACACCAAAGCTTCAAAAATGCAAATTTATTAAATTAAAAGAGGCTGACACAAAGCGTGTAACGTTTCGAGCACATGACTCTTCATCAGACAGTGTTCATCACAGTAAGGTGCTCCTTTTTGTACACTTCCGGATCACATGATCTCCTATTATCTCACAACAAGAAAAAAACGGAAAAAAAAAATACACATTTATAAATTATACAACTTGGATATTCAAAACAAAAATGCAGTAACAAACCATAATATTACATCACAAATGAAAGAAAACAGAATATAACAAGGAAATACAACAAAAAAATACAACAAAATATAGCCAAAAAATCTTTACCCAAACATCTAATTAAACATTAAAGAATTATTAAAGAAAAGGACAATTGCCAAACTCCTCGTTTAATCCTCTTGGAGACAATGTTTGTAGAGTGAAAATCCTTTCAGAAGCCTTTTGGCTTTTAGATCATGTGATCTGGAAGTGTATAAAAAGGAGCACCTTACTGTGATAAACACTGTCTGATGAAGAGGCGTGTGCTCGAAACGTTACAGGCTTTGTGTCAGCCTTTTTTAATTGAATAAATTTGCATTTTTGGAGCTTTGGTGTTGCCGCCTTTTTAAATATATAAAGTGCAGTGCTTTACCAGATGAGCGTTTAGTAGATCAGAAAATATGTATCTATGGACAGTGCTGAGTTGTAGTAACTAATTATATGCAATTTAGATTCTGTATTTACTGTAGAAATCCAAAAAGAGTGTCATCAGAATACATCGTGTGATTAGGTGTAAAATAAAAAAAACATGCCAAAGTAATTTGCTGTTCATTTCACTGTGGCGACCGCTGATAAGCTGATCTCACAAATAAACATAAGTATATTACATACTAGGGCTGGGCGATTTGGCCTAAAATTAAAATCTCGGTTAATTGAACATTTTAACTCGATTACGATTAATGAACGATTCTTTTATTTATTTATTTTTACTTTTTGCCCTCTCCGCATCACCCACACTCATCAATGCTATCAAACCGACCAATCATAGAGCTTGCGCTATATGTCATTGCGACGTGTTACTTTTTTTGAGAAGTCATCGTCACGACGAGGGATATGCGACCGTGTGAAGGCTGTGCTAGGCCATATGCTGTGTAAACAGAGCGGGGTCACTTGACTCCACACGAAAAATTTGATCGATTATAGGTTCTGAATGTTGATTTTGATTACTTTTCGATTAATCGTCCAGCCCTATTGCATACTGTCCGAAAAATAGCAAATGCGTACAAATTCATCTGATTTAATTTGTATGATAGTGTACAATTTTTAAAAAGTGTGCCCCCAAACCCCACCCCTAAAGTCACCCTTCATTGATGAGCAAATGGTACGAAAATGTAGAAATGAATTAATGCAAATTAGCCACTAAATCAAAAAGTTACAAATTGCAGTGAGATTGTATTGAATATTCACAAATTCATTTATTTATTTACTTACTTAAGTTATTTTTTCCTGAAAAAGAGAAGGTCCACCAGGTCACCTGAGTTAACCAGACCTGATCCCACTTAATCCAGGATTTCAGAAGTGTGTGAAAGAAGGCTGAGTTGTGGTCAGAAAGTGCCTCTGCCCCCTGACCTTCATGAACACTGTGCTTTGAGAAAGTTACGGGGGGAAATCCAGAGATGTGGTAATGAATTTGCAATTTACTGTACTATATATACACAACATGTGGTGCAGATATGAATGTGAGACTATGCTTTTTTAGATATGTGTAGAGTTATTCTATATAGGGATTTTTTCTTGGAAAACCACACAAGATTTCACATACACAAGCACATTGATTCAATCTACCCAGATTAACATAGAAAAAAAGTCAAAATACCAATAAAAGATCATCTAGGAAAGCCAGTGAAACCATAGGTATTTTACTGTTTCCTCATTTCTGCCCATATGCATGCCTTCAACTCATTAACCAAAGAGGAAAATTCATAATCAATAACAGATCCATTTTTATAAGCACATTTACTTCATTTATTGATCAATGTTTATCTTGGAGTGTAGTATTGGAATTTAAATTAATGAAACATGTTCTGAATAACTCTAAAATATTCATTTTGCTGTAAAATATTCATTCGGCTATTATGTTCTGCTTACTGTGCATATTATGCTATACTGCGTTTTAGTCATTTCATTCGTTTTCATGAGACTTTTATGGACTGTTTCTATTACTGCCTGTATGTTAATTTATTTAATTTTTTAGCAAGGATTGTAAACAATTAGCTTCTTGCTTGCTTTAAAAAATTATTTATGTTCATCTCTCAGTATGTACAGATAAAAAGGAATTTTCTGTTGAAGTGGATATCTTTGGCCCATCAAAATATAACCACATTCTGGTTTATAGGATTATTCTATACAGCAAGATATTTTGGTAACACTTTAGTTTAGGTCACAATTCACAGTATTAACAACCCATTAACTAACACTACTAGCTTAATAAACTACCAATTAGCCATTTATTAATAGTTATAAAGGTGGTAGTTGGGTTTAGGTTTTGAGTAGGATTAGGGATGTTGAATTAGATCTTACTTAATAACTACTAATAAACAGTTATTATCTTAATAAGAGGCAGTTAATAAGCCAGTAGTTAATAACATGAATTGTGACTTGAAGTGTTAGCAATATTGTTTTAAACAAAAGATTATTCAATAGTTATCACTAACTACCAATAACCAATACATTTGTTATCTAAACTAACCATTATTTTTGCTATAATTGTAGTAGAAAAAAACAGCTGTTCATTAGCTTATTTGTTAGACTGTTTATCATAATTTTCTTTTAGGCTTAGGCCCTTTATTAATCAGGGGTCAACACAGCGGAATGAACCGCCAACTTATCCAGCATATGTTTTTTTTACGCAGCGGATGCCCTTCCAGCTGCAACCCAACACTGGGAAACAACCATACACCCTCTTTCACACACATAGGCCCAATCCCAGTTCTATTTTTGTACCCCTACCCCCTTGGCCCTTAAAACCGATTGTGAAGGTGAAGGGGGCATCACGATGCCTTACTTCATATGAGATCAGACGATCGCGACTGCTGTAGTTATTCCAGTTGTGTTATTTTTTGGTATTTATCTTCAGAAAATGACTGAAGGCATATATTATGTTATCATAATGATCTAATGTGGCAATAAGATCGTAACTGTACTGCGCATTTACACAGTGGCCATATTCATCTATGTAAACAAACAAAAAACAACATTAACATTATAGCAGACACTGTAAAAAGCTCATTCCCAGCCACTAGACTTTTCTGACAGGGTATTCAAGTGTTATCGAGTGTCAGAATGTTGTGGGACTGCTGTACAGGAGTTATTATTAGGGATTATAGATAGCGAAATTTAGCGATTTTTATTTTAGCGTATTTTTAAAAAGCATGACGTAAAACACGAACGCCGTTATGAATGGATCTCTTTACTTCCGGGTGCAGCTATACTGCCGTTGTGGCTGGTGTATTCTGGGAAATTTTCTTACCCCTTGGTTTCGAGTGTGGTCCTGAAAAATCTCAGTTTGAAGGGCTATCTAGCCCTTCCCCTTAGCCCTAAGCCTACAAGCTAAAGAGAATTGGGAATGGGTCCCAATTCTCTCGGGAAGTCGAAGGGCTAAGGAGTAGAATTGGGATTGAGGTTTACACTATGGCCAATTTAGTTTATTCAATTAACCTATACTGCATGTCTTTGGCCTGTGGGGGAACCTGGAGCACCCGGAGGAAACCCACACCAACACGGAGAGAACATGCAATCTCCACACAGAAATGCCAACTGACCCAGCGATCTTCTTGCTGTGAAGCGATCGTTGCTGTGAAGCGAGCCTTGCTTGACTGTTTACCAATACATATTAAAAAAAAAAGTTTTTAACTTTGAAATGAACATTAACTAAAAATTTATAAATTATTTAATGTTTTTGTTAGCTATTGTAGTTAACAGATGGAACCTTATTGAAAAGTGTACCAGTTTTGTGCCCATAAATATTTACATACATAAATAAGGCCTCATGTATTTATTAATTTAGGGTTAAGGTTAATTTTACAATTTATCTAAACAGTCCAACACTGTAAAAAATAATGTGTTACACAATCCATTTGTGTTGGAACAATATTAAGAAATTAAATTGACTTAATAAACTTTTAAATTAATAACAATTAATGCTGAATTCAGACTGCATGATTTTCAAAATAGTCTTCAAAATAGTTTTTACACTGCATTACTATCTGGGGTAGCGTTTCGTCGCTGCTTTGTTGATACTGCAACATGGGGTTTCACACTGCATGACTTTAGAATAGGAAGAATCGCCTTGTCTCGGTCTGCAAACTACGTCTCTCACAAGCAAACACACGCAAGAAGTGACATGGAAACAACGCGATATCATCTAATATATATTTTGTTATTAACTTTATAATGAGAAAGAAACCTTTAAATAATACTTATTTTGCTCACCTGGCTTTTGAAATGAATTCGCAATTTCTCCTCAACTTTTTTTCTTTTTTGACCTGGTTGTGATATTGCTCACATGACACATCAAACAGACACTGGTGCTCCTGCCAAATTTCACCAGTTTTTCCTCAATTTTTTGTGTCCAAATAGACTGAAAAGAAGCACTTATAATTTCTCTCCTATCCTCCCGCTGGGCTGCAGGTACCCATAGCAGTGGATGCTGCTCTCTCAGGTAATCGCTGATGTTATTTTCAATCAGAACACATTTCACACAGCATGATTAGAATTGCCGACAAGTCCAGATATTTAGCATGCCAAATATCTCACGGGTAACTGTCTGATTGTTACTCATGTGAACGAGCACAGATTAGCCTGTGATTTTTAGGCATTTGTCTGGGATTTCTCAAAACCTGTCGGTGAGTCAAAATTTGGGCTAAATTTATGTAGTTTGAACTCGGCATAAGTTGTCCCCCAAAAGACTTAAGAATTGTGTTGTTTCAGCTCATTTTAAACAAGTAGTTTAAACAGCAAATGTCATTTTTCTGAATGAATGTAGCAACATATTATATTTAAAATAATCATATTATTCATCTATATATGTATAATTTAGCCAGTAGTTTTAATAGTTGATTGAAGCTTCCAACGTACCTTCTAGTTCCACAGTAACTTTCCCGAAAGCGTTCTAAATATACAGCATGTTGTTTGATGAAATGAAGAAATTTGAGAAGGAATCTGAAGTGGGGGTGATTTCTTTTGCGCGAGCGTGACCACTTAGGTATATTATTGTTTTTCATTAAAACGTGGAAAGGCAAACAAACCAAGACCAGTACTTTTTCGCTGATAAGGAAATTGAGGTTTAAATCACTTAAAACTGTTTGTGCTATGATATGATACTCCAAGGTACTATTTCTAGCTGGAAATGAAATTGTGAAGAGGTCATTCTCAGCTGCTGATTATTGTTTTTTTAAAGACCACCATGTATTGCTTGCTTTAAAAAAAAAGAGCAGTGGTTTGTCATATTATATTATATTATATTATATTATATTATATTATATTATATTATATTATATTACATTATATTATATTATATTATATTATATTATATTATATTATATTATATTATATTATATTATATCAAAATATACCAACAATATTTATTAAAACGCATTTAAATATTTTTTTACTGTTTTTTCCACCATTATTTACAAATATATATTTAAAAGTATTTAAAATACATTTACCCAATTATTTCATTTCTATTGTCAAAGTAAATACAATAATGTAACAGGGGAAACATCTTTATTTGATGTTTGGGACTCGGTTTGGGACTTGTGGAGCTGCGCATCGATGGATTTGCTCTTCAGTGTTTGGACTTTCAGCAGTGAAAATTAAACCAGACTGAACTGAACTAAACTGGACTGACACAGTTTCATTCATTCATTCATTCATTTTCTTTTCGGCTTAGTCTCTTTATTAATCCAGGGTCGCCACAGCAGAATGAACCACCAACTTATCCAGCACGTGTTTTACGCAGCGGATGCCCTTCCAGCTGCAACCCATCTCTGGAAAACATCCATACACATTCATTCACACTCATACACTACGGACAATTTTAGCTTACCCAATTCACCTGTACCGCATGTCTTTGGACTGTCGGGGAAACCGGAGCACCCGAAGGAAACCCACACAAATGCAGGGAGAACATGCAATCTCCACACAGAAACGCCAACTGACCCAGCCGGGGCTCGAACCAGCGGCCTTCTTGCTGTGAGGTGACAGCACTACCTACTGCGCCCCTGCAGTATTTAATTTAATTTTATTTTATTTTATTTTATTTTATTTTATTTTATTTTATTTTATTTTATTTTATTTTCATTCATTAATTTTCTTGTCGGCTTAGTCCGATAATCTGAGGTCGCCACAGCAGAATGAACCGCCAACTTATCCAGCACATTTTTTACGCAGCGGATGCCCTTCCAGCCGCAACCCATCTCTGGGAAACATCCATACACTCATTCACACTCATACACTACGGACAATTTAGCCTACCCAATTCACCTGTACCTCATGTCTTTGGACTGTGGGGGAAACCGGAGCACCCGGAGGAAACCCACGCAAACACGGGGAGAACATGCAAACTCCACACAGAAACGCCAACTGACCCAGCCGAGGCTCGAACCAGCGACCTTCTTGCTGTGAGGCGACAGCACTACCTGCTGCGCCTGTGCAGTATTTTATTTTATTTTATTTTATGGGAAGGCTAGAGCAGTCTAGTTGTCCTATGGGTCTCTCTCTCTGTCTCTCTCTCTCTCTGACTTTTGTTTTAAATAAAAAGCTGCCAATCTCTGGGCGCCCAGTTCGGTTCATCTTAGGATGTGTCAGTGCTTCTTTTACAGATCTATTCACTGAGGGTCCATATGTCATGTTGTCTGATGGACAGGGCTCTGGCTTACGATAAAAGGCATGTTTTTGGATGATCAGTCTTTATTTATTTCCTCTTGTGTGTGAAGGCTGGAGGTAGTCCAGCCGCATGAGGGAATGTCTAAGCATAAGCTCAGCTTTAAACATCCCTTTCAGCTTTTATAAGGTACAGTTTGATAAGTGTAACAGATTATAACATAACACAAGATAAAGCTTTATTTTTAACCTCTGCAGATGGGATGTGGATATGTTTGTGTGATGACTTTGAGTGTAGACTTGCATGTAAATTGCAATGGTAAATCCAAAGTGATAACACTTCAACACTTCAATGTTTTGGGTTCAGTGTAGTATAAACTGAAATGACTGCACAAAATGTCTCTTGTTTTCTTGACATTAAATCTGGTTTAATGGGAGACACTCACAAGGAAAGTGAATGGAGCCTATCTACTGTAGTAAACCTAATTTAGAAAATTGTCTTCTAACCTTATCTGTGATATATTAATTTTATTAATTATATCCAAATTTATTAATTATATCCAAATTACATACAATTAGTAAAATATACCCCAAAATGACTACTTTAAAAGAAATGTTGTTTTAGGAAATAAAAATTAAGTTGCTGCACAAAGGTTAGGCTACTAAACTACAACAACTGACTAAAACTAAAGCAAGCTACATAGTGAAGCTTAATCTGTAAACCCACTTTTTAAAAATTGTTTAATAACATAATCAGTGTAGGCAACAAGGTGGCTCATTAGTTAGCACTGTCGCCTCACAGCATGAAGGTGGCTGGTTTAATTTCTGGCTGGGTCAGTTGGCATTCCTGTGTGGAGTTTGCATGTTCTCTCCGTGTTCACGTTGGTTTCCTCTGGGTGCTCCGTTTTCCCCCACAGTTCAAAGATATGCACTATGTGAATTGAATAAACTAAATAGGTTGTAGTGTACGATTTAAAGTGGGTGTGTATGGATGTTTTCCAGTATTGGGTTGGCAACTGGAAGGGCATCCACTGTGTAAAACGTTTGCTGGATAAGTTGACGGTTCATTTCGCTGTGGCGACCCCTGATGAATAAAGGGACTAAGCCGAAGGAAAATGAATGAATGAATAATCAGTGGAAATTAAAATAAAGTGAATTGAACTGTGTTAACTGTGTCTTAATTTGAAATGGAACTGAACTAAACTTAACTCAACTGAACTGAACTGTAAAAAACTGAACTGAACTGTCTGAACTGAATTAAACTAATCTAAACTAAACTGAACTGTGTGAAACTGTCTAAATTTAAAACTGAACTAAAGTAAACTAAACCAAACTGAACTTTATAAAATTGTCTAAATTAAAAAATTAACTAAACTAATCTAAACTAAACTAATTTAATTTAAATTAAACTAAAATAACTGTGTGAAACTGTCTAAATTTAAAACTGAACTAAAGTAAACTAAACCAAACTGAACTTTATAAAATTTTCTAAATTAAAAAATTAACTAAACTAAACTAAACTGAATTGTATAAAACTGTCTAAATTTGAAAATGAACTAAACTAATCTAATCTAAACTAAACTAAACTGAACTAATCTAAACTAAACTAAACTAAACTTAACTTAACTTAACTTAAGTTAACTTAACTTAACTTAACTTAACTTAACTTAACTTAACTAAACTGAATTGTATAAAACTGTCTAAATTTGAAAATGAACTAAACTAAACTAATCTAATCTAAATTAAACTAAACTGAACTAATCTAAACTAAAGTAAACTAAACTAAACTAAACTAAAATAAACTAAACTTAACTTAACTAAACTAAACTGAATTGTATAAAACTGTCTAAATTTAAAAATGAACTAAACTAAACTAATCTAAACTACACTAAACTGAAATAATCTAAACTAAACTAAACTAAACTAATTTACATTAAATTAAACTAAACTAAACTGTGTGAAACTGTCTAAATTTAAAACTGAACTAAAGTAAACTAAACCAAACTGAACTTAATAAAGTTGTCTGAATTTAAAAACGAACTAAACTAATGTAAACTAAACTGAACTGAACTGTATAAAACTGTCTAAATTTAAAAATGAACTAAACTAAACTAAACTTTGTGAAACTCTCTAATTGCAGTTGCAATCAGAATTATTCAACCCCCTTTGATTTTTTTTTTTTTCTTTTTTAAATATTTCCCAAATTATGTTCAACAGAGCAAGGAAATTTTCACAGTATGTCTGATAATATTGTTTTTCTGGACAAAGTTTTATTTGCTTTATTTTGGCTAGAATAAAAGCAGTTTTTATTTAAAAAAAAAAAAAACATTTTAAGGTCAAAATTATTAGTAGAATATTATGTGCTGTCATCATGGCAAAGATAAAAGAAATCAGTTATTAGAAATGAGTTATTAAAACTATTATGTTAGAAATGTGTTAAAAAAAATTCTCTCCGTTAAAAGAAATTGGAGAAAAAAGTAAACGGGGCTAATAATTCAGGGGGTTGAATAATTTTGATTGCAACTGTATGTGTGTGTGTGTGTGTGTGTGTGTGTGTGTGTGTGTGTGTGTGTGTGTGTGTGTGTGTGTGTGTGTGTGTGTGTGTGTGTGTGTGTGTGGTGTGTGTGTGTGTGTGTGTGTGTGTGTGTGTGTATATGTATATGTATATATATATATATATATATATATATATATATATATATAATTAAATAGTAAAAACATTTTAAAAAGATAATTCTAAATAATAATAAACAAATAATGTTTATAATGTAAATGACCATGTTGAAATAAACAAATAACCTGAACAGAAAAAAACCCCAACAGCATCACTTTAGAACACAGGTGTCAAACTCAGTTCCTAGAAGGCTGCAGCTCTGCACAGTTTAGTTGCAACCATTATTAAACACACCTGATCAAACTAATTGAGTTCTTCAGGCTTGTTTGAAACTTACAGGTAAGTGTGTTGAAGCAGGGTTAAAACTAAACTGTGCAGGGCTGCGGCCCTCTAGGAACTGAGTTTGACACCCCTGCTTTAGGAAATGACCTCTGCAGTAGCTGATGCTCCTTGATAATCTCTTTTCGGTGTGGTCAAGATCAGTGGAGTTGTTTAGTGACCGAGGGCACAGCTGCATTTTAAGCGTGTGATAAGAATCGCCCCGTCTGACGCTTTTCACAGCTCCGACTCTGATCTCTTTTTCCCCGCGGCCTCACCATAACCGTTTATTTATCTGAGAAAGTGAGCTCTGTTTCCACAGGATAGACCTGGCCGAGATACAGTATCTGGTTTCTATAGTGATGGGTGGGAAACAGAGGGATCGCAGAGCCTGGAAAACAAACACGGCGAGGACTAAAAAAGAAGAGTGGAGTAATAATGGTAACAGTGGCCGTGTTTGCAGCTTTTCATGGCACTGGTTTGTCGGAAATTGCACCTCAGCTTATTTTTCTTGGCCACCGTAAGTGGACACACATAAAGATATATCTCTCTTATGGAGATTTATTAGACCTGCAGTGTTTTTTTTTTTTTTTTTTGCATGCTAGCCTAGCGCATCACTAAAAAATACTAAGTAATTTCAGTGCATACATCACTTCTGTTCTTTAATAATAATAATAATAATAATAATAATAATAATAATAATAATAATAATAATAATAACAATACATTTTAATTTAAATTAATTAAAATAAATAAATGTTTATTAATTTAAAATACATTTTAAAATTAATAATTAAAATTTTAATTAATAATAATAATAATAATTGTAATTTTTATTAATTATAAATATATATATTATAAATTATTATTTTTATTATTATTATTATTATTATATACATTACAAATGGTCTTTGTGAATGACCCTTGTGAAAAAGATATACGTTCATGACATGTTTGTAATGTAAATGATAGTTTAAAATAATATATTTAAATTATTATAAGCATTACACTAATAGCATTTGATATCTGTATATTTAAAATTACAATTGTTTACACCAAAATTGTTCTTTTTGCTTGTGATCCAGACACATAACTGCTGTTTAATTGCAATTAAATGAGAAATGAATGTTTAAATTTCAGCAATTATATTATGAACTCATGACCCACTTCGACCCACTTAAAGTTAGACTCAAATAATTACTTATTTAGTCTTATATTTTATTTGATGTCACTTTAATGTTACTAAAAAAATGGAATGTACTATAATAAAATTTGTTATCAAATCGGCAGCACGGTGGCTCAGTGGTTAGCACTGTCACAGCAAGAAGGTCACTTGTGCAAGTCCCAGCTGAGCCAGTTGGCATTTCAGTGTGGAGTTTGCATGTTCTCCTCGTGTTTGCATGGGTTTTCTTTGGGTGCTCCGGTTTCCCCCAAAGATATGCGCTATAAGTTAATTGGGTAAGCAAAAATTGGCCATAGTGTATGAGTGTGTGAATTTATGGGTATTTCCCAGTACTGGGTTGCGGCTGGAAAGGCATCCGCTGTGTAAAATATATTCTGAGTTGGCATTTCATTCCACTGTGGCGACCCCTGATAAATAAGGGACTAAGCTGAAGGAAAATGAATGTAATCAAATCAGCTGTCGTGACCAAGGTCCAATTTAGCACGTTTGAAATACATCAACATTTAATGGCAGTTAATAAACTTAAGATGAAACAATAATTAAACGAAATAAAAATAAACTATAAATAAAAAATAAATAAATAAATAAATAAATAAATAAATAAATAAAAATAAACTATTAAAAAATGCAGCTTAATGTGAATCATTCAATTAACATTATCCAAAAGTGCACTTTTAAGGTCAGTTTTAAAGGCACTCGTTAAGTAAGTGGCCTTTTATTTGCAAGTAGAGTTCATTTATTTATTTAAAGCACTTTATGAAGTACACTACAAGTGCATTCTGTGCAGCCACTTACACTCCTTGTTTACACTCCAGATACACTCCTAAGTTATGATGCCCCAGAATGAGTAGAACAAGATTGTAAACTTGTGTTAGCAATGATTATATTTGACACTGATGTTACATTGCACTGAAAAAAAACACAGACAAAATGTTTCCCCACATCATAACTGTGGACATACGGCACGGTATATCTAGTGACGTTATCTCATCTCTCTCTTGCTTATCTACATCACAGAGGACTAACACAACTTACCTACAGAGATATCAGTGCTTACCTTTGACCTCACTCGTGTCTGACTTAATGAAGTAATGGTCACGTTTCTTGATTCAGTTTATTGAGTCTAAGATTGTTTGTTTTTGTGAAGCAAGTCAAACAAAATTCGGTGTTCCTGAATCACAATCACCACAGCTTTCCTTTTAGGTAGATCACATTGCTTAAGGCTACCTTTTTCCCTCAGTGGTGTCTATTCAGGAGACATTAAAATCTCATTAAGCCGTGTGGTGCAGTAATTGTCATTTAATGACAGTTACAGTGTCACCGCCTGCACCTTCTGCTGTTATCAGCGAGAGCTCTTTACATTCGCCAGACAATAAAACCTGCACCTGCCTCACAGTTTGCTTGTGCTAATGGTTCTCAGCAGGTGGACAGAATGTGTTTTGTATTTCTAAGTTTGACAACAGGTGGAAAGTTTTCTCTCTCTCTCTGTGGCTCTCTGTCTGTCTTTCAGCTCTTTGTAAGTTATTATAAGGATTTCAAGGTAACAGAGCAAGTGGTTTCCCTCCATACAGTATATACTGGGATGCCAGATGGAGCTGGGACAGTATAATGGGCATTTTATTGTGGTAATTATGGTTATGGAACCTGTACAGTAACAATAACTAAATTCAATCATTGTCTGAAGTCATTTAAGTGGAACAAACCAGCTGATGAAATATGTTTAAGTTTCTGACTTTCACCATTGTTATTGTTGGATAAACTAATTTCCCCCGAAAGAAAGTAATTACGATCACTGTGGCATTTGCCAGGCTCCCAATTTTCCATTTTTAACTAGAGTTTCAAACCCTTGGAAACTTCAGATAATGATGTTTAATTGTGGTATGTCATTGTGCTGTGGCACTGATAAGGGTTGGAGCAGGTTGCGGAGCACATTGTTTATCATTTTGTGAAAATTACCAAAGAAAATGACCCTTGTTAGGCTGAGAAAAGAAGTGATAAACGTGATTTAATAGCTTTGTGATTTGGTTTGACCATCTGTCTTGTGGAAGATCTCTTGAGGGAGCGTGTGGCCGGTGGCCATTGAGGTGCTTTCTTCACACGCAATTAGCCATTCTGAAGGCTCATGCTGAGCATCTGATGACTTTAACATGGTGAAAAAGGCTGATTACACCACAATGGACTTTTCAAGAAAGCCGCTAAGTGATTCTGGAATCGCAGGGAGAGAGTGGCGTCATCCAAAAAAATGGCGTAGGAGTGAGGACAACGGTTAGAAAAAGAACAATAAACATGTCATAGCAGGATGAATCGGCAACCTGGGCTGTAGATTTACTGTTTCGGGGGCTTCCTGTCGGCTCGCCGCTCATACTGAGAGAGACTTTGTGCGGAACATGTGGTGGAGAGAAGAAAAAACACAGGCCGCTGTTGATGAAGGTTTGGACAATCGCCCACTCGCGAGTTTAGTAGCACGTCTGAGAACAATGGAAATGGATGGAAGACAAGTTAGTCTCATTTTATTTGTACTCTGGCTGTGATGTGGTTCTACCGTCCTGAGCAATTCATCGAAACCTTGGCGGGTGTGTGTATGTGTGGTTATTTTAGCAAATGAAAAATAAAATATTTGGTAAAAAAACTAAACGTTAACTGAAATAAAAAACAATAATGAATAATAAAAACCAACAACAACAGTCACTGAAATACTAACTGAAATAAAATAATTTTAAAAAATGAATAATAATTTTCAAAATTCATAAGCACTAATTCAGTGATGGAAAATGCTATGTTAAAAAAAATAAATACGTAAAGAAACATTTTCTAAACTTTCTAATATTTACACATTGTATTCAATTCAGTTCAAGTTTATTCGTATAGCGCTTTTCACATTAATTATTGTTTCAAAGCAGCTTTACAAAAGGTGCACGTTCTTGCTTTACAATCAAAAATCAGAAAAGGTTATTAGTTACCATAACTTTATTAGTTACTAATAACTTTAACTAACTAATAACTAATTACTAATAACTTTAGCAGTTAAGGTTACAGAATTATATATAAACATAGTTAACCTGCAGTTAGGTGATGTCTATGAGTAGATGTTCAATGAAGTGTTGGTACCACATGGTGGCAAAAATGCGGGATGAAAAAAATCACATGATGAACCACACCACAAACAACTTTTCCAGGATGTCCGTGAGGTCTTGAAAAGTATTAAAAGTTGATAAATCAATTATGAGAAAACTAAAGCAATTTAAAGGTATTAAAAAATTCTTAATCATGTTTTTACGAGGTCTTAAATTTAGTTCAAGTGTTTTCCAAAGTGTTTGACTCCAAAAAAAATCCACGCGATTGGTTCGGGCCGGGGCGCGTCAGACCAAGCTCCTCTGTCGGGGTAATGTCAAGTAATTGGCGACAAAAGCAGGAAGGTGATGTGAAGCTCTCCACATGTAGCGAAACCATAGAACAAAACAGTCGGCAAAATGGGAAAATTCAAGTTTGCGTACTCCTGTTTAGAGAAAGATGAGTTTAAACAGTGGCTGAAGCTTGTCGCTGAAACCACCGCATAATTTATTCTTTCAAGCTTTGTTTCTTTCAAGCTTATCTGGGTTCTGTTGCATGGTTGTGCTGTATTGATTTATTTAACTACAACTGTTTATTAAGTTAAAGGTTTAATGCTGATTAGAACTTGAAGTGGTGATGAGGTCTTAAAATATTCTGAGAAAGTCTTTAAAAAGTCTTAAAAAGGTATTGAAATTACCTTTAGGATTGCTGCATACACCCTGTTTTTACATTTTACAATTATTCACTATATTTATTAAGTAAACTAACTGTTAACCATATTTTACCATGTAGGGAAGTACCTGTAGATGGCACTTTTAGAACCAAACACATCAGTTAAATGCATGATTAAATTCAAAAATATATTTTCTAGTATATACAAATAAAACGTGTTCTACTATAACTTTTATTCATTTTCCCAAAAGTCTAAAAGCATGTTTAACTATGTACCATATGATTTTAAAATGAAGGTGTTAGTCTGAATTCTTCATAATTTTTACTTTTATTCATTTCATTCATTTGGTTTTGTATTTGGTGTTTGATTAAACAATTATTTTATTTGTATTACCAAGAGGATTGCACAGGGGTTAATGTAACTGTGCGTTCACACCGAAGGCGGTGAGAGTGTCAAAATTCACGACATTGATCTTGTATATAAAGGGGCCGTTGCAGCAAATCAGTTACATTCCCACATAAAACGTGCTTTCTAGCATGAAAATGTTGCACACTTTTTATCAAATTCATTTAACAATAGAAGATCAAGTTGTTGCGTGTGTTGTGGCTTTGCTCCAATACGTGTCCATATGTCTGAAATACTCTGAAGCAGCACTGTCGCGTGAGATTCAAATAACATTATTGCACATCAGTTACTCACCAGTAATGTTTTAATGTATGTCTCTTTAAGAAAACATTGTAAATAATTGGAAATCCGGTGACCGCAATAATCAAACTCTTGGGAACAAAAGTTCACAGGGCTGTGTTCTCTGGACTCCTTTTAAGCGGTGGACTTCTAATTTACCGTCGAACCGCGTCATAGCTCATTACCATAAAGTTGACTTGATTTCAACTCTCCTCGATGCCCACACCGGCGAAGACGTGCCGCACTGCTCTTCGCCGCTTATAGCCGCCAGCTCCCATTGAAGATGAATGACTTCCGGCTACTTTGACGCTCTCGCCGCTTTCAGTGTGAACATACAGTAAGCTGTGCAAACACTAAACTCTGCTTTGGTCAACGCTGTACATGTTCTGTTTATTATACTTTAACAGAAACTAAATATATAAAAACTAAATAAAGATATAGTCGGCACTTACAGCAAGAAGGTCGCTGGTTCAAGTCCCGGCTGAGCCAATTGACGTTTCTGTGTGTAATTTGTTCTCCCCGTGTTTCCTCCAGGTGCTCCAGTTTCCCCCACAATCCAAAGACATGTGCTATAGGTGAATTAGACAAACTAAATTGACCAAAGTGTAGGAGTGTGTATGTGAATGTGAGAGTGTATACTGTAGGTGTTTCCCAGTGCTGGGCTATAGCTGAAAGGGCATCTGCTGCATAAAACATATGCTGGATAAGTTGGCGGTTCATTCCGCTGTGGCAACCCCTGATAAATAAGGGACTAAGCTGAAGGAAAAAATGAAAATAAATAGAGATGTGTTCACAAAATAAAAACTAAACTAAAACCATTAATAAACAAATTTAAGCTGAACTGAAATTAACAGCAAATTATAAAAATACTAATTTAAAAGTACAAAACTATTAAAAAAAACTACATTACATTCAGATGGACATTTTACCTAGATTTTTATAAATCAAATGAAGGTGGAAAACAATAAAAATGAAATATTTTCCAGTTAACAGATGAATGAACTCTTCAAAAGCATGATAGATAATAAGCAGATTTTCATACAGTATGGCTACATATGTCTTAAAGGGATAGTTCACCCCAATAAAATGAAAGTTCTGTAATCATTTATTTACACTTTACTCGTTTCAAACCTTTATGAGTTTCTTTCTTCTTTTGAACACAAAAGAATATCATTTGAATCTTGGAATCATTTGTGACCATTGATTTTCCCAGTATTTGTTTTTCCTGATATGGACGTCAGTGGTTATATGTTTTCAGCTTAAATATCTTCTTTTATGTTCAATAGAAGAAAGAAACTCCAAAAGAAACTCCACTAAATAGCGAGTAAATTTTCAGATTTGGGTAAACTATCACTTTAACAAGGCTGGTTACAGTGCAGAGTTTACATAACAATATTTGTATTTTGCCTTTTTGGTTTGGGGTAAATATCTCCCATGAGACTCCTTCTACTAATTAGCAGCCTGTTAAAACACTCACACAGGTCAATGCACTGAAAGGACTGAGCCTTGAAACATGTTTGAAGTGCTCCCCCTCTCACTGGCTGATGGACAGCGGGGTCATTTCCAGGCAATCTGTTCCGATCGGCCAACAGGCTTCCCATGGACTTTCAAGCCCGTCCTTTCCCCTGATCCACTGCAGTCCCTCCTTGCTCAACTCAAGTCATTTTCATGCTCTATAAATTTTATTGAAAAATCCGCCGCAGTGGAGTTGTGTTCCAATAAAACAGCGTGAACGCTTGTTAACGTTGAGCGAGGTCGGTAAATCGCAGAGGTGACACGCGCTAATGACATCTGCTCCAGAAGGTCTGCTCTTCCCGCCACTCTGGTGTGAATGAGCGAGGTATGTGCGTGGGGGGTAAATGGGAAAAAAAGAGGCTTAAAGTCTTCACACCTGATGTGCTGGCCATATTGTTAAAGCTAATGAGGCTAATAGAAGGAGAAAAGGGCAGATAATCAGTCACATGAAAGATAATCACACAGAATGGGACATTTTTACATTTAAGGGGCTTCTTAGAAGTGGAAGGGATGGATTCTACAGTGGTTAATGTAAACTTTAACAAACATAATTAAAGAAAAAAGAGATTGATTATGTTGCTCCAATGTTATTTTGCGCCGTTTTGTAACTTTTTGATTGAGTGACTCATTGGGAATGGCTGCATTTTGTGTGTAAAACAGGGTGGTATGACGCCGCAGATAACTTCTTTTACTACTGACGACTTACATTCATACTGATAACTTTTCTAGCATGATCAGTTTGCTCGGTAGCTTGTCTTTTAAGGCATCAGACTAAGGACAAGGGTCAGGTTCGAGTTCGAGTCTGGCCAAGGATGGTTCTAGAAAGCAGGTAAAACAAACCAAAAAAGAAAATCTTGGTAAAAACACATGGTGAGCAAATGTAGTCCAGTAATGTATGTGACATTCACAGAAATGTGTGAATTTTTAAAGTATTTATGTTGTAAATGGCATGTAGGGCTGGGCGATAAAATCGGTATCGATATTTATTGACCACCATTGACAATGTCAATATCGATAAAAGAGATTCGTATGAAGCACTATAGATTTATTAAAATGTGCCTGCTGAGCGTGAGCCTTGGAAGCAGTGCCAATAAGCTTAGGGTGTATGTTTGTTATTTCCAATGGAGGCACACAACTTGCACGACGTGCATATGGTAGCGACATGCACATGTTGTGCAAGTTACGCACACTTAAACTGCGCATATTTTCCAGCCACACCTAGTTGAAAACATCTGAACTTTTCAAAATGCCACGAGCGCACCGTGATTCATGTAAGTAGAACTAACCAATCTGCTTTAAACTTTGTATGGAATGTACACATTTCAGTAATAACAGCAGACAAACACAGCGCATCCAAACACTGCAGTGCTTTTTACTTTTCTCCATAGACTTGCATCGGAGCTGCAGCAATGATTTGTCCGTTTGTCATCCTCTGAGAAAATGGTTAATAGTCCCCTAATTATGAGAGACACCAGGGGAGCACGAACACAAAGTCCGTTATGTCCGTAAATGGTCAAGGAATCCACATGCACGTGCTTGTCACTTCAGGTCAGAATAACAACACATGCGAAAATGAATGCCGCATAGCAGCAGTGAGGAGATTGTAAATAAAAAAGGATGCAAGGATGTCGCCAGAGTGGCTTTTTGGTTTCTTTTCTTGAGCATTCCAGCCACTAGCTCCCCATCTGAAAGATATTTTAGCATAGGGGTAATACTGTCATCCAATTTCACAATTTGTTGCAGTATGTATTTGAATAATGATGGTTGGTTCCTTTACTTGAAAGCTCAGATTTGATTATCATAATTTGTGTTGTTGACAGAGTTTGAGGTTTACTGTATCATTATTATTCACACCTTAAAGTTTGCTTTGATTATTCAGTTTTTATGCTTTACCATTGGACACACTTTGTAACATTTTATTTATCAAGTTGAAGAGTCTTTTTATTTTATTATAAAGAAATCAGATATTTTGTTTAAATATTTTTGTTTTTCACTATCAAAACTATTTGCCTTAGTAATGTTCGTTAATGAAAATAAAGTGGTTAAATTAAAAAATCCTAATATTCCTATATGGACTGTTAAAAAATATTCAATAATTATCGATATCGAATTATATGTAACATGACATTGTGATATTTTTTTTATTATTATTGCCCAGCCCTAATGGCATGTATGAGAAAGTGTGGCACAGTAACAAATTTTGAGAAATGCATTTTTTGAAAAAAATGCAAGCAGATGTAATCTCGACCACGTATTTCACAGTTCCAAAAATGTAACCCTGGGCATGTATCTCCAATAAGTCTGTAAGAACTCATTCATTATTTTAATATGATTTACCCATCCCCCAATGACGATTGGGTTTAAGGGTTTGGTCTCAGAAATAAATAAATAGTCAGTTCAAGTTGAGCTTTATTGTCATTCCCACACGTGTGTGGGACGAAATGGCTTGTCTTGCAGGAACATGGTGCTACATGAATAAACAATCATAAATATGAACACAACACTGGATGTAAGAGCAATTTTAAACCAACATACGCTCATTCTGAAAACGTAGCCCTATATACGTTTCTGGAGATTGTGAATTATGTAGCCAGATCTACGTATGGCTGCATTTTGTTTTTAACACGAATGCTACGCGGCGGTATGACGCCGTTCCTTTTTCTCCTAACCAGCTGACCGTTTACCTGCATCTAGACGACTTTTCCACTGATACCAGTTTGTCTCGTAGCTAGACACGTACGTCAGCGGACTTGAGATGCAGAGCAGAGTTGACCACAACGAAGGGTTGGTCAGTTGGTCAGTCAGTAAATCAGTCAGTCGGCAGCAGCCTCTGGTAGATTTACGTGAGATGAGCAGGCGGGAATGGCACTCGCAATATATATTTGAGATCTCAAAAAGCGTACACAGTGGCCTCTGGTGGATTCGCAAAAACAAAAACTGCATAAAAACGTACCTCTTGGGACGTATTTTGCTCTCTACAGAAATATATATATATATATATATATATATATATATATATATATATATATATATATATATATATATATATATATATATATATATATATATATATATATATATATATATACTGTATATATATAGGGGTACGTAATCATAATGAGCCTGGGTTGTTTTAAACGTATACATAGCCAATGTACGTACTAGAGCGATAATCTGACTATACATATACTATACCCATAACCTAAGACAGACTGTACAAGTATTTTACATAAGACAAAGCAATATTGTGCAAGATATTGTGCAAAATAGGCATTTTAAGTTTGAAGAAAACAAGTGGTGCAACAGGATTTGTGGTATATTCACAGGTAAATGTTGTTTTTCTTATTGAGTTCTTGTAAGATGGAGTTTAAGTAAAGTGCATATGGAGAGAAGATTGTTACTACAGGTGGTTTGTCAATCCCACTCACCTGTGTGAAGCACACTGAGAAATGCTCAATGTTTTTTTCTAGAGATATGGAGTCATTGTAAGAAAATGTCTGGTGCAAAGGTGTAAAATGGTGTGAGATGTACTCAAAGCATTATCGATGGAAAAACCATCACTTTTATCACTAAGCACAACCAGATGTGATTTTGAGGATGTAATAATACTTCAACCCTTAACTAAGGAGTGCCAATACCAAAGGTGGTATCCCAGAAACCATTTCCCGAAAGCCATTTTCAGAAAACGCCTGAGTTCTTTGAGTTTTAGGGAACTAGCACTGCTATGCAAATACCACAGCAGGTGATAAACTGGATGTAGACTGTGGAGAGGAGTTGCTGCCCAAGACAACAGTCGACTTCTCATAGATGGGCTTTCATTTCTTGGGCGTAATCTGTTTTAAACCTTGCGAATCATCCTTAAATCCGGAGGGTGTGGAAACATAGCCGATCGGATTCTTCCTTCACAGCCTTTGAGTCACCACTGTTTGTAGGGATGGACTTTCCTTTCTGGAGTGTAAGAGACTCTGTTTCCAAAGTGTTTTGCTGTGGCGTAACAGTTTGGAAAAAAGGAAGCTAGGTTTGTGTATGGATAGAGCTTACATTACATTATATGTCAGTAGCTCTAGTTCGAAATGGCCTGTGAGTTCGGTTCATATACAAAATCTCAACATCAGAAAAGCTTGTTTGTGTATAAAGTGTTACTTGACTTCTGTTTGCAGAAGAACTAAACCACAATTTACCATTTAAAATTAAAACATACAAATAGAAATTATAAAAAAGACACGTTAATAAATGTGATATGCTAATAGAGTGCACAAAGCACAAAACTTATGTTACGTCTAAGGATGTTTTTAAAAAATAATTCAAAATATTCAAAATTTTCTTCCATTTCAAAATGTCCAAAGCAACTTATAAAATGTTTTTGAATGTTGTTATATTGTTATGAAATGATATTGGTCCAATGATGTTTTACTTTAAAATCACATCACCAGATTTGTGTTTCTATCATAGTTTTTTGTTGATTTTTGGTTGCTGGTTTGAGTCCCGACGGGGTCAGTTGGCATTTCTGTGCGGAGTTTGCATGTTCTACCCGTATTCGTGTGGGTTTCCCCCACAGTCCAAAGACATATAGGTGAATTGAAACTAAATTGGCCGTAGTGTATGTGTGTGAATGAATGTGTATGGATGTTGCAGCTGAAAGGGCATCTGCTGTGTAAAACATATGCTGGATAAGTTGGTGGTTCATTCCGTTGTGGTGACCCCTGATGAATAAAGGGACTAAGCTGAAGGAAAATGAATTAATGAATGTGACCTGGGACCACAGAAACCTTGTTACACCTCTATACTTATAGAAATTCCCCCCAAAAATATACAGAATGAGTAAAACATTTGGATTTTTATTTCATGCCAGAAAATCATTATAATGTTAAGTAAAGATCATGTTCCACGAATACATTTTGTAAAATTCCTTTCGTAAATATAACAAAACATTATTTCAATCAGTAGACATTGGAACGATAATCAGTTTCAAGGTATACCATGGTAGAGATCTGCGCGGGACTGAATTTTTTGTCCCACTCCCCACAAGTTTTATTCCACATTCAGCCTTTCTTCACCCGCTGCCCGCCCCGCCCTGTTTTCTGCCCGACTTGACCGTTCCTGTTAATTTTAGATCTTTTTTCCAAAATCATGTTAAAATTAGGTACTACCAAAAGAGAGAGATAACAGATAAAAGTGTAGTTTGTGCAAGGATTGTGGGCTAAATGTCAGTTTTGTTTGCCCCTTTGTGATGTGTGCCACGTGATGTGTTGTGAGGTTTGTGGATAGTGAGGCACTGACTCTTTCAAAGTCAGATTTACAAACCATCCACTCAATATATTTGCTGACTACTAACATATTGTGTTTCATATATCATATCAGCATTATTTCTATACACATAGCAGGTACATATTAGGCCAAGGAAGAATGTAAAAGCTATAGCGATTAAATATGCTACCCACAAAACACCCAGCTGGATGCTACAGAGTCCAGACAGTCTATAACAAGAGACACACAGCACCACGACGGATGCTCTCTCACTCGATTTTTTTACGTTTTTTTTTTTTTTTAGGACAACAGTATCTCCAGCACAAAATATATCCAAATATGCCTTTTTCAAATTGTAAAGAAATCAGTATTTTTAGAAAATAATGAAGACTACAGAAGTCAATGATTTATTTAAAAAAAAAAGTGTTTGTTTTTTTACCCAGACATTTAAAAGGAACTTATTTTTGAGCAGCAATCACAATACCGTGATATTATTATCCAAGGTTATCATAGCGTCAGAATCTTATACCGGCCCATGTCTACAATCAGTAATATGCATAGCTAAGAACTTAAATTGCACAACTTTAAAGGGGATTTTCTCAATATTTATAAGTATAGCATTTCTTTGAATCCTCAGATTCCAGGGTCTCAGCCAAATATCCTAAATATATATTTCCCAAAAATTTACTGAAAAATTTACACCTGTGTGATAATAACACTTTACGCGCATTTTATAAGAATTAAACGATTTTAAATTGTTTCCATTTTTATTGGAGCCTTCCCAAAGCTATTTCCAGAAAATAGATGGAAACACAATTAGTCCTGTGACATAGAGTGTTAAAGAATAGTGACAGCAATTTAGTTTGACTCAAGAGGACTTCCCCTAGCCTGAAGGGAAGAATTAAAACTGCAATTTTGAAACATAGTTATTTTCTCATAAAACTGCCACACCAACAGCCCTGCAACATTATCAATGACTTCGGTGACTAATTTGACAAGATAATGTCTTCATAAAGAGTTCCCCCTTTTCTCCCTCTCCAAGTGCCAAAAGAGAAACATACGGTTAATGCTGTGGCTCAGATTTCCAGCATTCCAAACGAATGTGATATCTGTGACAGGGAGTTGAGCAATCACTTAGTTTCACAGAACTAAGCCCAAAAAGACACTGAGCTTTAACTCCGGGTGCCTTTTGACACCACTCCATTTTGGCTGAAAGTATTTGCAGGTTCTCTGTCTGCAGGATTTACTCAATGAACTAGGGTACCATTAAGGTTATACAAGAAGAAGCATATTATTGTTGTTGGCAATGCAACAGGACTGCTGCTAATTAGATTTTGTTTAATGCCTCAGATGTTACGATCACTGGCTTTTGGTCTTGTTGCTCATGATCGTAGCTCAAGCTGAATTTTATGATTTTTGAACCAAGACAGACCTGGTAATAAAGGAAATTTCCTTTTAACATTAAGAAGATGGAATCGTGTTCAGTGTTAAACTTCATTCATTAGTATCCAAACTATCTAACGGAATATACAGCAATTTTTTCCATCGTTTTGCTACTGGCTTCCATGGCAAAATAATAGTCTCATGTACTGCAATTCTATTTGGCAAGTAGTTTTTTAAAAGGGACATCCCAGAAAAAAAAGCTTATTTGCCAGATGTGGGGTGCATGCGCAGTAAAATGCCAGCATTGTGGTGTTGTTTTTGTTAGTCCAAAAGCTGGATGTTTCTTTGTGTGTCAGGCTTTGCATAGTCTGGGGAATCTACATAAATCCCAGAAGGCTTTCTCCAAACTGAGATGAATAGAGGTGGCCGCTTAAGTCTGCTTCTGTATAATTCTTACAATGCGAATCATACAAAACAGACATCCTTGAAAGTTCATTCAAGGCAAAGAACCAAGCTGAATATTCTCTCTTCATGTTTATCTTTTTTATGTCATGCCATTTTCCATCCTCAACATTTTTATCTCTTTTTGGCTTTAAGTTTGCTATTAATATGTGTTTTTGATCAGTTGGATCACTTTATTCCACTTATGTCCACTTTCTGATGGAGTAAAGCAACTTAAAGGGGATTTCCTCAGTATTTAGATTATTTTATACCTCAAATTCTAGATTTTCAAATAGTCCTATTCTAACAATAGAAAACTTATATTCATATTTCAGTTGATATATAAATCTCAATTGACACGTATGACTGGTTTTGTTGTCCATGTTCACACTACGCTACCTGACAAAAGTCTTGCCATCGATCGCAGTTGTAAGAGCAACAAATAATAACTTGACTTCTAGTTGATCATTTGGAAAAGTGGCAGAAGGTCGATTTTTCTGTATCCTAAAAACTGTATCCTAAACATCACAAATACTGCAGAAGACCTATTGAAACCCGCATGGACCCAAGACTCATAGAAATCAGTCAAGTTTGGTGAAGGAAAAAATCATGGTTTGGGGTTACATTCAGTATGGGGGCGTGCGAGAGATCTGCAGAGTGGATGGCAACATTATCAGCCAGAGGTACAGTATCAAGACATTTGTGCTGCCCATTACATTACAAACCACAGGAGAGGGCAAATTCTTCAGCAGGATAGCGCTCCTTCTTATACCTCAGCCTCCATATCAAAGTTCCTGAAAGCAAAGAAGGTCAGGGTGCTGCAGGATTGGCCAGCCCAGTCACCAAACATGAACATTATTAAGCATGTCTGGGCTAAGGTGAAGGAGAGGCATTGAAGATGAATAATGAGTTATTCGAGCCATTGCAGAGATGAATGAATGCAGTTCTCCAAGCATGAGAGTCATGCACAATATTAATTATTTTTCCACTGCACTATGACTCTACATTCTATACTGTACAGTATTTCTGTTATGTGAGAAATCTTTTGTCTAAGCCAGACCTTATGTAACCCCTATTACTAGAACCATATTAACCTGCAAGTAGAAAAGAGAAATATACTTACTAATTAAATCATTAAAAATCAAGGCATGATCATATTTTATTTTGGTAAAATAAGCGTAATCTAGAGGCCTTTGCCTTTTATATAAGCCACTTTTGATACCAAATGATTAACTAGAAGTCAAGTTATTATTTGTTGTTTCTAAAACTTGGATAGGCGACAAGACTTTTGTCAGGTTATGTATAAAGCCTGAGTCTCCAGAAATGAAAGGTGACGCCAGATTATAGACTATGGAAACAATAGGATTATGGAAAGCTGGTGGTCTTTATTGGCTGTTCAGTGCATTCAACTACATATCCATTTATGTCACGTCTATGAATTAGTTTTCATTGATTTATGTGTGACCTATGGTGTGTGTTCCAAACAGGGTGCATTGCCCCTGAAGGGCACTTCGGAGTGAAAATAGTCATGGCTGCCATTCCAAACTGAAATGAACTGTCCACTTTGAAGGGCCCTTTGGAATGAAGGTTTTCGAAAGGTTCAACTAGCCCCATGATTCTTTTGCGCAGAAGTTGTTTGGTGTCGCATTGTGCATTCCATTGAGAGGGGCTCATCCCTATGCCCTAATCCCTTCGAAGCTGTCACTCCGGAGGGAAAACCCTTCTAAAGGATTAGGGCACAGGGATGAGCCCTTTCCAATGGAATGCAGTGCCAGTTCCTTTTTTTATGTTTCTTGCCTTAGCTATTTCATTATCTGTCACTTGTCATTTATCACTTGTTTCTCATTTGGTTTGTTTTCCCGTTTCCCGGTTCATTTAGGCAGGTGTAAATGCAGCACTCGCACTCAAATGTGGACCAAACACATATACTGAGAACTGCTTAAAGATGTGGTCTCAGTACGCTTTCAAGTTAACTTTGAAGGGGTTTCCTTGTGGTGAAAACATAATCCAAACTCAAACAAACCCAACTGCAAAAAAGTACTGCAAATTTTTGGACTAAACAAGATGCTGTAGTCAACTGTGCTGTCTATTATGGGATGAGGGCAAGTATTTGTTTACAGTGCTTTAACAAACTTCTGAAGTGACTTGTTATGCGCTTTGGCCATTTGCAGTGCATTAAAACTTTGTTTTCAAGCTGCATCTGTGCTGCATTCTCGAAATGTATAGTTTGTCTGAATTGATGCATGCAAACTTATAGAATGACCAGGGATATGGTCAGTTAGCGCATCACATTGTCTGTTGGTTGCCTTTCCTTTTCTCTTTGTTTATGTTCCTTAGTTTCGTAGGAAATTTTGCACACATTACTTCTGACGAATCTAAGAGTAGTTTAAGAAATATGTTTAATGACACGTTGTCACTTGAATACACATTGATTTGTTTCAAATGGTTCAGACTAGAGCAATCAGTGTGGTGTGAAAAGAAGCCAAAGTTGCAGAAAAAGGCTACATCATCTATCATTTGTATCGTTTGTTGCCCTTAGTTTGAACCAAATGAACTGAACCACAGGTGTGAAAACACCCTAAGTTCCCTTGAGTTCAATTTTCCGTTGCCTGTTATTGTCTATGGATTTCTACATTGGATGTTCATGCGACCTGTCTATATTTAGAAAACTTCATTAGTTGAAGTTGCTGTTGTTGGACCTGTCTGGAAGCCTGTTTGGAAAGGACATATAATTTGATCCATCTGTCTGCTTGTCATGCGCACTTTCAACCAATACACCCCTGATAGTATACACTGCAAAATCAATTAATCAGTTGTCAACAACTTCTTGAAGTGGTCAAAACATTTTAAACCTCGTTTACACCTGTATTTAAAGTACTATTATTATTAGACAATTGTGGACATAATGGGCTCTTTTCAACAAGTGAAGTTTCACAAACAAATTTCGAGAGGAACACGTGATATGATTGACCGCAGCTGATCTCCCATCTACAATCATTAGCTAGCCAATCAGATCAATTCAAACTCACTATAAGTAGCCTAGGAAAAATCACTCCCTTATCTTCATTTTCGAAGAAACCCCCCATCCACGCCTTCTCCCCCCTTTTCTTCCTTTATCACGGGAAGCTCTCGAGAACCACCTGATCTCGTACTCCCCTTATATGCTCTATCGACCAGGCGGGAGCCCTGGGCTCAACTATCTCCGAGCTCAGGGTTCTCTCCCGGGACAGCATGCCAAACCAGCTAACATTTTTCAAACAATATCTAAGTGCGAACTCTTGAAGCAGCATTTTCCTTCTGCAGGCTGTTCGCTCTGCATGTGTGTGAGAGAGAAATGAATAGAGAAAAATGAACAGACGATACGTAATATGTGTCTCACTTTGTGTGTGGATTTGCCCATTTATTTGATTTCATAACCACCACTAACTACGCAAACAGGAACCTATTTTGAGTGCATGAGAGTGGCAGTTGGTCAAATATTAGCCTAGCCTATAATAAATAATAATTATTGATAAAGACAGTTATTCTGAGATCAGGTGATCTGTGCTCCATCAGGCTTGATAATCTTAATATTGTTTTGTAGTGTGTGCTGTGCCGATATAAGATTTGAGGTAATAACATCGCCATGATGGTCAAAGTATGGTCAAAGAAAGTTTTTTTCAGTATTAAATGTCAATCTTGTATGCGTATCACATTAGCCTGCAGTGAAAGAAATTGGACATACTTTGAAAACGGCTACACTGTGCATGCTGAGTGAATAACAAAGCCGTTTTGTCTGTTATTCCGTTAGGAACATTTATTCGTTCAGAATGAGAGACATTTGATTAGCTTTAATTAAACACGTCTTGTCGTTTGTGTTGTTATAACGAATGCCATTACAATCTGTGTTTAATTTATTAATTTGTTTACACATTTTGAGAGTTTTTCATATTCAAAAAAAAAACTAAAGGATTTAGAAATCGAACATTCTTTTTACCTCAATTTGATAGCGCACTATAAAGGCTAAAGAACTTAATTCCTATATTTGCTTAATCCTAGGACTATGCTTCTTACCATGTAATGTATCTTTTCTAAAACAAATAAAGCATGTTTATTTTTACAGTGTATTATTACAATATTATAAAACAAAAAAAATATATTCTATTGATTTTCTGTTGACAAGATTAAATAGTTAGATAGTTACTGTTAGATAAAATAGAATTTGATTTTATATAGAACCAAATAAACAAAAAACAAAAGGACTTTTTCTCACCTAATCATTTTATGGAGCTTGGATGATATTAAGAAGAAAACCTTGTAGTATGAAATGTGCATGTTGATATGATATATTAAGCCAGCAGCTGGAAGTGTATTAAAGCATGTGTTTTTGCATGCACTGTGGTTTAATTAATTTATTTGTTTGTGTATTTTGAGATTTTTTCATATTCTAAATAAAATTAAAGGATTTAGAAATTGAATTTTTTTTACCCCAATTTATTAGGGCACTATAAAGGCTAAAGAACTTAATTCCGGAAAGGTCTGTATGTGTGAACAGGCCCTTTTTGAAAATACCGGTAAATTTGTTCCGGCAATTTTCCGGAAAGAGAAGTTGTAACATTACCGGTAATTTGCCGGAATGCTGCACTGAAGGAAAGGAAAATTGCCGGAAAGAGCGCTTTCACGCTTAGAACATGCTGACATAAGACGTCTGCTCCAGCCAATCAGAACATTCAGACACATTCACATCTGCACTGTTTATGAAAATAAAAACCTTTGAATATTTTCCCAGACACATTTTGCTGCATGACGTTAGTCAGATGATGTTTCTGGGCCCTATTTAACGATCTAGGCGCAAAGTCCAAAGCGCACAGCGCAAAAGCATTAAGGGCGTGTCAGAATCCACTTTTGCTATTTTAAGGATGGAAAATTCTGCTTTGCGCCGCGGCGTATGGTCTAACAGGGTTGAGCTTATTCTCTTAATGAGTTATAGGTGTGTTTTGAGAATAAACCAATCAGAGTCTCATCTCCCATTTCCTTTAAGAGTCAGCTGCGTAGCGCCATAGCGCATTTGCTATTTACGTGGCGGACTTTGTAAGTGGAAAAACTGAACTCTTCACTAGCGAGAAAACAGTTAAACAGACCATCTGCAGCGCAAGAATGAGAGAATGAGCCTCCTCATTCTTTACTTTCACTTTCACTCTCGTGGATAAGGAAAGGTGTTGTACGCACAGACATCCATTAGCCTATACATAATTAATTTAGTTTGTTATGCGCAAAGATTTGTTTCAAAACTATTTCTAAATTCAGTTCTAATTTCCAGCAAACGAATAAAAGAACAATAATAACGAAGTGTGGTCAGAAAACTGAGTTATATCCAAATACACATGCTCTGCCCCATATGGTCTAAAAACTGACAGGTGGGCAAATCTAAGCTTGTTTTTAATAAAACAAATATAAATATGCATATAATAAATACTACTGCTAATAATAATAACATTATACAAAAGCAATTTGTCATGAATAAACTGAAAAAGCTCCCCGAGATGAAGAAGGTATGAAGGCAGTAGTTTTTATATTTATGTAAGCTAGAAAGTAATAAGTTTTGTAATATTTTAATCCTTTAATACATTTTCATTTGTAAAGATATTTGCGTATTGCTCTACATCCTGTGTGTATTAAGCAATGTTTAAGCGAGGCGCACAACTAACGTGTTCTGCACTGGACTTTAGACCTCCTGTTAGCTGGTCTATTAAACAGTCTATTCTAGTTTCTCAAAATATCAACGTGCCAGCAATGCGCCTAACAAACCTCCTTTTTTAGACCAGAATGCCTATGGGCGCACATGTGAGGGCAAATGCATTTGCTATTTAAACGACATTCGAAATGACTTTTGTGTCGAGCTAAAAACTAGCAAACAACAGTTGCGTCGCGCCTTGCCCCGCATTGTGTCGGGTGTATGATAGGGCCCTCTATGTTCCTTCTTAATGCCAACTGCGTAAAAAAATTATCAATAAAATGCTTTTGATAAGCCGTTTTTTGTTTACCTTCAAGCTCTGCTTCCTTCAGTTGCTTGACGCATGTGCACGTAAAGCAGCCATTGAGCGCCAGCACACGCACATATTATGTACATCTCGAGATGCGAAAGTGTTCCTCCATATGTTTTCATCGAATTTGTTCACAATACTTATCCAGCCACAGAATTTGTAATGTAGTCAAATGTTTACAAAGTCATTTAGAGGTCATTTCTGGTTAATAATGTCAGAATTGACCGGTATTGTGAATTGGATGTGTTAGTCATCTTTTCTGGAAAAATTCCATAGCATCCTTGCCTGTGTGAACAGAGCTTTTTTGATTCTACTGGTAAAGTCGTTCCGGACATTTTCCAGATATTTACCTGTATCACTGTGTGTAAGTGGCTATTGAAGTGGTAACATCTGTACTGCTTGAATAAAATAGCATCTTAATACTGGATACTGTAATACTGTAATCAGGTCATTGTCATTGGCTTTTTCATTTTTCTTTCTTCACACAAGCCAGATTATCCACCTTATTGTTGAGCGAATCTAAAGAAAAAAAAAAATAACGAATGCAAATTAGGTGCATTTCTAACAAGATGTGGGAGCAACTGATGGTAGTATTGGTAACCTAGTAACCAAACAAGGCTAGCATAATTAAGACTGCTGATTATGTAGGCATATTGTCAACATAGGCTAATTCTGAAAACGTAGCACTATATAGGTTCTGGAGATCGCGAATTATGGAGCCAGATCTACGTATGGCTGCATTTTGTTTATAAAACGAATACTACGGGATGGTATGACACCGTACCTTTTCTTACAAACCAGCTGACCGCTTACCTGCATGTGAATGGCTTTTCCGTTGTTACCAGTTTGTTTGGTAGCTCGACACGTACGTCAGCGGACTTGAGATGAATAGTTGAGCGCAACGACAGGGTTTGAGTCTGGTGAAGAACGGTTCCAGAAAGCCGGTAGGACAAAAATAGAAGCCAAGAAATAAAATAAACAACTAAATAACAGGGTGAGAATGTGGTAAAATCTGAAAACATGGTAAAAATCAGTGGGCTTTACGTTTTCTGGATTGCTTTTCAAAGCACTGCGATTGGGTTTGGGGAAGGGGGTGGACGGGTCAATTGGTGCTTTTTAAAACGCTATTCATAATGAGCCTGGGTTGCATATTGTTCACTACATCAGAGTTTATTCGGCAGAATGTGTTTTTATTTTCTATAATTAGCATTAACCCAAGTACACAAGTACAAAATAGAGTGTAAAAACTGCCAATTAAACAATATTTATTTGAAATTTGGCATTTCCATCACTTTTTTGTTTTTTAAAATATGGGGTTTAACACAGGGGGATGGAAACCCAGCAAGTGTCACGCTTATTAATGCAGAGTCATTCAAAACACTGCTGTTAGCCAGGAAATACAAGCACTGACACAGACACTCCACCTTCCCACAGCACAGCATGCGGTTGGTGCATCTCTTCCGATGCAGGGGTGGTGCAGGCATTGGAACAGCTGATCACCCCTAACGAGGGAGCAAGTTGGTCATTAAATGGGTGCTAATACTGGAAAGCGGAGGCCATTAAGCCTTCTTTGTTGTGGTTATAAAACCCTTAGGAGCCTCTTGACCTGAAACCCTTATTCGTTTCCAAGCATTCAGAGCCTTCCTTCTTATCACACTGGCCCTACTTAACATCTTCATAACAAAAGAACAGACAGAAAGAGGGAGATAAAGATAGCGGGAACATTATGCAGAGAGAACAAAGAGTCTCTGACACTTACAGTACAGCAGAAACGTGAAAAAAAGGTTCTGTTTACACAAAAACTCAAACAAAACGTGAGCTGTTTCTTAAACTTGAAGAGAAAAAAAATGTTGCAATTTAGACCAAAATACAATTGATAAAAATGAAAATGTGCAAACTACTTATTTTTAAAAAGCAACAACGTGTCACCAGAGTATTTAATTTTAGAAGAAATGTATTTGCCCCTTTTCACCTCCCTTGGTGTTCTTGTTGAAATATAAACCTAGATTGTAACACAAATATGATTGTACCTGTCACTACCAGGTAAATAACTCACCCACCCACTTAGGTATTTTTAATTTTGGTCATGCACGAGCTGAAATTAACTAGAAATAACCTGAGGTTATGTGTCAAAAGTCAACCTCAAACCTTAAAAAATATTTTAAGCACGCAGTCCTTCCATGGTGCGCTATTTCTACATTTTCATCTGCAGGTTTAGCTTTGTTTGTGTAATCTGATGTATTTAAAGTGATTCAGTGAGCTGAAATAGTATTTGAATACAATGAAAACATTTAGAAGTTCCCACATGAGGCGCGTTTTTCAGTGTAATTACACATGCTCTGTTTAAAGGTCTGAAATAATAGGCGAGCAATATGCTTGTAAAATAAATGTTACACAAAACATGCCTTTTACTGTGTTATTTCTAACTTTCTGCCTCTGTAAATTTAGTTTTGTTGATGTAATGATGTATTCAACAATACTGTATAATGTTTTTGGCTTGGCGACTATAAGAACATTTCAATATTTCCACATGAAGCACATTTTAGGGTATCATTTTTCAGCGTAATTATACCTGCTGTGTTTAATGGTCTAAAATAATAGGAAAACAATACTCCGGGGTAGTGGAGTGGTGGGGGTTGGGGGTGGTGGGGTAGAAAAGCTACTTGAAATATGATTCATGTATCATTCTATTAGTTCTATTTTTAATGCAATTTGATATATTTAGCATGATTTAGTGAGTTTAAATAATATATTTGACGATGTGCAAATATGATCACATTATTTGGTTCATATTTGCCAGTTGTTTAATAGTCTAAAATAATAGGTAAGGTTATAGTAATAGTAAAATAGATATAAAAAACTATACACTGTAAAAAAAATTTGTGTTTTTTTTTACACTGTGTTTACCGTTCATTTATGGTTGTGAATTGCATTATTGGACCTCGATCATTGCTCTACAGTTTTCAAAGTGACTTTTATTGACATTTTAATAGTTTACAATAATATAATGTATACAAAATAATATATAGAGAATTACATCTATAACATAACAGACAATGTACTGGCAGCTTATTACAGGGTTTTGTAGTGTAATATAAAACACTAACTGAGCAATATATCACTTAAAACTATTACAAATGTTAATAAGTCACTTTTTCGAACTGTTTATGGTCAAATGTTGTTAGAAGAAAGATCAAAGTCTTAGAATGCGGGTTAAAAGCATAAATAAACAGGAAAAAATAATATAGAAAACATGAATAACAAAATACGGAACTGCTAATTTAAGGATATTTTTCAGTGTATTATTACAATTTTATAAAACAAAAAATTATGTTCTATTGATTTTCTGTTGATGAGATTAAATCTTTAAATAGATAGTTACTGTTAAATAAAATAGAATATGATTTTATATAGAACCAAAAAAACAAACCAAAAAGACTTTTCCTCCTTATTTTAGGACACCTAATCTTTTTGGAGCTTGGATGATATTCAGAAGAAAACCTTGTAGTATGAAATGTGCATGTTGAAATAATATATTAGGCCAGCAGCTGGAAGTGCATTAAAGCATGTGTTTTTGCATGCACTGTGGTTTAAAAAGGGGGAGCTCCTCCAAAAACCTCCAAAATTCACATATTCTTAAAATCATTGCCAAAACCGAGCATGTTTTATTATTAACCAACGGCGCTCGTGCACAGCAGAGCTCCCATATGGATGAATTTATAATTATGAAGAAGCTGAGGTTCATAAGTCATAATCCCAGCGTTCTGCAGCCAGTGATGAATAATGCAGCAAATACCATCCCAGGAGTTGGTCTAAAATTAAAAACGTTATGTGGTTTGGTTGTCGATAAAAATGTTCACATTTGCAGTTTATTGGAACTCCTCGTCTGGGAGTTGATGTGGATAAACACGTAGGCTGAACCCAATTAGAGACACTTTTAAAGTTCATGCCATAAATGAATTAGATGCAAACAGATAAATATATGCTTTATTTGTGCGTGTGTGTAAATAAGCAGGTCACATCTGCTTCCTGAAATCTGACATTTCCTGAATGTTTTTTATTTAGTTATAGTAACACTATAGCTCAGACATCATCATCATCATCATTATTATTATTATTATTATTATTCATTCATTTATTTTATTTTCGGCTTAGTCCCTATATTAATCTGGGGCCACCACAGCGGAATGAACTGCCAACTTATCCAGTATATGTTACGCAAGGGATGCCCTTCCAGCTGCAACCCATTACTGGAAAAATAATAATAATAATTAATATTATTAATAGTAGTAGTAGTAGTATTATAACCACTTATTATTATTAGCCTATTGACTGCCTGCTCTACCAAATGGTTGACCATGTTTTTACTTTTTTAAATAATGACTGTTAACGTCATTTAAAAAATGAATCAGAAATCCATTACTGTAACCATTTAAACAATGGTTTAAACACACAGCATTGTTGATTTACAAATAAATCTAACAAACATAATCCTGTTGCACTACTACACTTGATTTTGGTTTTATTGTAAAAAAAAAAACAAAAAAACAAGAAAACATGTTCAATGAAAATCTAAAATATTTTATGGCATACTTAAAAAAATAAAGGTGATTCAGTATTTAAAAATGTTTTATTTTTGAATATTTTTAAAATAAATCGGTCTTACACTTTATATTTTCATTTTTTTTATTTTATAGTATATGTATTAATTCTGGTACTTTAACTATAAACTGACATACAATATCAACCATTTGATAGAGGCTGATATTTTCTTGGTGGGCTCGTTAAAGGGTTAAAACCAAGAAAAACACTGAGGAAAGAAATCAACATGACCATCTATTTATATAAAATATGCTGTTTACTGTATTGTTTCTTCCCTATCTTAACTGTAAATTAGGTTTGTTTTGTGTAATCTGACACATTCAGATTGAGTGAGATTAAGTAATATTGACTTAAAAGTATAACTCGAAAACACGAGAAGATGAAGCCCATTTTAAGGTTAATATTTTTGTGTATTTACACCTCATAGTTTGATATAGCAATCAAACAATAAGATCAAATTGGATAAATAATAATAATTTAGAAATACATATAAATAAAATGTTATTTAGAACAATAAAATGTTATTTATTAAAATGTTATGTTATTTATATAATAAGTGTTATTTATTATTAGAAGTAAAATCGAATGAACGAATGAATAAATGTTATTTGTTTTACTGTGTAGGCGTAGTTTATTTTTAAGCAAAACCAAGGAAAATAAACTTGATTTGACTTGATTTAATAAAAAATAATATAACTGTTAACACATGAATGATTATTATTGGTATTTTTATTAAAACTAATTAGAATAGTAATATTACTATTAATAATAATGTTTATAACTTTACATAAAAAGATTATCATTATGTCCACCTATTCTTGCTATTTTTATAAAATAGGAAAGAATGTGAAACTATTTAAGCAGCTTTTTCAAAGAATAAACGGGTTGTCATGTTAGTTTGAGTGTGTGCGTATGTGAGAGTTTTTTTGTCATGTGGAGCGATTCTCTGTTTGACGGCGCTCGCATTTGTGTTGAATTAGGACTCAAAGGGCTGGAGTCGGATCGGTTTGACTCTGCGGTTCACATACAGGTGGAAACAAAAGCTTCAGCTCTTCAGCGCGCTCAGCATGCAGGGTGGAGGAGAAATGTGTGTCCCGTTAGAAACATACTGTTGACGTTCAGGACGTGATCCTCCCCATTATTCTCTAGTGAATCCACACCACCAGTTCTGTCCGATCAAAGACTCTCGCTTTTCCTGGCTCCACTCCCCTAATCTTTTATTTGTTTATTTCATGCCAAGGTGATGGTTTGGAAATCTAACACTGGTTCAGTCTGGTACCTCACTCTCTAAACATGTGATTTGTAAGGGTTTTTTTTTTTTTTTTTTGAAGGACTCATTAAAAGCATTCCAGATTTGAGTCATGATTTGGCTAATAGCTGTTTATATTTTTAAGAGGTATTTTTAATGTTTACAT
This sequence comes from Danio kyathit, assembly GCA_903798195.1. Lineage (NCBI taxonomy): Eukaryota > Metazoa > Chordata > Actinopteri > Cypriniformes > Danionidae > Danio > Danio kyathit. The sequence goes on along the minus strand of LR812524.1, from coordinate 30,150,428 downwards.
TTTCCCTCACAAAGGTGCAGACAGCTGTCTACTTAAAGAATAAATAATCGCAGACAGGTATGTTTCTTGTCGACGAGATGACAAAATGTCAGGGTCTTGGAAAAAATCCAGCATTGCTTTTATTCCTGTTTTTATTATTATTTTTTTGAAAGGTATATTTTTATACATGTAAAGTATTGTTTGATATGATTTTATTCTTAATGTATAATTTAACATTACTGCCTAATTTCAGATCAATAACAGATTGATAACAGATCAATTCAATTCTGGGTATACATTCAAAATTATTAGCTCTCCTGTGAAACTGTCATTCAGTATTTCCTATGTGCTGTTTAATGGAGAGATGTTTTTTAAGATCTTTTTTTTCTTTTTAAAATATTTTCCAAATTCTGTTTAACAGAGCAAGGAAATTTTCACAGTATGTCTGATAATATTTTTTCTTCTGGAGAAAGTTTTATTTGTTTTATTTCGGCTAGAATAAAAGCAGTTTTTAATTTTTCAAACACCATTTTTAGGTCAGCCCCTTTAAGCTATTTTTTTTTCGATAGTCTACAGAACAATAACTTGGCTAATTACTCTAACCTGTCTAGTTAACCTAATTAACCTAGTTAAGCCTTTAAATGTCACTTTAAGCTGTATAGAAGTGTCTTGAAAAATATCTAGTAAAATATTATGTGCTGTCATCATGGCAAGGATAAAATAAATCAGTTATTAGAAATGAATTATTAAAACTATTATGTTTAGAAATATGTTGAAAAAAATCTTCCCTTTGTTAAATAGAAATTGAGAGAAAAATAAACGGGGGCTAATAATTCAGGGGGGCTAATAATTCTGACTTCAACTGTACATGGTAAATAATAAGAAAAACAATGACGTTCAAATTTATTACAGCATATCATAGAACACGCAAGAATCTATTTTGTTTAAATTTGTTTTTATATGTACTGTATGTAAAATTGATTTTGATAATGCTTACACAGCACTAACAATGTGAGAGCATGTTTTTGGCCAAGGACAGAAAAGAAGTAAAGACAACTAACCTATATTCAAGTTAGGGCTGCACAATAAATTGTTTCAGCATCGATGTCGCAATGTGTGCATCCGCAATAGTCACATCGCAGGATATGCAATGTTGGGATTATAGTTTAATTTAGAGTTTAATCATAATGGAGTAAATGTTTATCGTTTGCATGCATTTTTAAAGAGCAATTACTTACCATTTTCATTACACCCTTCACTTGTTTCAAACATTCATGAGTTTTCTTTTTTTTAAATGAACACAAAAAGAATATAATTTAATAACTCCTATAGTATTGCAACAAGTGAAATGTGAGTAAATAGTGAGTACATTTTAATCTTTGAGTAAACTGTCCCTTTAAGGCCTGTGACTATGCAGTGTTGATTATTCAATATCTGTACCTGAATAGTGAATAGGGCGACTCAGTGGCGCAGTAGGTACTGTAGTGCTGTCGCCTAACAGCAAGAAGGCGTTTCTGTGTGGAGTTTGCATGTTCGCCCTGAGTTCGTGTGGGTTTCCTCCGGGTGCTCCGGTTTCCCCCACAGTCCAAAGACATGCGGTACAGGTGAATTGGGTAGGCTAAAATTGTCCGTAGTGTATAAGTGTGAATGAGTGTGTATGGATGTTTCCCAGAGATGGGTTGCAGCTGGAAGGGCATCCTCTGCGTAAAACATGTGCTGGATAAGTTGGCGGTTCATTCCGCTGTGGCGACCCCAGTTTAATAAAGGGACTAAGCTGAAAAAAAAAGAATAAATAGTGAATACCTGAAAATTCCCTTTTATCTTTACTATATTTTATTTATCTATGCTTGTAATGTATTTGTTATATATTATTCGAGATTCACTCCTCTACAAAATCCCCCCAATCAATCCAAATAAACTGTTAAATAATCTGGTGAAATTGTATTCACATCGCAATATATATCACAGAAACACAAAATATCGTAAAATAATGTCCGATTTTATGCAATATTGCGCAGCTCTAATTCAAGTACACAGATATTTGTTCAATTAATTTCCATGACTTTTCCAAAACTTCCAGGCCTGGAAAATGCCATGTCAAAATTCCATGACTTTTCCAGGGAGTTCCATGACCATATGAACCCTGTTTATAAGATTAAAAAAATAGTTATTTTGTAAGATTGTGTGCAAGTGTTGAGCTTAGGTTAGTAGGGTAACTAAACAAGATAGAAAAAAAATAAACATTTAGACTCTAAAAATTATAATACTCAGTTATTTGGGAAATATTTGACAAAGAATGCAAATTTCACAGCAGATGGCTAATAATTTTGTATTAAGCTGTATATTTTACTCATATTAGAGCAATGCTTTTATATGGATTTTCTCCACACTATACTTTTCTCAGAGCAGTTACATGATGGGACTGTCTGCATCAAAAGATAAGCAGAGCTCCAACAGCCTCACTAACAGAAGAAAAAGGAAAAAAAAAAAACACAGAGAGAGTAATGCGCCAGTCTGTGTATATTTAAATACAGGGACTTTCATGTGAACACAAAGAGTGCAGTGTTATCTATCATTGTATCCAATAACAATGAGAAACTATTTCCGTTGTTATTAGACTATTATTTGTTTTGCGAAAAACAGCAGTATGAATGAAGTGATCATTTCTCCTTTATAGAGCATTCCAGAGGATGTAATTTAGGTAATAAGCTCCAGTGTGGTCTTTAAGTTCAGCGAATGAAACAAACAAAGCATTTAACGCATCAGCAAGCCATATGTCGACATTACATTCATCAGCCAGAGAGCTTCAAAAGACATACAAATATGGTATTTAAAACAAGGAATAAAGGTGTCATTGTAATTCTGATACTGTCGATACAGATCTTTTTTAGTTTATTAAACATTCATTCATTCATTTTCCTTCGGATTAGTCCCTTTATTCATCAGTTTACAAATACAGTTAAATCAAATCATACTGCAAAGTGATTCATGTGACTTTTTAACTCAACTGATATCAAAATGTTTAATGAAGAACTCATTTAACTCAGAATTTCAGTTTCTCTTCCAAATGTATACTATTATAGATATTATACTTTGAATGTGGCGCAACATTTGAATGGACTAATAAATATAATAAATAAATATAAAAATAAAAATAAAAAAATAAATATAATTTATTATTAATTATACATTTTAACTTTGCATTTTGTAAAAAAAAAATTTTTTTTTTTTTTATTGTTGCTCATTTAAAATTTCTCTAAATAGCAACTAATTATAATTGTACAATCATCGGCCACTTTATTAGGTACACCTGTCCAACTGCTTGTTAATGCAAATTTCTAATCAGCCAATCACATGGCAGAAAGTCAGTGCATTTAGGCATGTAGACATGGTCAAGTTTAAAGCGAGCATCAGAATAGGGAAGAAAGATGATTTAAGTGAATGTGGCATGTTTGTTGGTGCCAGACGGGCTGGTCTGAGTGTTTGAGAAACTGCTGATCTACTGGGATTTTTATGCACAACCATCTCTAGGGTTTACAGAGAATGGTCCAAAAAAAAAAAAGAAAATATCCAGTGAGCGGCAGTTCTGTGGGCACAAATGCCTTGTTGATGCCAGAGGTCAGAGGAGAATGGCCAGACTGGTTTGAGCTAATAGAAGGGCAACAGTAACTCAAATAACCACTTGTTACAATCAAGGAAAGCAGAAGAGCAACTCTGAATGCACAACACGTTCAACCTTGAGCTACCACAGCAGAAAACCACACCGGGTGCCACTCCTGTCAGCTAAGAACAGGAAACTGAGGCTACAATTCACACAGGCTCACCAAAATTGGACAATAGAAGATTGAAAAAAGGATGGTAGGGTCAGAATTTGGCTTCAACAACATGAAAGCATGGATCCATTCTGCCTTGTATCAGCGGTTTAGGCTGGTGATGGTGGTGTAATGGTGTGGGGGATATTTTCTTGGCACACTTTGGGCCCATTAGTACCAATTGAGCATCATGTCAACGCCACAGCCTGCCTGAGTATTGTTGCTAACCATGTTCATCCCTTTATGACCACAGTGTGCCCATCTTCTGATGGCTACTTCCAGCAGGATAATGCACCATGTCATAAAGCGCGAATCATCTAAGACTGGATTCTTGAACATGACAATGAGTTCACTGTACTCAAATGGCCCCCACAATCACCCGATATCAATCCAGTAGAGCACCTTTGTGATGTGGTGGAACGGGAGATTCGCATCATGGATGTGCAGCTGACAAATCTGCAGCAACTGCGTGATGCTATCATGTCAATATGGACTAAAATCTCTGAGGAATATTTTCAGTACCTTGTTGAATCTTTGCTACAAAGGTTTAAGGCAATTCTGAAGGCAAAAGGGGGTCCAACCAAGTACTGGTAAGGTGTAGCTAATAAAGTGGCCGGTGAGTGTATCATAATAATAATAATAATAATAATAATAATAATAATAATAATAATAAAGCAAACATCTGGAAAGAAAAGAAAAAAATGCATTAGAAAATGATGATTTTTTTCAAGTTCACTGTAATGACAGATAATTACAGATTCTTCACAGTCTGTCTTCTTTTTAATACAGTAATACAGGTTTGGAACAACGTTATTTAAGCAATGATAGAATCCTTTTCTTTTTTTAAAGATTGACTGGCACTGTCAGAGGAAATATATGGCATGTAGTTTGCAAGCGTCTATTTTATTGAATTTATTACTCCCAGTCTCCCGACCAAACCACTGAATATCTTTGGCTGACCACAGAACCGCCATGCTAACGTTCATCATTGTCTCAGTGATGAAGAAAATGCATACATGTTCCTTGGGGAAACTTTTTTTGCCAGTATTGATTTAAGGCTCAGAGCAAAAAGCCTTGAAGTGACGCAATATCCGAAAAACGTATGTGCAGGCACACACATGCTGTTGTACATTCCACTTACACACACACACACACACACACACACACAGCACGTTTGTTTTATTATCTCAGTGAGGACATTTTATAGACTTGCTTAGTTTTTATATCAGGTTAAAGTGATAGTTCACCCAAAAATGGAAATTCCATCATCATTTACTCACACTCTTTACTTGTTCCTTAACAGTTATTTTGTTTGTTTGTTTGTTTGTTTGTTTATATGTACACAAAAGAAGGTTGAATGTTGAAATCCCGTAACCACTGACTTCCGTAAAACAAGAGGAATAAAACCTAATATGGAAGTCAATGCTTACAGGTTTCCAACATTCTTCAAAATGTCTTCACTTGTGTGAACATATATATCAAGTCAAGGGTGACTAAATGATGACAGAAGTTTCATTTTTTGGGTGAACCTATCCCTTTAAGGATTTTGTCCATGAACTCGTCCCTTACCTCTAAACATATCCATCACAGCAACGTGCAAAACATGAATAAAAAAAGAAAAGAAAAGAAAAAAAAAAAAAGAAAACTCTAGAAACAAATAAAAAACATGTTCTGGACTACTGATTAGTCCTTATGTCCTCAATAGTACAGGGTTGTCATGATATTTGTCTTTATAAGTGAAGACATTTGACCCTTGTAAGTATAAACTGTAGAAAAATCAATATGTTCACTCTAAAAAAATACAGGGTTATTTCAACTCAATTCTGGGTGTAATATGGACTAACCCAACTGCTGGGTTAATTTTTCTAAATTAAATTAATAGAACCAAATTTAACCCAATGTTTGGGTTAGTCCATATTTTACCCAATTTGGGTTTAAACAACCCAGCATTTCTTAGAGTATACGCACACAATTTTATGTTTTATGGGGACTTTCCATAGACATAATAATTTTTATACTGTATATTCTGTCCTCATACCCCAACTCTACCCTTAAACACAGAAAACATTCTTCAATTTCAGATTTTCATAATTACAAACGGGGATAAAAAAAGACGTCCCCATAAGTCAAAAACGAAGTAGTGGATACCAGGACCACACACACATACAAGCACCCCAACACACTCTCCATGTTTAACTTCTCTGAAAGACAACTAAACCAAAACAAGGTCCATGTGGTGATATCCAATATTTTCTCATTAAGTCTTACAGAGCTCAGAGGCTAATCACATTACTTTAAAGGGCACACAAAGATTAAAACTAAACTAGGCATGGATGGCTCCTCTTCCATGTTTGTTTAAAAGCCCAGTCAGGATTGGCACCCCTCGGCATAACTCCTTCTCTGATGGGCTGGTGTTAGGTGTTCGGGCTGGTAGAAAGATCTCCCTCCCCGAATTCAGGACATGTGGCTGGTGATTTTTGACACCGAAGGTCAGGCCTCACACCTGAGATGGTGTCGGAGCAGACAGACACCGCATGCCTGAGATGTTTCTCTTTTGAAGGATGTATGAGCTGTGAGTGGATTCTTTAACTCAAAGTCACGGCATGCGGGCTTGTTTTTACCCCCATTTGATTTAGCGGACCACCATTTTGGTGATGCTTCACCAAGCATGTTGTTTCATTGATTGAAAAAAGTACAATAGTGTAATCACCCGCTATTCTGCTGGTGTCAAAATTCAGCCTTTTAAAAAGTTTCTGGTCTAGCATCAAATGTATTATTTATTTATCTTTAAAATGTGTTTGGTGTTAATGGTTCTATAAGGAACCTTTAACATCCACAGAAATGTTTTGTTCCACAAAAGGTACTTTAAAGTATAAAAAAGATATTCAGACTATGGATTTGAAGAACTTTTAACTAAATTTTTCAATGTGTGTTTGTATGTCTGCACTCAAAAAATTGATTTTTGTTGCTTGTTCAACCCACTTACTTAAAATGAGTTGAAATAACACAATTTTTGAGGTTTTTTGAGGACAACTTAATTGTTTTGTGTTCAATCGACTTAAATTTGTAAAAACAATTAAGTTATCTTAATCGATTTGAGTAACAACATAAAGGAATTGTGTGGAACAAATTTTACAGTGTGTGTGTGCGTTTATTTGTAAAGTATTTTATTTTTTAATTTTGCATAATATTGTGTGCCATATACAAAAAAAAAGATAAAATAAATCAGAAATTGAATAAATTTTACAATAAAAAATTATAAAAATGTTTATTTAAATTTAGCATAATACAGTCTCTCATATAAAAATTAAATTTAATTAATTAATTATTTAATTAAATGAATTAAAGTAAATTAAAAACATCAATTTAAATTTAAAACATCAATTGCATAAATGGAAGCTAATAGAATTATAGGTAGTAGATTACTAGCATTTCTTTTGTATTGAGAGTTTGGATGGGAAGTGGCACTCTAAACTTAAAAAATAAGACAGAAGCAACATAAAATAAGTCTTTGATTCATCATGTACAACAACAACATTCTAAATCTTTTAAAATAAAATAATAAATAATAATAAGAATAAGATTACGCTCACTTCCAGTAGGATTTCATTGCTGTACTGTGTTTGTTTTACTAACATAACAAACACATTTACAGTATTACATTATTTATTCATGTCATCTGTTCTTGTTAAATCAGTGCATTAACTACTCCACTACTTTGGATTTTTATAATGCACATTAGCTGTGATTAATAAATGCTATAAATACTGCTCCTTAACACCACCAAGACCAAGGAGCTCATTGTGGACTTCAGGAAGGGACGAACAGGCTCACATGATCCCATCCACATCAATGGGATGGCCGTCGAGCCTGTCTCATCCTTCAAGTTCCTGGGGACCCACATCTCAAAGGACCTTTCCTGGACCACCAACACCTCCAGCCTAGTCAAGAAGGCTCACCAGGGCCTCTTTTTCTTAAGGCAACTTAAGAAAAACCAGCTGTCATCAGCCGTCTTGGTGAACTTCTACCGCTGCACAATAGAAAGCATCCTGACCAACTGCGTCACAGTCTGGTATGGAAGCTGCTCTGTTGCTGAGCATAGCGGTTGGTGAAAACTCCCAACGCATCACAAGGACCCCACTGCCAGCCATAGAGGACATCCAGAAGAAACACTGTCCTCTCACTCTGCTCACAGACTGTTTTCTCTCCTGCCTTCCGGCTGGCGCTTCAGGCTCCCCTGGACAAAAACCAGCAGACTAAGGAACAGCTTTTTCCCCAGAGCTGTCTCCCTTTTGAACTCTGCCCCCCACTGATTATTTCCCCCCCCCCCCCCTAACACCCCCCCCCCACTCTCCTCATAACTTATACTCCTCACAAACACTGCACTATTTAACATTTCACATTTAAAAATTCCACATATTTATTGCACTACATTGCACTGATTCATTTATTTGAACTGTACTTACCCACTGCAAATGTACACTTGTAATTATGTACACACCCACTGTACATATACATTTGTAATTATTTTCATCTATCTGCACATTTCTGATTATTAATAGCAACCTGTACATATATCCATCTATTGTAAATCTCTGTTCATAGGTAATACAACCTGTATATAATGTTCATAGTACATCCATCTGTAAATATCACCATAGTTTTTCTATAACTGCACTTTATAACTTATACTAGTATCCTCCCCTTGCTGCTATTGCACTCCTGGTTAGACCTAAACTGCATTTCGTTGCCTTGTACTTGTACATGTGTAATGACTTTAAAGTTGAATCTAATCTAATCTAATCTAATCTAATCTAATCTAATCTAATCTAATCTAATTCAATCTAATCTATTCTTAGTTCCTGTTAATAAACACATTATTATATTACTAATGGAACTGTGTTGTAAAGTGTGACCATTTTCTTTATAGTCAAACGTTTTTTTTTACCATTTTTATTAAAATCTTTATTTTTAATATGAACTAAAAAATGATTGAAATCGGATCTGTTTCACCCTTTGCTTAAATTGTTGAAACAACAGCTGTAATCTCTGAATTATGTGTTAAGGGGTGACGTCTTTTAATCTTCTCTCTGTCTGACAAGCTCGGTGAAAAAAGACCAATAGTGTTGAGTGCTGGACTGATATCCCTGATAACTGAGGAGAATTACCAATGGCTGCTAGTCTGACACTGTTTATACAGCACGCTTTTACAAAGAGCATAAGAAAGCGAGTATTAATCTCCTCGTTTATTGGTGTGTTCAGTCTTTTCAGGAAAAAAAAGGGAAGATAGTCCAAATTACTTCTGATAAATTGTGTGAGTTTAACATGTAATAAGGTCAGTTTAACAAAAAATATCATACTAAATACACTCACACCTCATAAACGGAGGGAGGTTTTGCTTATTTTTTTGTCACAAATTCCAGAAACAGCATGAAGAGAGAAAAAAAAAACATTAATCTGCACCAAATAATTCAAGCAGGAAGAAAGTGTTTGAGGAAATCCTCCTGTTTGTGGAGGAGAGAAATGAGTGTTGGCTAGCAGAGAGAAGCCTGCCGGCTCTTTAAATAGTAATGTGTAAGGCAGAATGTATAATGAGCAGTCATGAATGCAAAATAAACTGTTGCAAGGATATCAACATCTCAAAAAGACCCGTGTATGCCAAACAAGTAAATAAATAGGCTTCAGTTATTGGTTTTGAAATAATGGAATTGTGTGAGAAAAAAAATACCACAAAGTTTCAAAAAAGACATTGGGCCCTATCATACACCCGTTGCAAGACGTGTTTGGTGTGATGTGTTGCTATTTTCAGACCAGCGCAACCCTAATTTTCCCTTTTTGCACCACGTTGTTTAAATAGTAAATCCATTTGCTCCGCTTTGTGGACTAATGGGTGTGCCGGTCTAGAAAGGAGATGTGTTAAAGGGTCACGAAACACCAAAACACATTTTTTGAGCTGTTGACAGTCACATGTGTGTCCCACGCTGCTATAAACACTATTAGGACACATATATTTCACTAAAAAGTGAAAATTGGTTGTTTTTGCGTTATTTTGAGCAAATTCGTACTTCCTGTTTGAAACGAATTTTTAAAGCTGCGTCACGGCCATGAGATACTTGCGTGTAAATCCAGCGTGGAGACTGGATGTCTGTACCTGCGAGTACATTGTGACGTCTCTGAGTGTGCGGCATTAATTCATGAGAAAGAATTTGTTCAAACCAATCAGCGCGCTCTGTTGTGTATGCGGTGCAACTTCATTAATATGCTAGCTTCGGAGACTGTTTTACCTGTTACAGTGTTCAGACGGGCAACGCAGTGGCGCAGTAGGTAGTGCTGTTGCCTCACAGCAAGAACGTCGCTGGGTCGCAGGTTCGAACCTCGGCTGGGCTGGGTCAGTTGGCGTTTCTGTGTGGAGTTTGCATGTTCTCCCTGCGCTGCGTGGGTTTCCTCCGGGTGCTCCGGTTTCCCCCACAGTCCAAAGACATGCAGTACAGGTGAATTGGGTAAGCTAAATTGTCCATAGTGTATGAGTGTGAATGTGTGTGTGGAAGTTCCCAGAGATGGGTTGCGGCTGGAAGGGCATCCGCTGCGTAAAAATCGTGCTGGATAAGTTGGCGGTTCATTCCGCTGTGGCGACCCCGCAAGGGACAAAGCTGACAAGAAAATGAATGAGTGTTCAGATGACAGAGAGACACCATGTTGTGTTGCCAAAACAAGTGAAAGAACAAGAATTTGGAGACACGGGTCGTCAGTGTTGCATTTATTAGTGTGCTGCGTTTATTAATGTGCTGCAACGAAGGTTTTGTTTAATATTTCCCACTATGAGAGTGCTGCTGAACTCATATGTGGATTACAGGGCACGCGACACGACAGAATTCGTCTGTAAGGAACATTTTTTACCCGAGAGCTTTTTGCATCTGGAAATGATGAAATCCGGATTTGCCGCTCGTCTCGCTTAAAAAAAAAAAAAAAAAAGACACAGTTCCAGTTTGATTGTCCTGTCTCTACAGATTTGGTAAGTGTGTATGAGAGCAGTGCCCTTTGTTTAACCCAGATGCCAAAGTTACTTTGTATCATCAGCAGTGCTCTTTCAGTTTTTAAAGACATACCATAGTCAAAATGATTTAGTTACTAAGTTTACAGTATGTTAATATCACTGCAATATTATAGTACAATATTATAGACTGAAAGATCCGCTGTAAATGCTGCTCTCCAAATGTAAACACAGCAATCAAACTATTCCCGTCGTGCAGGATTTTCGCCGCATTTTGTGACATGATAGTCTCTTCACACACGGCTTTCTGACGCTACCTACCGAGTTCATCTAAGTTACCGAAAAATGCGGATTTTTTCTCCCATTTGCCGTGCGGTATTAAACATACCATTAAAACTCCACTCTTCCAGCAGTTCCTCGCTTTCAATATCTCGTTTGTCACAGGCGACATGCAGGAAATGTTACTGAATAAAAAGTGAAAGTGCCAAACTGCAGTTAAAGTCGACAAATTAATATATTGGCAAGTAATTAGATTACTGATGTCTATGTAAACACAGTCACTGTCTTTCTCCCCTGCGTCTGCATGCCGAAACAGAAACTCCCATATTTGCAAATCCTTCCCTCTTTCCCTCCCCCGACACTCCCACCTAAACAGAGCTGGACATGCCCACTTTCCTAACTTTTTCCAAACTAGAGGTGTGAAAACACCCTGCTGAGACAGGGGGGTTTCGTGGCCCTTTAAGGGGCATTGTTGGTGCGTTGCTATTTTGAGGAACTAAAATAGACTGTGCAATAGATCAGCTGAAAGCAGGTCTGAAGTCCAGCGTAGAGTGCGTTAGTTGTGCGCCTTAAACGCTTACACATCGCTTAATACACACAGGATGTACAGCAATGCACAAATATCTTTACAAATGAAAAAGAATTAAAGGATTAAAATATTACAAAAATTATTTTTTTCTACATAAATATAAAAACCACTACCTCCATGCCTTCTTCATATCGGGAGGCTTTTTTTCAGTTTCTTTATGACAACTTACTTTTGCATAATGTTGTTATTATTAGCAGTATTATTTATTATATGCATATTTATGTTTGTTTTAATAAAAGTTTAGATGTGTCCTTGTGTCGGGTTTTGGAGGTGTCTGCATCACCATATTGGGCATAAGAATTTTACGTGTGGATGTTTGGATATAACCACTTCATTATTATTGTTCATTTATTCATTTGCTGGAAATAAGAACTGAATTTAGAAATAGTTTTGAAGCAAATATTTGTGCTTAACAAATGAAATGAAATATTTAGGCTGATAGATATCTTCAGTGGAGTGTGTACAACACCTTTTCCTTATCCACGAAAGTAAAGAAGTAAAGAGAAAGTAAAGAGGCCGAATGGAGGAGGCTCATTCTTTATTATTGCTGCAGATGGTCTGTTTAACTGTTTTCTCTCTAGTGAAGCGTTCAGTTTTTCCATTCAGTTTTTCCACTTACAAAGTCCACCATGTAAATAGCAAATGCGCCACGGCACAAGGCAACTGACTCTTAAAGGGAATGGGAGATGAGATTTTAATTGGTTTAATGCACGTTTTGCTCAAAACACACCCATAACTCATAAAGAGAATGAGCACAATCCTGTTAGACCATGCGCAAACGGTATTTAAACTGTACATCCTTAAAATAGCAAAACTGGATTCAGACACGCTGTTAATGTTTTTGCACCATGCACTTCAGACTCTGAGCCTAGATCGTTAAAATAGAGCCCTTTGAATTAGAAAGTGCACCATACTGTTTTGATTATGCCAAATGTATTAAACAGATTTTAAATGAGTAGGAAGCAGTAAATAGAAGTAAACTGTCTGCTTTATTGATTCAAACATACATGCAAAAATGTATTTTTTAAATTTTGTTGAAATAATGTTCCATCTTCATTTCGTATGAAACAACATATTTAGTCAAACAAGTACTTATTAAAATATGATAAAATACAGAAATAAATAATTATAAATAAAAGAATAGATGAATGTATGAATGAATGAATTAATTAATTAATTAATGATCCTAATAACTTTAGCAAATTTTAAACTATTAAAATGTTTTTGATAACAAACATGAGTACTATAAAATAAAATGTAAACATTTTAAAATTATATTTAATTCGAATTTTGGAAAATCTGATTAACTTATTAAAATAAGTTGAACTTAAAAATGATATCACAAAAAGTCATGATAATTTTTTAAAGTTACTTCAAAAGTTCATTAGATTTCAACTACATTTTTAAGTCATACAAAGTTTAACTTAATATTTTTAGTTTGTTTGATTGATGATGAGATTAATAGAAAAGTTCATTGTATTCATTCAAAAAAACGGTAAGGCAGCAGGAATTCTTTTACAGTGTATGTGTCACTAAAAAAGAACATATATTTTGCATTTAAACCCCTTATGTTTACTATATACTGCATCATATGTATATTTCTTAATAATTTTGGGCTTTATTTTAAATTAGATCTGACTAAAAAACAAATGCACAAATTGACAACTATATCAATGATTTGAATAAGAATAATTGTGATGTTTTATAAATACAACTTATTTGATGTTTGTTAACTAAATTTAAAAGTAATATAAAAGTTGCTATAGCTAATAACATCAAGCAGCACATCAAAACAAACCTCTAATATCCTCTACTAAGAATGTTCTTAAGGCATCAAATAAACTAATTAGCCTCTCTGGAAAGCTATCACCTTACACTCTTCCCTCACGGCTGTCCGTGTTTATCAGCCTCTCAGCAAGTTAAGCCAAACTTAAGAGGGGAAAGAGACAAAACGCATCTGGTTTGGCTTTCTCCTCCACCCAGCCCAATCAGAAGAGTCATCTCAGCCTCTTATCTCCGCCTGGGGTTTATCGCTTAAGTGGATGTGTAGCTACAAGTGAGAAGACCTTGTTTTGTCGGCTTTGCTGATGAGGGTTTTCCAGTATTTTCATTCTGTTGCCGTTTCATTCTGTGGTTAGGAAGTACCACCATAGGGTTGACCCACTTCCAAAGGCTTCTGTAATCTTTTTTTTTTTCCATCACATAAAGCAACATTTACATGATGTTCACATTTCAAGAAAGATGACATGGCTAGATTGCTGAGTCTGAAAGCACTTCAAACGCACAGAGGCTGAGCGAGGTGTGAGAACGGGTGTCAAAGAGGCAGATAAATGAAAGAAGGGCAAATTTAAAGAAGAAGAAGGGAAACGAAATGTGTGAGGGGACGACGTGACGTACTGCCACTTTGTGTTTGCTTCCATTGAGATGCAACCACCCTGAATCCTGTGAAAGAGCAGGTGTGAGTAGAACGTTTGCTGGAGGGAAACCTGTATGTCAAGCTATGTATACCAAACAAGTAAATAAATGAGCACCAAATATTGGATTTAAAATATGTTTGCATGTCATCACCATTTTTACTAACTTTAAAATTATGTAATTTTGTAGTTTACACAAATGTAATAATGGTTTCACTTTTGTAAACTTGCATTTTGAAACCCATTAACAAATTTAAATTAGCAGGCTTTCAAAATGCTGTGCTACAAAAAATGAAAGACCAAAATGAGTAAATGGATAAGCATCAATGATTGGGTTTAAAGGGCACCTATTTTAACCCCTTTTCAAGATTTTATATAAAATGTTTGTGTCTCCAGAATGTGTTTGTAAAGTTTCAGCTCAAAATACTCATCAGATTATTTATTATACCGTTCTGAATCTGGGAAATTTGAACTGTTATGGCATTGTAGCTGTTTTTGTTGCCTGTGCCTTTAAAGCTGGTTCTCCCACATGCATATCAGAGCCATAGGCTTCACATAGATAAACAGCACAGTGACAGACAAGAATGAAACAGATCTCCCTTACTATAGTAAGAACTTTATCAGTGGTTATTTGTTATATTTGTTGTGGAGTTAATTCAAGCCTTTCTGCAGCGATGAGTCACACAATGCCGTGCACACACACACACACACACACACACGTTTGTTTTTGTGAAAAGTGGGTACATTACATAGGCTTCCATTCATTTTATACAGATCAAACCGTATATTATATTGCCCTCACCCCACCCTACTCCTAAACCCAACCATCACAGGAGACTCCCTGAAAAACTCATCCTGTGTGATTTATAAGCTTTTTGAGAAGTGAGGACGTCACCAATGTCCTCATATTTCACCTGCTTTTTGTAATACCTGTGTCATACCCATGTCATTATACAGATTTGTGTCCTGATATGTCACAAAACACACACACACACACACACACACACACACACACACACACACACACACACACACACACACACACACACACACACACACACACACACAGTGACAGGATACACGTTAATATCCATTGCTGTA
Organism: Danio kyathit; assembly: GCA_903798195.1. Classification (NCBI taxonomy): domain Eukaryota; kingdom Metazoa; phylum Chordata; class Actinopteri; order Cypriniformes; family Danionidae; genus Danio; species Danio kyathit. The sequence goes on along the minus strand of LR812524.1, from coordinate 30,135,263 downwards.
TGGTCATTTGTTATGTTAATGTACAAAATAAACCACAAAGTCCACAAAGCAGGATTGAAGTGTCTTCTTTTATAATTATACTGACACTATGCGGCTGTGGTGATGAATTACGTAGCGATTTTACTGTCTTTATTACAAACATGCACTGTTTTAAAATCATTTTAAACTTGTAAAACTCATTCTTGATCACATTTGAAGATGATTGATGATCACAGAAAGCTGAACAGATCTTTTAATCCCGGTTGCTTTGCGCACGTCCTGTATTGTTGATATGATTATACGTGTTACTACAGTGACATGTTAATACGTGTCTGTCAATCAAATTGGTGGGTGGGGAAACTGCACTCCTACGTCACGTTGCGGTGGGCCTCAAATTGGGAGGGATTTGGATCCTATTTTAACGTCAGGAAATTTAAAAAAGAGAATTATTGTTTCTATCACTGCAATATGACTGTGGACACACTATACCTACACACAGTTCTGTCCAAACAGCTTACAAAAGATGATTTTCATCATAGGTGCCCATTCAAATATCCTTATAATGTGAGACGAATAAAAAAAAATGTTGTTGTTGTTGTTGTTGTTGTTGTTGTTGTTGTTGTTGTTGTTGTTGTTTATGAGACGTGTAACTACAATGAAAAAAACACTTTTGGTGTGGCAAAATCTAATAAATTTACTGTCATCATAGTAAAATTGTAATAATAAAATTCAAGGATAACTAGAATTAAGTTAAATATTAAATATTTACACTATATTTATATTTTCTAATCATTGCAAATAAAGCTAGTATATTCATTTTGAAATGATAAAGAACTTAAGTTTATGTAAATAAATGCAGATTCATAATAAAAGACAATCAAATTAACTTTTTTTATTCAGGAGTGTTAGGTTAAACATTAAGTATACTGTACTTTACATAATATTGACAGGTTAATTTTACTTTATATAAGATTAGTAAAATGAACTTGAATTTTACTTGTGCAAATTGTTACGAGGATTGTTACAAGGATTTTATTTAATAATTCAGAAGTCATTTTTTATTACCTCAACTACATTGTAAATGTAATGTGTATTTATGTAGCGCATTTATTGTGTATGGCTATATACCCAAAGCGCTTTACAATCATGAGGGGGGGTCTCTCCACACCACCACCAGTGTGCAGCATCCACCTGATGGTTATTGGCACTGTTGGGTAAGTTACTTAAGTTACTTTTATTATGTTAATAAAAGTTATTCATTAATACTTATATAATATATTATTATTAATATATTACTCCTGTTAATTAAAAATATAGATTTAAATTGGTTGCAACAAGCGGGACAACAGAGTTGAGGATCTACGTGCAGTTTATTAAACAGATAATGGTCAGGCAGGCGACAGTCAAACAGGTACAAACAGTATCATTGGGGTAATCCAGAAACGTAGTAAAAGTCACAGACGAGAGGTCAATACAGGTGGCAAACAACATAAATGATAAAACAAGGCAGGGCAATGTTCTCCCCGTGTTTGTGTGGGTTTCATCTGGGTACTCCAGTTTCCCCCACAGCCCAAATAGATGCACTATATGTGAATTGAATAAACTAAATTGAGTTTGTATGAGAGTGAGTGTGAATGAGTGTTAGGGTGTTTTTCAGTACTGGGTTGCAGCTAGAAGGGCATCCGTGTAAAACATATGCTGAAATAGTTGGCAGTTCATTCCGCTGTGGCGACCCCTGATAAATAAGGGACTAAGCCGAAGGAAAATGAATGAATGAATGATAACAACCACTTTGTTTGCTTTCATTGAGAGGCAATCACCCTGAATCCTGCATGACTGTGATAGATCAGGTGTGAAGAGAACCTTTGCTTTGTGTGTTCACGCGGACAGGGTCGTATCATAACAGTCACAATCTCGCTCAAGAGGACACTAGAAGCGGTAGAATGCATTGGAAAAGCTGCCCTGTGTGTGTTGGGGTTTTTGTTTGTTTGTTTTTATCATTGAGGGCAAGGGGAAAGAGTGTGGGCTAGTTCAAACTACTTATTTAAAATGAGTTCTTAAGTTGTTTTTGAATTTGAAGTTTGTAAAAATGATTAAGTTAACTTAGGGCGCACTCACATTAGATACAGTTGAATTAGATACAGCTCTCGCTCAGCACAGAGATAGCTTTAGTTATATCGTTTTGTATTATTTTTAGTCGTTTGGGATGCAGTGACACGCAGTCAAACACTTTGCCGAACAGATCCACCACTTTTGATGCTCATAAATTATCATAAAAGTCCTCGTGCTGCAGGTATTAGGAGGTTTCCTGAAGATGCAGCTGACGTGCAGCAAGAGGTTTGGGTCTTTAATAAACTTTGACAGTTTGCGTTCATTGAAAATTAAGAACGATTTATAAATCCATATGAAACAGTCCCCTAAAAGTGACGTCGCGTCTTCAGTTTCGGGTTCAGGCGTGCTTTGCACTCACACTACAAGCGTACCGCGCCAAAGCCCAAGTGAACTGCACTCTGCCACACCTCTTCCAACTGGGCCAGGGCCGACCAACTGAACCGCGCCTGAGCCCAATTCAGAGCACTCACACTTCTCAAACGAATCAGGAAACGCACCTGGGCACGGTTCGGAACGAATAATGAGAAAAACTACCAGTAAATTATCAATAAATCTAATAGTTGCTTAATTTACTCTGTTTGCAGGATGCATTGACTCTTGACTTTAGCAACTGCAACAAATTACCATCTAAGACAGCGCATGCTGCCCAATCCATATAAAACATCACTTCTTTTACCACAGATTGTTTTAAGTCATGTTATGAAGGAAGAAAGAATACAGCTGAAAGGTTTTAGGGTGATGTCATTGCAATAACAGATTTTTCTCATTACTTTGGTAAAACATGCTGTTGTGATTAGTTTTCTTGGTTTTATGTCTGTCCAATAGCAATATAAGGAATTTCTGAGCCTTCAAAAAGTAATAAAATGTGGTACAATTTTGATTTTCAGAGAAAACAACTTGGAGTTTCTGTTTATCAGTAGGTTCGGAAAGTCTGTAGAAATTTAAAGAAGCCAGAGGCCGCATAGTGGATTGCATTTGCCTTGTTAGCAAAAGTGAATAATCCATCGCTGGAGGGTAGGAAGGATCGCTTTCCACTGGGATCCAAACAAGCAGACAGAATTAATACCAACAGTATGCCTGTTTGAAAGCAAATAAGCCGTGCACAGAGTAAGTCTGAAGAGGAGACACTTCTAGGACGGCCAAATTATCATTCTCTATGTCCTGCAGGTATCTCAAAAAACCTATTTTGAGATTTAATTTTAGGGGGCAAAAACTGGAAAATCTGTGAAGATGAGCCAAAAGAATTTTGGGAGACATTGGGTGGTTTTACCAAAAAAAAAAAAAAAAAAAACTTTTTGCTAACGAAATAAAGTGAAAACAGGATTAAAATCTGTTTGTTCCTTGGAATCAGAAGTAAAAATCAAGAGAAACAATTGCAAAAACTGTCTGTACTTAGCCTGCCTACAGTAATTACTGTATGTACTTAAAAACAGAAGACAATGCTGGAAAAAAAAATCATACAAATTCATGTAAACCTTTAAAACACCATATTTACATGTCAGGTGATCGCTAGGGTTGGGTCGATAGATGATGCCATCGCAGCAGCAACTCCCTCGCGGAAAATACACACGGCCCCGTTTACACTAATATGTCTTAGTTTTAAAATGGCATTTTTGAATGAATACGATCCATGTCCAGGCTGTTTTATCTAGCAATTCTGAACAGCTCTCCATCCACACTATACCGCTGAAAATGCAAATCACGTGACCACACATACGCACACTCTGGTATGCGCTTCAGCAGTACATGTGCACGTCTGAGCTCCAGGCAGTGCACATCGGACTGTTTATCACGGATGTACTGCTGGATCGCGTCTCACTATAGTTGTTAAACGTGATATTTAATTAATCTCGTCTCTATCTAACGACTCTTTGGTCTTTCGATTCTATATTCTAACGTGTCACAGCGTCAGTACACTTCTTTAATCTTTCACTATCACGCTTGTACTTAGTAATGTTATCGAAAACCTCAGATACTGTTGGTTGATTCCTGTTTGTTGTGCACCTTTTTTATTAACCAAGTTTGTTGACGCCATTATAATGACACAGACTTCTCTGCCTAATTATGCCAGAGTCCGGCGGAAAAAGTGATTGACAGGTGGTAATTTGTGTGTAACTTATCTTTATTTAATTTTGATTTCAATTAATATGGGTAAAACAAAGACCATGTGGGTCAGGTAGTTGAAACGATAGGCTACAAATAATTAATTTGTTATGAATAATTAATTATTCATAATTAATTTACCACCGCCTACAATGACGATGCCATCGTCCATCGTGATGTTTCACATTAGACATCGTACGATGCCAAATTGGTTGACATCGCCCAACCCCTAGTGACCGCTGCTCTTTTGATTGCCAAGTAAGTCTGTAGGGTTGACTGAAAAATGATCACAGGAAAACAACACAAGGAAGTATTAGGTAATCTAATCACATTGACTTCATTTCACAGAAATTGGAATATTTTATTAATTAAAATGTTATCTGTCTTTATACAGTATTCTATATCTATTTTCTTTTCACATAAAGGGTTCATTTGCAAAAATAGATCCATTATTAAAGCTTTTCAGTATTTTTTTTATTTATTTTTTGCAATTTTACTCCCTAGCACACAACATAAAAAAAAACATAAAACATGATTTATGAACATTATTAAAACTTAAGTTTTTGGAATGTGTTATAAATGGGAAATAAACTGTACACCAATCTTAATTTGGAGAACTGGGGTCCCTCACATGAGGATCATCGCATTTCATGATCCTTGGCAAAAACAAAAAGTATTAGACTGTACTTTTATAACAAAATGTTAAAGATTATTGTCTATTAAATCACTCCAAAAACTTAAAAGGCTTTTTTATTATTATTTCAGTGCTGGTGTAGTTACTGCGTTTGCTTTTGTTATGCCCTCTCATCAAAATGCTTATTTTGTCTTGAAGTCTCCTAGCATCAGAGCAAATAAACACTCTGCTGGAGTTGCTCAGAGAATGTGCATCAGCTTTGCCAAAAGTTGTCTGCGCTCGAACAGCCCAAAGCATTTTGGTAGGAGGGTTGGGATTTATTGTTGAATAATACATGAGGAGGAGCCACACCAATGTCTCACCCAGGCTTAATGAAAGAGAACATGTCTGCACACAAATCAGTCATGAATAAACATCAGACGGTAATTAAACTTGGTGGCTGCAACTTTATTCATTAGTAAATAAGCAGGAGCGCAGCTTCTTGTGCATGGAGGGGATTGGGAATGGAATGGTAATTGGAGGTCTTGTCTGATATCGCTTGGTAAAAGAGCCCTTCTGGTCAGAGAGAAAGCTCAGAAACTGACCTCATTAACAGCAAGTTAATTCTCTTGCACTTGATTTGCAGTTGGTAAAGGCATAGCTGTCAAACTGAAGCTCGTATCTCTACTGCATAAAGATTAAAAAAGTTTTTTCATTGCTGGTTTGGATCTAATGAGTTTTATGTACGATACATTCATGTGGCAGAGCAATGGTGTTTGGGGTGCTTTTTATCAGAACTCGTTGTTTTTTTTGTGAATACAATGTTGTATTTTTGTGCATCTAATTAATATGCTGGAACTTAACCTGAAAATGTGCTTCATGTGGCGTAATGTTGAAGAAATGAACATACGCTGTAAAAAAAAACTGGGTTCCACATAATCGATTTGTGTTGGGACAACATGAAGGAATTAAATTAACTTTATTAGTTTTACAAATTTAAGTGGATTTAATATAAAACAAGTAAGTTGTTCTCCCAAAAAACTCAAGAATTGTGATGTTTCAGCTCATTTTTAATTTGTAGTTTGAACAAACAACAAACTGATGTTTTTGAGTGTACTTACAGTGCATCAGAAAAAAAAAGTATTCATAGCGCTTCACTTTTTTCACATTTCTTTATGTTACAGTCTTATTCTAAACTTGATTAAATTCATTCATTTCCTCAACATTCTACACACAATACCCCTTAATATCAATGTGAAAAAAGATTTTTTGAAATTGTTGCAAATTTATTAAAAATAAAAAACCTGAAAAATCACATGTACATAATTATTCACAGTCTTTGCTCAATACTTTGTTGATGCACCTTTGGCAGCAATTACAGCCTCAAGTCTTTTTGAATATGATGCCACAAGCTTGGCACACCTGTCTTTGGGAATTTTTGCCCATTCCTCTTTGCAGTACCTCTCAAGCTCTATCAGGTTGGATGGGAAGCAACGGAGTACAGCCATTTTCAGATCTCGGCAGAGTTCAATAGGATTTAGGTCTGGGCTCTGGCCTGGCCACTCAAGGACAGTCACAGAGTTGTCGTGAAGCCACTCCATTGATTTTGGCAGTGTGCTTTGGGTCATCGTCCTGCTGGAAGATGAACCGTCCCCCCAGTCTGAGGTCAAGAGCACTCTGAAGCAGGTTTTCATTCAGGACGTCTCTGTACATTGCTGCATTCATCTTTCCCTCTATCCTGACTAGTCTTCCAGCTCCTGCTGCTGAAAAACATCCCCACAGCATGATGCTGCCACCACCATGGATGGTATAAGCCTGGTGATGAGCGGTGCCTGGTTTTCTCCAAACGTAATGCCTGGCATTCACTCCAAAGAATTCAATTTTAGTCTCATCAGACCAGAGAATTTTGTTTCTTATGGTCTGAGAGTCCTTCAGATGCCTTTTGGCAAATTCCAGGTGGGGAGTGGCTTCCGTCTGGTCAATCTACAATACAGGTCTAATTGGTGGATTGCTGCACAGATGGTTGTCTTTCTGTAAGGTTCTCCTCTCTCCACACAAGAGCACTGGAGCTCAGACAGAGTGACCATCAGGTTATTGATCACCTCCCCCGATCACTCAGCTTAGATAGCCGGCCAGCTCTAGGAAGAGTGCTGGTGGTTCCAAACATCTTCCACTTACGGATGATGGAGGCCACTGTGCTCATTGGAACTTTCAGAGCAGCAGAAATGTTCCTGTAACCTTCCCCAGCCTTGTGCCTCGAGACAATCCTGTCTCGGAGGTCTACAGACAATTCCTTTGTCTTCATGCTTGGTTTGTGCTTTGACATGCACTGTCAACCCTAGGACCTTATATAGACAGGTGTATGCCTTTTCAAATCATGTCTAATCAACTGAATTTACCACAGGTGAACTCCAGTTAAGCTGCTGAAACATATCAAGAGTGATCAGTGGAAACAGAATGTACCTGAGCTCAATTTAGAGCATCACAGCAAAGGCTGTGAATATGTACATGTGATTTTTCAGGGGGTTTTTTAATATAAATTTGCAACAATTTCAAAAAATCTTTTTTTCACATTGTCATTATGGGGTATTGTGTGTACAATTTTGAGGAAATAAATGAATTTAATTAATTTTGGAATAAAGCTGTAACGTGGAAAAAGTGAAGCGCTGTGAATACTTTATAGATGCACTATATGTAATAAGGACACATTAAATTAGATATGGAGTAATAAAAAACATTTATAATTTTACAAAAGAGGTATGGTTTAGGTGATGAACTCAGTCCTTTTGTCAAAAGAACTCTGTTTCTGCTTGTCAAAATCCATATCTGATCTCTCAAGGAAATGTAACTATTCTACACATTGCCAGAAAAGTGGCTAATTTGTTTGTTTTGTATGAAAATTTTGGATTTTTAAAATAAGGTTTGTCCCCAAACCTACCTAAATCTACCCCTCATTGGGACATTTTTACTAAAAATATACAAATTAATAGGAATGAGCCACTATATGAAAAAGAGAACGCAACAAAAAGTTATCATTATATTGTTAGATAATAGTATATTTAAAAATATTTAAAAATATTAAACATGCAGCACAAGCTTTATATAGATATAGAGTCAGATAAAGACTGAAATATAGGTGGAGGTGTTGATGTACATATATTATACTTAAGGATCAAATGACAATGAATACTGGAATAATGACTGCTTCAACAGAAATAAATGTTTTTTAGCTAAATATTAATAATAGAACACCGTTATTTTTAAATTGTGATAATATTTTATAATATGAGTCTTGCTAAGCATAAGAGACGCTATCAGAAAATAGGTGGGAACATTATTAACTGATATTTCTTTGTACTCATGCAATTATACAAGTTTTGAAAAACTTGAAACTTTTTTAATTTGTTCTTTGTTGTTTTTTCTTTTTCTTCCATTTGATTGTGATCCCAATTTGTGTACCTTTTGCATGATATTACAATAAACAAATCTTGAAATGTGTTGCTGTAGAGAATATTATGTTTCAATGAACCCTTTTTCCTTTTCTTTTTCCACAGCCTGCAATTGTAACCTCCATGCGAGGCGATGTCGTTTCAACATGGAGCTTTATAAACTCTCTGGAAGGAAAAGTGGAGGAGTCTGTCTGAACTGCCGCCACAATACAGCAGGTCGCCACTGCCACTACTGCAAAGAGGGCTACTATAGAGACATGTCCAAGCCCATCTCGCACAGAAAGGCCTGCAAAGGTATGAAGGATACTAAATCTGCACACCATGGGCAAAAACACGGTGACCAGGTTTGGTCTTATGACCCCAAAGTCTGCAACTTACCACTTGACTCTTCTTTACCCAGCTGGGGAAAAAGGAAAGAAAAACAAAAACAACAGAAGCCATCACAAAAGTTTTAATGGTTTCCATTACAAATATCATTAACAACCATAGGAGTTTGACATTTGTTGCCTGGAATGGGCAATTTTGTACTATACAAACCATACTATGTTTTCTACATTTCCGTTATTTATAGCATACAGTATATAACTGTCTTCTACATATAAAAACAAATACAGTTAGCAATGACTTGTAGGCTAGATAAATGGTGGAATAGAAACAAATCTTACCTAATGTAAAAGAATACACTTTTTATTCTGATTTGTGTAGATCATTTTTGGAAGTGTCAAGATTAAAAACCTCCACTCTTTAAATTGTGGGTTTATTATTATTAATAATAAAAATACTATATGTATATTTAAATATATTTATTTAGCATATTTCTGCAGACTAAAGCAGAAACAATGAGAAGAGAGTTCCGTGATAGTTTGAGATTTGTGAACAAATAGAGCTTTTTGTTAAAAACATGTCATTAAAAATTATTTAACCTTCCCCTAATAATAACATAATACAAATAAAATGAAACAATTTATATATATAAAGTGCTCAGCGTTAATGAATAATTTTGAAAATGAATATTTTATCGATGAATATAGGCAATGTATTTTGATGCATTTGAACAAAACAGATTTATTAAACAGATATATTTATTAAAGTAATTTTTAGTCACAGAACATATTTAGAAATTGAAAAATAATACAATTAAATGCAAGCAAAATATTGACTTTTTTTTTTTGTTTCTCTTGATTTTTGCTCTTAAAAAAAAAAAAAAAAAGTTTACAATCACAATCCAAAAATTAGTAGCTCAAATTTATATGTTAGGGAAAAATTTATATATATATAATATTTTTCCCTAACATATAAATTTGAGCTACTAATTTTTGGATTGTGATTGTAAACTTTTTTGTTAGATAAGCTCCAGATTTGGCTTTGTTACTGACTAATCTAATGTATATGCACAAATATGATATTGTAAAGCATCCCATAGAAAATATGAATTTAAAAGAGAGATTTGTGAGGTGTGTACTCATATATGCTGAGCACTGTATATATATCTTTCTCAGAAATAAAGGTACAAAATCTGTGACTGGGGTGTTTTCCAAAGCAATTTTTTGTTCCTAACATGTCATCATATTAAAACCTTAACAATTTAAAAGTAACCCTAAAGTTACCCTAAATGTCCACCTGTATGGTACAAAAGTGTACCTTTTGAAAAGGTACCACCCCAGTCACAGATTTTGTACCTTTCTTCTGAGTGTGTATTCTTTGTGTAAATGTCCTGCTGTAATTATATAAAAATGTAAAACGTTTTTGATTAGCAATGCCTATTGCTAAGCATTTCATTTAAACGTGATTTTCTCAGTATTCAGTTTTGAACTGAATAATTGTACATTGACTAAATATCACCCTATCCTAACAAAGTATCCATCAATGAAACTCTTAGTTGTACAGCACTCAGTTTGTGTATAAATCTTAATTTCAAAATTATTGACACTTGTGATATTTTAATAGTTTCTACTGTGTTTTGGGACATATTCCATTTGGATTTATTGGATCTAGCCAAAATATTTAGACCAGTAGAGACCCACACAGACCATTAAATCCAATACAATTTCCATTTGAACCATTAAAATCATTACTAATTATACGATGGTTTCTATTGTTTTTTTTAGGAATGCAGAGAACAATAACACTAAGTGATTAGCCAGCTGTTTTGCAGACAAAGAAATTCACACAGTACCACAAAGGAACCAATTAGACGAGCTGGTGACTATTCTTAATGTGTTACGCCTCAAATGAGGGCGTCAGCAGGTCCAAAGGAAGAATCCTTACATTCCTGCACTCCTTCACCCCCATGAGACTCTGTCAGCAAGCAGCCCAAGGACAGGGATGTGGGTGGAGGAGGAGGAAGGTTACATCTTTCTGAGTTATTGGGCTTCATTTGGGGGGATGGTTTGACAGGACAAACCAAACAAACAGAGCAGAGGTGTGAACTGATCCTTGTTACAGGTCAGATGTGTGAGAGGAACTGAGGTTAGGGGGAGGACGGACAGGAAGAGAAGAAGCGCAACGTTCCACAGGTGTTCAGTTCGCTTTACCTGCGAGCTGTCTTTGAGAAAAGAGAAAGAAAAAAAACTATAGGGATTTCTTGCCGAACTTTGCCGTGGGGCGAGATGAGAGGTGCAAAAGCTTTGTGCAAACAGGCCCCCGTCACACCTTAGCATCTCTTCATAACAAGGTCCATTCTGCTGCTGTCCGTGACGGCTTAGGATCATTTACTTCCAGATTTAGCTCTGGGTAAAACGTGCTGAAAGTTAAAGTCTCTGTTTGCCCAAACAGATAAATAGGTAAATAAATAAAAGCATCCGTCAAACTGACAATGAAGACGGTAGGGAATGTTTATGCATCATGTGAGAATGTTATACTTGAAAAGCTGAAGAGAAGGTGTTTGTTTTCCCGCAATATATACCGGCAGCATGCATGAGGCCTCATTTACAACATCCACACTACAAAGCGATTAACTGTATTCCTGCTGTTATACGGAGGCCGTTGTGGTTCGTTTATTTACTTTTAAATTGATTGGAAAAGATAGGAATTAGGATGTTGTACATTTGAATAGTTTGATGTGACTTTTAGCAGAATTGAAAAGTATGGCAGATGTTTTTTTTAATCTTAGACATGTAATGACATTTATTTTTATTCATTTAACTACATTACAGCTTAGATTGGAGTTTAGATATGACTTCATCCATTCATTCATTTTCTTTTCGGCTTAATCCCTTTATTAATCTGGGGTCGCCACAGCGGAAATGAACTGCCAACTTATCCAGCATATGTTCTACGCAGCGGATGCCCTTCCAGCTGCAACCCATCACTGGGAAACATCCATACACACTAATTCACACACATACACTACGGACAATTTAGCTTACCCAACTCACCTATATGTCTTCAAACTTGTTGGAGAAACTGGAGCACCCGGAGGAAACCCACATGAACACGGTGAGAACATACAAACTCCACACAGAAACGCCAACTGACCCAGCTGAGGCTTGAACCAGCAACCTTCTTGCTGTGAGGTGAGCGTGCTACCCACTGCGCCACCGTGCAGCCCATATGACTTTTATACAAGCATATTAAAATGTATGCGATTTAATTGTTCATCATTTTTTTTAAACTTATTTGTTTTAATTAATTATTTTCAAATAACAGTAATAACTAATGACAGTAGTCTACATAATACATTTCTTCATTTTCTTTTTGGCTTAATCCCTTTATTAATCAGGGTTCGCCACCGTGGAATGAACCGCCAACTTATCCAGCATATGTTTTACACAGCAGATGCCCATCCAGCCGCAACCCAATGCTGGAAAACACCCATACACTCTTGAATTCACACACATACACTACGGCCAATTTAGTTTATTCAATTCACCTGTACCGCATGTCTTTGGACTGTGGTGGAAACCGGAGCATCTGGAGGAAACCCACACGAACACGGGGAGAACATGCAAACTCCACACAGAAATGCCAACTGACCTAGCTGGGGCTCGAACCAGCGACCTTCTTGCTGTTAGGCGATCGTGCTACCCACTGCGCCACCATGTCACCCACTGTCTAAATATTTCTATATTTTTTAAGATACTGGTATTCAGCTTAAAGTACAATTTAATAGCTTAACTATGTAGGTTATTTGGCAAAATAGGCTTATTAGGTTAATTGAGCATTTTATTATAGCAGTGGTTTATTCTGTAGCCAAATGAAAATTAATAATTTCTGAATGGGGCTAATAATACAGACCTTAAATGTTTTGTTTTGTTTTTTGTTTTTTTATGTAAAAGTTGAAATTTTTTCAAATTTTATTCCATCCAAATTAATTATTAAAAATATAGGAAAATTTGAATCAATAATTAATGATAAATTTACAGTGGAAAATATTTGAAAAATAATAATAATTAATAATAGCTTTTTTTGTCTAAGACAAAAAAGCATTTTACAACAAGAAGCATTTGATGAAATGAAAATACCTTATTTAAGATTACAGTCAGTCCAAAATAACTAATTATTAGTAATTTTATAATTTTACACTTCAGTGTTCGTCTAACCATTCGCTTTTCCTGTTTATCAGCAGGAGGTTTTTAATTATTCAACTATAATAAACATTTTTATGATCACTTATTCTTTTATACATTGCTACAGCATATATAAGTACACCCCTCATGTATCTATCTTTTAAATTCATATTTGTAATAGGAAGCTATACTATATTATATTTGTGCATATACATTAGATTAGTCAAAGCAAAATCTGGAGCTTATCTAGCAAAATAAGTTACGATAACGATCCAAAAACTAGAACACCCAAATTTATATGTTATAGAAAAAATATTAAACACAAATTTTAAAAAAGAGGAAAAATCAAGAGAAGCAAAAAGTTTGTAAAAATTTGTTGAAATGTTGTAGGTTGTATCAATATTTTGCTTGAATTTAATTGTATTATCTTTCTAAATATGTTTGGTGACTAAAATATTATTTTAATAAATATATTTGGTTAATGTTTTGTTTAAATGCACCAAAATACATTGCCTATATTCACTGAGACATGGATAAAAATATTCATTTTCAAATTGGGGTGAACTCAATTATGCTGAGCACTGTATATGCACAAATAACGTTTTATTTTCAAAAAAAGTTTCCACCATGAAACATGAAAGCTGATCAATTGTACTCACTTTTATCATTTATTTATCTATTTATGTAAATCACTTTAGTACATTTGATTTGATACAGGCAGCAGAATGTGATGTGTTGTCTTCAGATTACACATAAATATAACACTTTCGAATGAAGAATGTCAACTAATTTAAGAACCCCCTTTTAACAAAAATCAAACCCGTTTAATTCATGTAAAAGTGAATGTGTTGTTTTCTTAAGCTCTCAGACTAAAGATCACATTCCACCTGATGAATATGAAAAAAGATTAATGAGCATATAATAATATTCTCTGCATGGAAAGGCATTACAAAAATGCATAACCTAACCAACATATCCATTCTACCATACTCCAGACTGACATTTACCCCTCTCTGGGCTCTCGTTTGATTCTCCTGTCGACTTGGAATGCAAACAGACATTCATCATCCGGCTGTGTGTTCCTCTAACCCCCATGCTATGTGTCTTATTGAGGGAAGAAAACTTCTTTTTGTTTTCACTTCCTTTCTCCTATGGACAAGACTTGATTCTTTCAGCATCCCGTTACTGTCATTGGTGAGGTTTTTCCTCTTTTGGGATTTGCCGACTGGTCAAACGGTGCATTTCATCACAGAATTTTGAAAACACTTCACTAATACAAAGTGCAGATTGAAAAAGATGAATCGGAAATGGTTAAAGGTCAGGTGTGAATTTGAATATGCTGGCTTACTTAAGTGTATATTAGGTGGCCTTAACTAATACAGTATGTACTTATTATTAATATATGATATTAATCATTTGTTACAATGTTCTTATTGTGTAAATAGATGTTTTTACATTGTACTTATGATTTATTAAATACCTGAACGTTATTACATCTGTAATTCATTTCTGTTGACCGTCCCTTACACCTTAACCCACTCTTAAACCTACCCATATCACCAAACCTTTCCCTAATCCTACCAATATCCCAGCTCAAGAGCACCAGAAGTACTCTGCAATACACAATGAACACAGTAAGAACATTGTAATCATTCATGACATTGAATATATTTACTATATTTAGATGCAGGTACATAGTAGTTAAGGCCACCTAATGCAAAGTAAAACAGAATCTGTTTTAAAATCAAACATTTAATGATAGAAACTCATCACAGGTTCAATGGATGCGTTTCAGTCAAGCTAGATCAGTAGGTCAGACTTCTGTTTGAAAATGTTTCCGTTTTTTGCAGGGCTTCTGTAATTAAAATCAAGGGTGAATAATCCTGCAGGTCTCTGATGACCCTGAGCCGTTTTTTTTCTAGTTTTATTAAAATGATCGTGCTTTGCTTGGAAAGTTAATGAACTCTTCTGTTTCCCTGAGATTTGAGACAGAGGCCATCAAGGATTTCCCAGGCACTTGGAATTAGGGTCAACAAACCAACTGGAATTCACTAATGGTTCAAGGAAAGCTCTTAAAAATAGCCGCAATGCTCTTTTAGATTGTTACAGCATTATTAATAAGAGATTCAAAATATTTATGAAGGCTGCCACTGTGAAAGATGTGTAACTGGATCAAACTTTACGAAAAATCTATTCTGAGTTGAAAACGCATCACTGATACGAGCCAATGCAAACTTTTCCTCCATTTTAAGGGTGATTTGCTGAATTCTTATTATTTAACTGATCAGCAGAAAATCACATTGATTTGTTCACTTGAATGTTTGCTGCCTATTTGAATGTTTTTGCTTCTCTCTGTCTGTATAAAATCAGGTTACAGGCAACATCAAAAGCAATGATAAAATACAAACACTGCATGGAGGGAGCACCAGTAGCAACAAATGTGATCTTTTTTACACATAACAAAGAATTCCAAGTTAAATATATCCAAGTTCAAGATTTCATTTCTACAAGTTTGAATTGAGTACTGTAAATTAAAGGTGCAGTAGGTGATCTGCTAAAATACGGTCCCTCCCCTGCCGTTCAAAGCCACGCCTCCTGTAACACAATCATGCGCACCTTAAAGATGACAGCAAACAAGCCACTAGCTCATGTCATTCGCCAGTTAGAAAACTTCATAGCACTTTATAATACTAGAATTTTCAGTTGTGTAGCAAGCAAAACTTGTCATAATGTGCAGTATTTCATGCATACAAGAATCACTGTCTCACTCTCTCACACGCTGTCCTAAAGTGACTACTGTATGCTTAGTGGTTGGCCGGTGGCGTGCAGTAATTACACTTATTACTATGTCATATGCTGCACAGTGGGAAGCACGTTTGCCTTACAGCAAGAAGGTCGCTTGTTCAAGCCTCGGCTGGGTCAGTTGGGGAGTTTGCATGTTCTCCCCGTGTTGGGTTTCCCCGGGTGCTCCAGTTTCCCCCACAAGTCTAAAGACATGTGGTACAGGTGAATTGGGTAGGGTAAATTGTCAATAGTGAATGTGTGTGAATGAGTGTGCATGGATGTTTCCCAGTGATGGGTTGCAGCTGAAAGGTCATCCGCTGTGTAAAAAACATATGCTGGATAAGTTGGCGGTTCATTCCGCTGTGGCGACCCCAGATTAATAAAGGGAATGAATGAGGAACTATGTCATACTTACATGCTTTTTCAGACAGAGTAGCATGGTAAACAATATAGGGAGCGCATCACAGGTTGTCGTTGTTCAAAAATGAACCAATGTGAATATAAAAACCAACTTCAGCTCGGTAAAGCATGCTAGGCGGAATAGCGCTGTTTACTTATGTTTTGTTCTCAAACTAAATAAATATCCACATTATCGATGCTGTAAAAGTCCCTTATGAAACTGAAAATAGTCACGGTTATTATTCGTCTGAAGAATTCAGTGGCTGAACAACACTTCTGTGCATATAACCCATTCATAATGCAACACAATCTACAGTACATCAGCTTTGCATGACTCAAATAGTTTTAAAACATAACATTACCTGTCTGAAAGAAATACCTCAAGCATGGTGTCATCCTTCCTCCAGCATGCAAAAGTAACTCCAATATTGATTCAGGATTTTAAAACGTTTTGATTCAGCATTTGATTTTACCGCTATGTCTCGTGTGCACATGAACATGTGGCGCACGGATCTGCATGAACAGAGGTGCGCAGTTGTACAAATCTACATTTGCTGACAGACAGTTTGGGCTACTTATCAGAATTATGGGAATTGTTAGCCCAACAATATTTATTGGACAAACATTTTTTTAGGCTTATGCCTTACCCAGGTTATAAAAATACATATAAATACATTTAGATCATTTACTTTAATCATTACTATTGGAATGTGAAGAGACTTTCAACCCGCACAACAAAAAAAATTTCTGAAAAAATTACCTACTGCACCTTTAACAGTTTTTCACATTTTATAATTCTTTTTTTTTTCATTTATTTTTGCTTTGGAATTGCATTATGGGACCTTCATCTTTTCTCCAACAACTTTTGATGTTGATTTTTTTTCAAAAAGAGACTTTTATTGACATTAAAAATGAACTGCCAGTATTTTTTCTGTTTACTTTTTCTAACTTAATGATCTATATTTTATTTAGTATAGAATATATTCTTTCAAAGTACTAACATGTCAATAAAAGTCACTTTTTTAAACTGCTCAGTTGAATTTTCAACATCCAAGATTGACAGATCAGATATTAAGGTCACATAGTAAAATTCATAACTGTAAATAAACAGAAACTGACATTTTTTTTTAAAAGTGTATGATATATTTCATGGGTGGCGCAGTGGGTAGCGCTGTCACCTCACAGCAAGAAGGTCGCTGGTTTGAGCCTTGGCTGGGTCAGTTGGCATTTCTGTGTGGAGTTTGCATGTTCTCCCCGTGTTCACGTGGGTTTCCTCCACAGTCCAAAGACATGCACTATGCAGTAATTGAATTGGGTAAGCTAAATTGTCCGTAGTGTGTGAGTGTGAATGAGAGTGTATGGATGTTTCCCAATGATGGGTTGCATCCGCTACGTAAAACATATGCTGGATAAGTTGGTGGTTCATTCCGCTGTGGCGACCCCTGATTAGAAAAGGGACTAAGAAAAGAAAATGAATGAATGAACATATATGTCACTTCTTTTTAAATTCTAGCTTGATCTAATTTTTTTTGTTGTTATTTTCCCCTGTAGCTTTTAATTTATCACAGAATTATTCTACACTTTTACAGAGGAGAATTATTAGTGTATTTCTCATTGCTTTGCTTTTCTTCTTTCACAACAATAATCCACATTTGTTCTGTTTCTGGTGAAGTCATCCAGTATATCTTCAGGTTCATTTGCTACAAGCATTTATCAGCACTGCCACCATCATCATAATAGGCTCAAATTCAACACATTTCTCTTTTCTCGTTGTGTATTTTTCAATGTTTTCCTTGCTTGTATCGGTTCCCTTCGGGTCTCCTACATTACATACTCTTGAGGTTCAATCACAGTAAAACCCTGGCACTTTTCAAATGAGAGCGAGCCCTTCTGTTAATCTGAGTGGACCACATCGCATCTAATGTTGCTTCATTTGAAATAGTTCTCAAAACACATTTCATCATGATTTACAAATGCTGTAACTTAAACAAGGCGTTTTGTTCGATTTAATCCTGAAATTTGCCAGAGTTAGAGCCCCTAATGTAATTACAATCAAACACTGTCCAAGATATACAGCGGTATTAGGTTTCATTAAAACAGATGTAAAAAAAGCATGTGGTAATTACAGAAAGGTGACAAATGATACGAAGCATGATATTACAATCCTGCCAAAGAAAATATTTTTACAAGCTAAATATGCAATGTATTGCACGTTAATGAAAATAGGTGTAAGTATGTTGTAAAGTAAAACGCCTCACTCCACTCATGCTCATCAATTAAATGTGTTCACAACATATTTTCTCTTTTCTTTTCTGACAAGTCCTCACATTCTTAATCAGAGCAGTGAAATAGTGGCAACAGTATCCTATAACAATTTATTTCATGAAAAACACTTACAGAACAGGCTGCTCTTTTACTCAGCTTCAATTTATACTCAGTGTTCAGTGCCTCATTCAGTTCATTTCAGTACACTTGACTAATATTGGGAATTTATACATTCTGCATCTTATTTAAATACACACACACATTTGTTGCACAGATGTTGTGGAAATAAATGTAATCATGAATTACCATAAGGCGACACACACTTGAAAAAAGCGTTCATTCATCTAATTTAAAAAATTTAGGGTAATGTTTCACATCTAAACTTTATAACTTGACCCTAAGCCTCGGCTGGGTCATTTGGTGTTTCTGTGTGGAGTTTGCATGTTCTCCCCGTGTTGGCGTGGGTTTCCTCTGGGTGCTCCCCCACAAGTCCAAAGACATGCGGTATAGGGGAATTGGGTAGGCTAAATTGTCTGTGTATGAGTGTGAATAAGTGTGTATGGATGTTTCCCAGTGATGGGTTGCAGCTGGAAGGGCATTCGCTTCGTAAAACATATGCTGGATAATTTGGCAGTTCATTCCGCTGTGGTGACCCCTGATTAATAAAGGGACTAAGCCGAAAAGAAAATGATTGAATAAATGAATGAACTTGACCCAATGAAAAATAAATAATTAAACAATATTTTCTATCTCCATGAGAACAATTTTATATAACCTGGTACAAAGCATATTTGTCTTGTTGAAGAAAAGTCAATTACTTTAAATTCTCTTTGTTTTAAACAAGAAGCGTATATAGATTTAATCAAACCAAAACTTCCCATAAAATGTTCATTCAACCAATGGGGTATTTGCACACAGACTTTTAAATTCAGTCCGCCAGCCTCAGGGTTTCTGGTTAATTGCCATCCCATACAAAATCATTGTGCTTAAGATCTGATTTCTTTAAAAAAAAAATAGCGATCTTCACTGCCTGTCTGAGATACAATATAAAGTGGTTATCAGACCAAACAAGAAGCACTGCATTAAATTATATTTTTCCTTACCATGTCTTTAAAATATGGAAATTAATTTTACCCCAGTATTTTCAATGGAATTAGCCTGCCGCTAATGACGACACATGCGTTTAAACTTTCGTCTTTATCCTAATCTTTCGTCTTTTTTTATGCTTTAACAACCAAATGGATGCTTAAGTCTATTTAACTGATTATATTTGAATTACATTACAGCGTCGATGCTCTAAAAGAAACCTTATAAAAATTGAAAATAGTCACATAAAGCTTTCACCGGAAGTTCATCATTGGCTGAAAAACACTAGCTGTGCATATAACCCATTAAATAAAATAGGGGAATGGTTTCACATCTAAATTTGATCACTAGAGCCAATGAAAAATAAGTCAATATTTTTTTTTAAGTGCATGAAAGTACAAAGCATATTAAGTTTCTGTTTAATACGCATGCACTGGCCTGTGTGAGTAACCTTAAAATTTTACATTGGTCAAAACAAATATTTCTTCATTGAGCTCTTAATCAAAAACATTTATATTTAACTATGTTTCGAACTTAAAATATATTACTTGAAAAATAAAACAAATTATAATAAACTGAAATGAAAGATACTTTTTTAATTGAATGAAGTACTGCTTGAAAGTTTTTCTTTCAGCGCAATGGCTCAGTGGTTAGCAATGTCGCCTCACAGCAAGAAGGTCACTGGTTCAAGTCCCGGCTGGGTCAGTTGGCATTTCAGTGTGGAGTTTGCATGTTCTCCCCATGTTTGCATGGGTTTCCTTCTGGGTGCTCCGGTTTCCCCCACAGTCCAAAGACATGTGCTATAGGTGAATTGAATAAACTAAATTGGTCGTATTGTATGTGTGTGAATGAGTATTGGGTTGCAGCTGGAAAGGCATCTGCTGCGTAAAACATATGCTGGATAAATTGGCAGTTCATTCCGCTGTGGTGACCTCTGATGAATAAAGGGATTAAGCCGATGGAAAATGAATGAATGAATGAATTATTATAGTTTCATGAAAAAAAATAAATAAATGTAATTTATATTTAAAAAACAGCAGATTAAATTGGTGAATTATTATTATTATTGTTATTATTGTTATTAGTTCTTGTAATAGTATTAGTGATAGTTCTAGTAGTAGTATTAGTGTTTAATTAAACTGAAAACAC
The DNA here is from genome assembly GCA_903798195.1 of Danio kyathit. Classification (NCBI taxonomy): domain Eukaryota; kingdom Metazoa; phylum Chordata; class Actinopteri; order Cypriniformes; family Danionidae; genus Danio; species Danio kyathit. The sequence goes on along the minus strand of LR812524.1, from coordinate 30,114,816 downwards.
GTCAATGAAGAGCTATCGTAAATACATGTGATTTGTTTTAGCATAAATCATTTTATCATTTTCTAAGCATGCCATTTCCAGTCTTTATGACTTTATTTTTTTTTTCTGTCAAATGTTGAATGGTGGCAACGCCGTGGCGCAGTAAGTAGTGCTGTTGCCTCACAGCAAGAAGGTCACTGGTTTGAGCCCTGTCTGGGTCAGTTGGCATTTCTGTGTGGAGTTTGCATGTTCTCCCCGTGTTCATGTGGGTTTCCTCCAGGTGCTCGGTTTCCCACACAAGTCTAAAGACATGCGGTACAGGTGCATTGGGTAAGCTAAAATTGCCTGTAGAGTATGTGTGTGCATGAGACTGTATGGGTGTTTCCCAGTGATGGGTTGCAGCTGGAAGGGAAACCGCTGCGTATAAGATATGCTGGATAATTTGGCGGTTCATTCCGCTGTGGCGACCCCAGATAAACAAAGGGACTAAGCTGAAAAGAAAATGAATGAATGAATGTTGAATGGTGGTAACAAAAACATTTATATTGAACAGTACTTGGGTATATAAAATACTGGTGCTATCCCAATTCGCTTAGTATTTATCTTAAATAGTTCTATTTTGAAAAAATATATAGTATGTCCCAAATCATAGTATGCTGATATGAGTATTTGAAAGTTACCCAGATTGTCTATTTTCTCCAGTAGAAATTCGAAGTGTAGACTGCAACAACAATATGAACATTTACAAAAGACGTGTTTGGTCATTAACGTGAATGCATAATTATGGAAACACTTGTGATGATTTCTGATTGATGGCAGAATAAACTGCTACTGCATCTCCAGTATGGTAATAAATTAAATATAAAAGAAATGTGGATCATGTGACTGTTCGGGCACTTAACTAAGCAACAGAATGGTCTGTTAATATGTACATAGCATGTCCCAAAGCTTCCATACTGTTCTGTTACACGCTGTTTCTTCACCAAAAATATACAGTTGAAGTCAGAATTATTAGCCCCCCTGTTTATTTTTTCCCCCAATTTCTGTTTAATGGAAAGATTTTTTCAACACATTTCTAAACATAATAGTTTTAATAACTCATCTTTAATAATTGATTTATTTTATCTCTGCCATGATGACAGTAAATAATATTAGACTAGATATTTTTCAAGACACTTCTATACAGCTTAAAGGGACATTTAAAGGCTTAACTAGGTTAATTAGGTTAACTAGGCAGGTTAGGGTAATTGGGCAAGTTCTTGTATAACGATGATTTGTTCTGTAGACTATCGTAAAAAAATATAGCTTGAAGGGGCTAATAATTTTGATCTTAAAATAGTTTTAAAAAAATTAAAGACTGCTTTTATTCAAGCCGAAATAAAACAAATAATAAGACTTTCTCCAGAAGAAAAAAAATATTATCAGACATACTGTGAAGATTTCCTTGCTCTGTTAAACATAATTTGGGAAATATTTGAAAAAGAAAAAAAAATCAAAGGGGGGCTAATAATTCTGACTTCAACTGTATATACTTTTAAGACATACAATAAGTAGGTGAATTGGGATGCTGCATGAGACATTTTCTAAAAATATCTTGCCTAACCTAATGTATAAGGGCTCATTCACAGGGAACACATTGTTCCATTCCACTGCACCACTTTTTCATTGTTTTTCATTTTTCGTTGCATTGCCTTCACCATAACCTGATGCAGACCCTGATGTGCACCGTTCAGAAAATGTACCTACAATACACAAAGATACATACTGTAGCGCAAGAGCTGTGATTGGTCAGCTTGGTGGTGATGAGTGTGGGTGGGGCCGAAAGCCATGGTAGCAAAGCAAGGAGCTCCAGATGGATACTTTTGTTTTGTGTTTGCTTTATGATTTAAGTTGCATCATGTTCACCAGTTCCCACCTCTTCCTTCCTTTAATGAGTGTGAGTTTGAGCTACGTCTACAGTTGCATTGCACACAGTTTGCGGTGTAAACTCAAAACACCTGCGAAGAAACTCAACACAGAGGAGCATAGAAACACCACTGTCTGCTAATTTTTCGGAAATGTTATTGCCAGAGCAGCACAAACAGAATGCAGAAGTATAAATGCACGGTTAAATGCAAGGTATGTGCTGTGCTGGGTACAGCGATTACTCAACAAACAAGTATTAAAAATTATACATTCAGTATGCGTCACCATATGGAAATAGGAATAGGAAGTGTGTTTGGATATAACTCAGTTTTTAACCACACTTCATTGTTATTATTGATTTATTCCCTAGCTGGAAACTGAACTGAATTTAGAAATAGTTTTAAAACAAAAAGTTTTTGTGCTTAAAAATTTTAAATACGAAACTAAATATGTAATAACCGTCTTCACAGATTGCGTCCACCATCGTTTCCCTAATCCATGGTTGAATGAAAGAGCCCAAATGAAAGAAGTTCATTCTGTAGATTGTGTTTAACCTTACACATATGGTCTTTAATCATTTTCTCGCCAGTGAAGAGTTCAGTTTTTCCGCTTACAAAGTCTGCCATGTAAATACAGAATGTGCAATGCAACTCTTAAAGGGAATGGGAGATGAGACTCTTATTGGTTTAATGCAAGTTAAGTCCAAAACACACCCACGACTCATTAAGAAAAAATAGGACAACCCTTTTAGACCATGCACGTGGTGCACAGACCATTTTTCCCCTACTTAAAATAGCAAAAGTTGAATCGGATACTCCTCTTGTGCTTTTGCGCCATGCACTTTAGACTTTGTGCTTAGATCATTAAAATAGAGCCCTCTGTGTTTTATACCCAAAAAAACACCAATAAAATTGCTCTATGTACACAAAACTGCATGCAAATGGTAATGGCGACTCTTTCCATTTTGCAACTTGAACTTTTCCTTTAAGATTCATGCAGAAAGTCTGCTGCTCTCTGCATTAAGTTAGCACTTCTAATGAGACTTCAGTCCTCTGATTTGTGGCTTCATCCTTCATAAACCACATTGTAAACATACAAAGTAAAGGCAGCTTTGCTTTGCAAGGTGCATCTTGTTCGTCTCTTCGAGTTGTTTTCCCCATAAGTTTCCTTTGCGCTGCTTAGGAAACATTTACTTCATCACTTCTGCTGCCCACTGAAGTGAGTGACTTCTTTGAAATAGAACTGATTTGTTAAATGAGGCATTTTGTTTAACACAGTTTGCCACACTTAGATCATATAAGTGTGCGGTGCTCTGCAAACTGTCAACCCGTCACCCCATTGGGTGGGCTGTTAATATTTCATACATTTTTGGTTAGTATGGATTCTTGGTTGTGAATTATATGGAATGTTTCAGTTTATATGGTTTGCAAACTCTTAAAACTAGCAAGCTACAGAGAATGACATCAGCCTCTGATGGGATCAGAAGCAGCGAGACGTAAGCCAGTCAATCTAATTGTGCCTTCAATGCGTGGTTGCCATGGGTTTATATACAAATAGACTAGGTAAAAGGCTTGTTGTCTCCCCATCCTCAATATGGTTCTGGATAAAATCTAAGAAAGGTAATAATAAGTGAACTAATAGAGATCATGCTTGTAGGACACACATTTTTACGCCTTCCATTTTGCATGTCTCGCATTGTCACAAAACACAGTGCTATTATTATCCATGAATAAATAACATTCTTCTGTTGAGGATTTGAAAATATTGTTTTACATTACCTCATTTTTCTCTTTAAATAAAAAAACCTTCTATGGCTGGCTTTAGTTAGATAAAAAGTACAACAGCCAGTTTTGGTGCTTGGAGTGACATCCATAATTTCAACAAATGATCTTCCTAATGCTTGATTTAACAAAAAAGAAATTAATTAAAAAAAGAAGTTTATCTAAAAAAAAAGAAAAGAAATAAAAACGAAAACATGAAGCTAAGCAAAAACAGACTTTAAAAAGATATCAGCAAAACACTCACTTGATACTCAAGCCACTCACATTTTCTCTTCCCTTTATTGGCTTCAGAAGTTTTTAGTGGGCCAGTGCAGAAACTAATAACTCCAATACTCTTGACTGAACTGAGCTGGCTAAACTCCAGCAACACACAAATTACCCCATCGACTCCCAACATGATGTTTTAAATGGAGGAGAGGAGCTCAGACTTCAAACAGCAGCTTTATGGGGAACTACTGGCAGAGATCGAAACTTCTCACATTGTGCAATCTGCTGTGTGCAGGTCCATTTCAAATAAATTAAATGCTCTCACCAAGCAGAGCTTACTTACACACAAAGTCAATGTGAAGAGTCAATTTACATGTTCTTATTTGCCTAACAAGTAAAATATATCATATGTGTTTACTGGTTCATTCATTCATTTATTTTCTTTTTGGCTTAGTCCCTTTATTAATCTGGGGTCGCCACAGCGGAATGAACTGCCAACTTATCCAACATATGTTTTACACAGTGGATGTCCTTCCAGCTGCAATCCATCACTGGGAAACATCCATACCCACTCATAGCTTAACCAATTCACCTGTACCACATGTCTTTGGATTGTGAGGGTAACCGGAGCACCTGGAGAAAACCCACACAAACACGGGGAGAACATGCAAACTTCACACAGAAATCCCAACTGGCCCAGCTGAGGCTTGAACCAGTGACCTTCTTGCAACCCACTGTGCCACTACGTCACCCGTGTTTATTGATTATTAATACTAATTTGAAAAGTGTCTTCAAGTATCTCAATGGGGAGATGGATGCTTTAAGCTCTAATTTCTCGACTTGGTTCCTGCTGCATCAGGGATGTGTCAGCACTGAGAGTTAGTGGATAGGAGAGGAAACAGTAGATCCATATCTCCTTCAGCATCTGTGTAGCAGCAGCACTTCACTGTTAAGTGGGCGACCACTTAAACACTCTCCAGACAGGCTGTTATCAGACAGCAGAAGCTGAGATATCTGAGAGACTAACACCTGCACCCTTGCATTTTACAATCATTTAGACCTCAGTGTAATTTGGTCAGTTTGTCAGGCACACGCCATTTTCTCCAAGAGAAACCTTCGCTTTGATTTATCATTGGTACAGTATAAATCTACAAAATGTCTTAAAATGTCTATAGCAGTGGCTCTCAAACTTTTTTCAACAAGTACCACCTCAGAAAAAAATAGTCTCTCCAAGTACCACGATAATGACCGGTATTGAAATACAGTGGCGTAGTAGGCCTAATTAAGCAGCTACAGCTCTGCAGTTCAAAAACGTGGCAGATTAATTCTTATTATTCTGAAAATTTATTATTGTCAGCCACTTTAAACATTATAAATAGTTTAAACATTAACACTGTACTGTGCTTACAGGTAAAAAATTTATAAAATGTCAACGTTTAAATTCAAATGTGCTTTTAAAGTTAATTAAAAATGGCACTGCTCTTATAAAGTTAAAAGAAAACTGCTGTACTTAAATGTAAAGTATTATCATATAGTAGCCTATTCATCAAACCTGGAAATGTTCCTTGCACCTCATATAGGCTATATGTCATCATATTCACATATTAACTCTTTTTGATGAATTTTGAAATATATGTTGCATGTAAATATGACTTATTTGTATATCTTTCAAATCTAAACATTCATTCAGTTATTCACTTTTTGGCTTAGTCCCTTTATTAATCTGGGGTCGCCACAGCGGATTGAACCGCCAACTTATCCAGCATATGTTCTACGCAGCGGATGCCCTTCCAGCTGCAACCCATCACTGGAAAACACCCATACACACTTATTCACACACATACACTACGGACAATTTTAGTTTACCCAATTCACCTGTACTTGTCTTTGGACTTGTGGGGGAAACCGGAGCACCCGGAGAAAACCCACGTGAACACGGGGAGAACATGCAAACTCCACACAGAAATGCCAACTGACCCAGCCGAGGCTCGAACCAGCGGCCTTCTTTCTGTGAGGCGACAGCACTACCTACTGCGCCACCGCGTCGACGAAATCTAAACATTAAATTGTATTTTAAATATATGAATTGGATTTACATATTTAAATTAGAAGTTAGATCTGCTTACTGAGCGTTAGAGTAGGCTTTGTGTGTCAGAAAAGCAAGTGATTAAACTATACCTGTCAACATTGGTATAAAAAATATTGGAAACGCCTCCAACAACCGTTACAAATATGGGGAGGAAATTAGCTTCAAATGATAGAATACATAACAAACATTTAAAAAATGTAAAATAAAATAAAAGGTTTAGCCTATTAAAATCAATTTTCTGATCACACCGGTGTTATACGCGTTAAACAGTTAAAATTGTGTTCCTTTTATACTTTATTATTTAGCGATTCCTCCGCGTACCACTAGCAGGAAGCATGCGTACCACAGTTTGAGAACCACTGGTCTATACAATATTGTTTCTTTATTTTTTTTTTCATAGAACAGGGGTGTAAAATCATGTTCACCCATAGGTATAGCCATAATCAGTTAGCTACACCCCTAATTAAACAATCAGCTAATCAAGGTCTTTAAGATTAAAGTAGATGTTAAGCTAAAATGCATCAAACATGACACTATTTTCAATTACTTCTGTTCTACAGAATTTGGGGAGCCTGAAAATTTTACTTGTTTCTGAAACAATAAGATTTAATGGTCTTCTCTTGTTTTCTTTAAAACAAAGCAAAAATAAAAATAATGACATAGCACTTTCAGTGAAAGTGCATTTGGCCAAAAAACATGCATTGCTTCATCAATTTCTGAGTTATCATAGGGTTTTATGTTTAATTGCTTTGCATTTTGTCAGTAGCTGTGTGAACATAACATCTCTGAATATAATGCGCTCAAAGTTGCAAAGGGAGACATTGGCTTTTACAGAGTTAGCTTAGCAAAGCCTACAGCGAATGAACTGTGGGAACTACAAAAAAAACATCTGGCTTAATGAGATCATAAACACTTCAGGTTACGCACATTCACCCCATGCAGCGAAGGGGCGGGCCAGAGGCGCTGTAACGTTATAGCAGAGAAAGCTAAAATGCCGCCCAAACACTGCTATTTTCAGAGAGCTTGTTCTGTTTCTGTATTTGGGCTTCCAGGGGACATGACACACAGAAAGAAGTGCTTACAATTTAATTTAAATTATATTCCAGAGAATTATAAAAACATATAGCCAGCATTTGACAAAGGACAGCTTCCAGAATCTCTCTCAGTTCAGTGCTGGATTTGGCTAAAAACTCACAGTTCCAACCATAATAGATGAAGCTGTGGATTGTGAGTCACAACCTGGAAATATTTTTATTTGTTAAAATTGATCTATAACATGCATAATTTCTAGCATTAACAGTATGTTTCAGCAAGGATGTAAACAAGGATGTAAACAATGGGAAATGCTGTTTGTCAATTTAGCAATTTAACAATTTGGCTACAAATTCACATTTATCTGTCAAACCCCTGTAAACAGCCACAATCTTCAGCAGAGCTGCAGTGTCTTTCTATGCGGACGCTTTCCCTGCCTTCTACATCTCAAATAACAAACTTGCAAAAGATATGTGAAAAGACACTTGTCAGGTTTTATTTTGGAGAGCAGGCATGAGGTTTAGCTGTGTCCTCTTTATTTTCTGTCTGATTCAGGCTCAAACTGATACAGCTAACAGCTACTCCGACAGTATTTACACAGCAGAAGCAAAGCACAGTAGCAAAGCAAAGTAGAGACGTGATGCTTTTCCTAGTGACGTGGAGCTGATTCCCGAATCACAGCACATTATGTTAGCTGACCAATCAGAGCTTTTTGAGGGCGGGCCTTTCAGAGGAACTAGGAAATATGACAGTCGTTTTCATGTTAGCGGAGTAGCTGTATTTAGTCAAAGATATATGAAAAAATAACGTGATTTTCTACAAATGAAGCATGAGCACACATTGCTTTGCATCTTATAAACACAACCAAATCTTAAAATTACACTCTGGACCACCCCTTTAATATATCAGAAAATCATAAAAAAACAATGATTATATCAATCAACGATTTATTGGTTTTTATTCCATGGTCTGTTGAATATCTTGATTCTGATTGGCTGGAGGGTGTGCATTAACTTTGTTGAAACGTACAGATAGTTCCATGTCTAATGTCTATGTTGTTTACATGTTGTGGCTAATTTAATTAAACTTTTAAATAGTTTAATATTTGAAAGACCTGTTTATTTCTACTAAGTGCATCTGTGTAATCTTTTTTTTTTTCTTAGAAAATTGTACCACAAATAATCATTCATTTGTTTGTAATCTATATTATGCTAAAAGGCTGTTAATCCCTCAAATAATGATCCAGCCACAAGGACTCAAATATATTGCGGCAGAAAGCTTAAGACTCTAAACCTATTTAAGGCCATTCATTTCCACAAAGACACAAAGACAATATGACCTGTTTCACATTTGAGGCTGTGAACCTGTTTCATTTATTAAGAATTAGTCATCCGAGGTGTTTATTGCGTCTTTAGTGTGTTTTATTGCACATTTGTGATGAGAGACAAAGTGTGACCACTTTCTACATAACGACAGCTTCAAATGACAAGACATAAAGTTGGCTTCGATGACGAGAATGACAAGAGAGAAAAGACAGACATGCAGGGAGTGTCTGATTCTCTGTTCAGCAACAACACTCGCTTCACTGCTTGCAGGAAGAAATACAGTTTAAGCTCAGCTCTCTGTGCTTCATTACTCATAAAATATATGAGCCAATTTACTCATTTAATGTGCAAAACATTTGACAGAGTATCACTTCAGCGGTGGTGGGGGGAAATATTGAGTAAATGGCATTGGGCTTTTTCTAAATGACTTTAACGCAGCCACCCATGGTGGGAGTTTAAGAAAATGGACTTGAAAGGAGTTTTGACACAAAGGCAATACAATCAGTTCACACGGTTTAAGAAGTGGAGAGAGACGCTGAGCCATATGTCAGAAGGAGACCTCCCAAGAGAAAGGAAATGTGACAGACATTATTGGCATAAGCTTAATGTTCCTATCAAGTCGCTCTGGAGAAGCACATGTTGTAGAAACATATGTGAAGGAGATATACAGTATACATATTTTATTCAAGAACATTGCTTACATTTATTCTACACCTGTCATGAAAAAACGAAATTATTTTGGAAATATGTTTTTAAAAAATGGTTTCAAGTAAAAATGGTCAATTACCATTCATTTAACTAAATCAGCAAACTAAATTTATGACTTCTTGTTTTTATACACACATTCAACTCAGAAATGAACTAAGCTGTACATCTTACTAACATAAGCTTTACATTTGATCTCTCTTTCTTGGAAAACAGTGTACATTTTGAGGGGTTGCTGTAAAAAAAAAAAACAGGGAGATGTTTTCCTTGTTGTGTCTTCATGTATTTATAGTTTCATATTAATGCACTTGACAAAAAAAGCATTCCCAGGACACTACTTGTGTAAAATGATCGATTACCATACTTATGTTTTGTGTTGAATTTGTGTATGTGTGTGCATGCTTTTATCACAATTCACAAAAGAGAATCATCACCACTTTCACACAAACACACAGTGTCTTTTTTCAACTGCTTCACCAATTTCCGCCCTCTTTTTCCCCCCAAACTTGAGCCCTTATAGCCACTTTTATAGTTTATCTGTGCTTTTTGTATGTATGTACTGTTTGTTTCTGCGTTTCCCCACACGTGTGTTCTTTTATCTCTTTTCTTCTGTTCCAAGCAGCCTGTGATTGCCATCCTGTGGGGGCCGCGGGCAAAACCTGTAACCAAACCACAGGCCAATGCCCCTGTAAAGACGGTGTGACGGGTATCACATGCAACCGTTGTGCTAAAGGCTACCAGCAGAGCCGATCACCCATTGCCCCCTGCATAAGTATGTGGATCACTCAATGTCAAGATCTCTCTTCTTTTTTTTTTTTTAAACACTTCAATCCCAAATGAGCCTTAATGCAGTTTGCACATTGAGATACTAAGCTGAAACTCTTCTTAAGGACTGAAACTCTTCTTAAGGATCCATTTGAAAATCTGTATTTCTGCACCATTAAAAAAAGTGGAAAGAATCTGGCACCATGTCTTGTTGATGTTTAGTTCACACAAAATGAAAATTTGCTGTTAAAAGGATGGTTAGCCCCAAAATGTAAATTAACTTACTATTTACTCACTCTCAAGTGGTTCCAAACCTTTAGGAGTTTCTTTAATATGTTGAACACAATATAAGATATTTTGAAGAAAGTTCAAAACTGACAATCATTGACTACCATAGAAAGGAAAACAAATACTATGGATGTCAACGGTTATAGGCTTCTAGCTTTCTTCAAAATATCAGAGAGGTTTGGAACAAGTGTATGGTGAGTAAATGATGACAAAATGTTCAGTTTTGGGTGACCTATCCCTTTAATTTCTTCAATATCTGGCCATCCTAGATATAGTTGACTTTATTTTAAAATAAACACTGAATATTTTTAGGTGAAACTGATTTTTGGTGATTCATGACTTGCAAACAAAAGTCAATGGCTGAGAGTCAAAGACGCATATGCAGGCAAAAATCAACACTCATGGCTCCTGACAATTCAGGTCTTATGAAGCAAAATTATAGTTGCAGGAAACCAAACATGATTTAATCCACAGCTGTTTGTTTACAGCTAGTGTAAAATCCAGGATAAGCATTTTATGCATGACTTGCATTTTACGAATCACCAAGGACTATAGCTTCAGCTAAAATATTTTTCTGAAGAAAAACAAAAGTCACCTACATCCTTACATGACTTGAACTTGTGTAATTAACAGCAAATTTTGGGTGAACTAACCTTCAACATCATGCCAACGGAGTATACAATAATAATTTTTTGTTCTTTTTTTCTTTTTACTCAACTCAGTGACATTGTAAGATTTCCACCATCATTGTTTAAAGATTCCAAAAAGAATCCTCAATGAATGGTACTGAATTAAAAAAAAAATCAAAGCGTTTAAATGGTGCTTTTGTCAATGAAACAATATTTGGATATATAACATTGTGAAAAATGCTTTGGAAAACTATTTGGCAAAAAGCTTCATGGAATGAGTTCAGCCTATAACTTTTTGGAATCATATATCTCTGGTTTTCCAGGGAAAGTCACAAGCACAAATGTGTGAGAGTTGGAAAGGTGTACATTCCGGTAATTCAACTGAAAATATTTAGTTTCTTTCATAATTGTAAAATAATCGTTTTTTCATTTTAATAGCCCATATAAATTCAAGCAGTGTCTAAATCCAAGAAAGTCTTGGCTACTACCATGTCCTCTTATTCTGAAAAAACACAAATTAAAAGCATTCAAATATCTGTAACAAGCTTGCACTGTAATTTTAATCAGGCATTAAAGTCGTTCACCAGTTCCCCAAGATGTTTAATGCTGACACAAGAAGTAAGACCACAGGAAATGTGCATCATTGTACAGCACTTATGATCTTGCCAAAATGCCACTTTTCTCCGTAGTTCTATATTTAAATATACTTACATAAAGATATGATCTGTGTGCTTCATCCAAAGCATTACTGATTAGAATGCTGTGTTTTAGATTATTTTATTATATGAGATGTCATCCTGAATGAGTAACATTACAGATCAACGTCATCATTTAAACATTGTTTTCTTTGGCAAAAGCACAATGATGGTCAAAAAAATCTTCCTTGGGTCAAAGTTCAATGTGAAGATTCTGGACTTCACCAGATGATCTTTTTTTAATCAGAAGACTTGATTCTTTCTTCCTTCAAAAGGCTCTTTTTTTTTTTTTTTTTGCATGTTTGTGCACCAGCTTCACAGAGCACATGCACACTCTTTTGTCAAATTCTTCAGTATTCTCTTAGCACACTTAAACTGCTTCCGTCCTCCTCTTGTCTTGTCCTCATGGCATTAACTGCCTTTTCTTCATGTATTTTAATGTTTCGTTTAAAAAAACAACAACAACTATTCCTGCTTTTGTGAATTTAATCTCTTTGATGACAAGGTCTTTCTGCACGCATGGCTTTACTGAGTGTAAACTTCCCTCCATTTGTGAGAAGGCAATGGAAGGAGGAATGAAAGAATCAAGTCATGTATCTTACAGTCTTTCCATAACAGCAGAAGATGGATACAGATGGAGCAGTTGAGCAAACTCTTTGAATCAGTGTTTTCAGTTCAATTTGTGAAGGGATTTCTAATGTTAAACCTGTAACATTTGGAATAGATAAAAAAAATCTTCACTATTATTTAGATTTGTATTGAATTTAAACTACAGTACTATCATTTTTATCAAATTTTACTTAACTTGTATGCAAACAGACATTGAGAGTATCAATTCATTTTTTTTTTTATTGATTGATTGATTGATTGATTGATTGATTGATTGATTGATTGATTGACTGCTAACTATGCTATCTTTTTCGGAACAGAAATTCCCATTGCTCCACCAACCACCACTGCAAGCAGCACAGAAGAGCCATCAGGTTAGTTCTGCTAGCTGATCTTTAACTGAACTTTAAATGAGGATTGGGAAGTTTTGACCAAGAAGTGGGATTTAAAGTGTTAGCTTTCCTCAAATTAGAATTTCTGCCATCGTTTACTTACCCTCGTATCGTTCCAGATAGGGCTGTGCGAAATTGAATGGTAATCAGCATTTGAAATATTGCAAATTGCAAAAGGCTGCAATATGAATGCAATATAAATGTAATATAATTCATTTTCTTTTCGGCTTAGTCCCTTTATTAATCTGGGGTCGCCACAGTAGAATGGACCGGCAACTTATCCAGCACATGTTTTACGCAGCGGATGCTCTTCCAGCCGGAACCCATCTCTGAGAAACATTCGTACACACTCATTCACACTCGTACACTACGGACAATTTAGCCTACCATTTCACCTGTACCACATATCTTTGGACTGTGGGGGAAACCGGAGCACCCGGAGGAAACCCACGTGAACGCAGGGAGAACATGCAAACTCCACACAGAAACGCCAACTGACCCAGCCGAGGCTCGAAAAAGCGACCTTCTTGCTGTGAAGCGACTGCACTACCTACTGCGCCACTGCGTCGCACCAAATATAATATAATATAACACAAATATGCACCTGTGAGCTAATGCCTGGCTGTCCCTCTTTGTGTGACAGGCTTGCTAGCCGATTGAATGAGGACAGTCTCGTTCTGTCCAATCAACATTGCTCAAAGCAAACACGCTTACCGCCCACCATCAAAAAACAAACAAACAGACAGTGCAGTGGAGTAATGATGGCATCTCTCTAGCCATAGGCTCTCCGATTTCTTTCACTACTGAGTTTAGAATAAAGGTACTTCAGATATTTAACATACCGACTGAGCGCTCAAGTTTTGCTCTTTGTGTCTTGACATCAGAGTGAGACACTGTTTCTGTTCATAGCAGTGGACCTGACGCTCTGAAATCTCTGTAACCACCTTCATGAACATGTTTGTGGAGATGTGTCAAGTATAAACCCACCTTCATCATTTACTCACCCTTCACCCTACCGTCAAGTGGTTCCAAACTTTTATGTTTCTTTATTTTGTTGAACACAAAATAACATTTTTTGAAGAAAGCGGGAAACCTAGAAACACCAACTTACATAGTTCATTCATTTTCCTTTTGCTTAGTCCCTGATTTTATCAGGGGTCACCACAGCAGAATGAACCACCAACTATTTCGCCATACATTTTACGCAGCGGATGCCCTTTCAGCTGCAACCCAGTACTGGGAAACACCTATACACTCTTGAATATACACACACACACTCATACACTACGCCCGATTTTGTTTACCCAATGTAAATGTACTGCATGTGTTTGGACTGTGGGAGAAACCGGAGCACCCGGAGGAAACCCACGCGAACACGGGGAGAACATGCAAACTCCACACAGAAACGCCAACTGGCCCAGCCAGGACTCAAACCAGCGACCTTCTTGCTGTGAGGCGACAGTGCATTGCTAACCACTGAGCCACCGTGCCATAACTTATATAGTATTTTTTTATTTTTTTAGAAGTCAATGGTTATAGGTTTTCAGCTCTCTTCAAAATATCTTGTTTAGTATCTAACAGAATAAAGGAACTTACTTTTGGAGGTTGAGGGTAAGTAAATGGTTAGTAAATTTTTATTTTTATTGAACTATCCCTTTGGCAGAGAGCTTCAAGTTTCACTCAGACATGCAAACCAGAGTCCAGAGAACTGATTTCTAATCAGCCAATCACATGGCAGCAACTCAAGGAAGAAAGGTGATTTAAGTGACTTTGAATGTGGCCTGGTTGTTGGTGCCAGACGGGCTCGTCTAAATATTTCAGAAACTGGGATTTTCATGCACAACCATCTCTAGGGTTTACAAAGAATTGTCAGAAAAAGAGAAAATAGCTAGTGAGCGGCAATTCTGTGGGCGCAAATGCTTTGTTGATGCCAGAGGTCAGAGGAAAATGGCCAGACTGGTTCGAGCTGAAAGAAAGGCAGCAGTAACTCAAATAACCACTCGTTACAACCGAGATATGCAGAAGAGCATCTCTGAATGCACAACAAGTCCAACCCTGAGGCGGATGGGCTACAGCAGCAGAAGACCACACCGGTTGCCACTCCTGTCAGCTAAGAACAGGAGACTAAGGCTACAATTTGCACAGGCACACCGAAATTGGACAATAGAAGATTGGAAAAACATTGCTTGTTCTGATGAGTCTCAATTTCTGCTGCAACATTTGGCTGGTAGGGTCAGAATTTGGCGTCAACAACATGAAAGCATGGATCCATCCTGCCTTGTATTAACGGTTCAGGGATATTTTCTTACACACATTGGGCCCATTAGTACCAATTGAGCATCGTGTCAATGCCACAACCTACCTGGGTATTATTGCTGACCATGTCCATCCCTTTAAGATCACAGTGTACACTTCTTCTGATGGCTACTTCCACCAGGATAACGCGCCATGTCAAAGCATGAATCATCTCAGACTGGTTTCTTGAACATGACAGTGAGTTTACTGTACTCAAATGGTCTCCACAGTCACCAAATCCCAATCCAATAAAGCACCTTTGGGATGTGGTGGAACGGGAGATTCGCATCATGTATGTGCAGTCGACAAATCTGCAGCAACTACATGATGCTATCATGTCAATATGGACCAAAATCTCTGCAGAATATTTCCAGTACCTTGTTGAATTTATGCCTCAAAGGAATAAGGCAGTTCTGAAGGCAAAAGGGGGCCCAACCTGGTACTAGTAAGGTGTACCTAATAAAGTGGCCGGTGAGTGTATATACAGTAGTCAACATTCAAAGTGAATGTTTTTCAAAGTAGTCCTAGGACAAGAATGGGTGTTGTTAAATAGTTTTAGGATAACTTTGATGAAAAGTGATGATCCACTTTAAATGTTGACTACTGTATATATATGAGATGGTTTACTGACTGTTGTTTTGTTAATTCTTGAAGCCATATTTTACTTGAAATCAGTCTAACCCAATAGAGGAACTGCTTACATTTTTAGAGGGATCTAGCTTTATAATTGCATCCGCTTACATGTTCACTCTTGCCGCAGATGTTTTATAAATATGTCGAAAAGTAAGCAGAACGTCAGACTTAACTTTCATGTTTGCCAAATGATTTCATTCAGCGTCAGACAGTAAAAGACTGTCCACGAATATACAAACGCTTCCCTAAAATTTCTTGCAATTATAGACTAAGTGTCTCCTGATCAGATGTTTAATTTCCCAAATTTTCTTCCCCGAGCCATCAGCTTCCTTCTTTTTTCAGGACAGTGAGGGAACATGCTTTAGTTTGCCCGTATGGAAAAGTTTTTGTTGAAGAAATATTCGTCATTCTCACGGACAGAGGAATTCTAGCGTGCAAAAACTCTTTGCAGCTGTTGGTTGATGGTGGCAGACCTCTAATGCTTTACTGACAGATAAGATTGACAGCCGAGCTGCTGGTATTCTCTCTCTCTCTCTCTCTCTCTCTCTGTTGGACCTTGTTTCATTCTTCTCTAGGATATTTTCTCTGCCCCCACATTTTTCTTCTACCGTCTTTTATTCTCTTCATTTCTTCCTCCTTTGTCCCAAAATACCCACGCGCTCTCTTTAGCCCATCTGAAACCAATTCTGCGTTTCATGACTGGTAGATCGGCTCTTGCCAAATGTCAGAACTGCATTGTGAAAACTGTCTTTCTTTAATGGACTATCAATGATTTCAGATAGAGGGTGTTATGACCCATGCAAAATAAACAAATAGGCAAAGCAGAGAGAAAAGGTTAACCCATTTACCACAATGTGTTTCCATTTGTCATGGCTTGACCCTAAAGCATATGGCGGCACATGTGTAAAACTAAGAAATGCGGGATTGCTCATTCTTCTTTAGTTTGCCCGTATGGAAAAGTATATATATATATATATATATATATATATATATATATATATATATATATATATATATATATATATATATATATATATATATATATATATATATATATATATATATATACACACATTTATATATAAACTGATTTATTTTATCTTTGTCATGATGAGAATAATTAATATTTTACTAGATAATTTTCAAGACACTTCAATACAGCTTAAAGTGGCATTTAAAGGCTTAACTAGGTTAACTAGGCAGGTTTGGGGTAATTAGGCAAGTCATTGAATAATGATGCAGTTTATTCTGCAGACAATCCAAAAAAAATATATAGCTTAAAGGGGCTAATAATTTTGACCTTAAAATGTTTTTTAATAAATTAAAAACTGCTTTTATTCAAGCCGAAATAAAACAAATAAGACTTTCTCCAGAAGAAAAAATATTATCAGACATACTGTGAAAATTTCCTGATTCTGTTAAACATCATTTGGAAATATTTAAAAAGGGAAAAAAAATAATTTAAAGGGGGGCTTCAACTGACTTCAACAGATATTTATATATATATACACACACACATACACTACCGGTCAAACGTTTGGGGTCAGTTTCTTTTTTTCACGTTTTTTTTTTTTTTTTTTACTAGGTCCTTGACATCATTTACTTCTGCATTCTTTAAATTTTAAAGGTCCGTACTGGCCCAATACCCCCATAAGTGGTTCCATTCTCTCATCAGAATAGAACAACTTGTGGATAGATTATGATTGAGACATTTATCTTTTTTCCTATGATTACTGACATGTGCAGGAACCAACAAAATTAATTACAGCAACCTAGACCACACAGAACCTAAAAGGTACACTTTCAAATCTGAATTTAGGAAAAAAAAAAAAAAAGTGCCTCTTTATTGGAGAGGTTTATTATAACACAGACAATTTATACAATAATTTTAATCACTTTCAACAGTTATTTTAGAAAACTCAAAGGGTTTTCTTTAAAATGATACCAAGCTTTTGCATTTACACCTCTTCATGTGGATTTGGAATGCTTTTGAATTTTTCTAGGCAAAATCCAGGCAGAACCCCAAAATAGCACTTGACTTTAGAAAATTATTCTGTTCATCAAGGCGGCATTTATTAAATGTAAAAAAAAAAATGTTAAATATTTATTACAATTTTAAATAACTGCTTTCCTATTGTATGTAGTTTCAAATGGAATTATTACTCCAGTCATTATTGCTTTTATTACTATTACCATTAATAATATTAATAATAATAAAAAAGTAATAATAATGAATATTATAGTGATTTCTAAAGGATCATGTAAAAATTCATCATTAAAATCACTGGAATAAATTTCTAAATTAAATTATAAACCACAACAGTTATTTTATAGTGCAATAACATTTCACGATTTCACAATGTGTACAGTTTAATATAATAAATGCAGCCTTGGTGAGCAGGAGAAGCTTTTTTAAAACATGTAAATATCTTACTGATCCCAAACTTTTGACCGGTAGTGTATATATATAAATGTATACATACACACACAGATATTTCTCTTTTATTTAGTAAAATGCATATTTATCAATTGATTAAAATGCATTTATTAATTACTACAGTGCAGTAAATATGCAAATATATTGCAAATATATTTTTTTCTACTGTAATTATTATTGCTAGTTGTTGATTTATTATTTGTTAGCACAGTTTTAGCTGTTTATAACCAACAGAAAAACTACAATTTAGCATTTATGATCCATGGTCTCCAAATTAAAATTTAGTTTATTACAAACAAACAGTATATAAATAAAACAATAAATAAATATATAAATAAATAAATGAGTTCATTTGAAACAGAAACGTATTCAATTATTGAAAAGCTAAGATAAACAAAATTTTAGGAAATACATTTCCAAATACTCAATGGAATCTTTGCTTGCTATAAATCTTCAAAACACTTTCAAAATCAAGATATAATAAAAAGTATATATATGATATATATTATGTGACATATATATTTGAAAGGTTGGTGTGACCTGTTATCCAGCCAATGGGGCCCACCTCTAATTCTGAGCCCTTAAAACGTTTGACCCATCTGGTTTTGAGAACAGCCCTCGATGGAAAGTGCAGCATTCCAAATCAAGCTGATGGAGAGGTGGAGCACAGGACAGACACAATTGAGTGCCTCCATCAAAATGGACGCTCACGACCACCCACACATGCTGCTGTGGGACCGCATACATAATACCTTCACTCACACCCAAAAGCTCACCTCAGGATAGCACAATACGGCAGAAAAATATGACCTCATTCAAAAGACGATTGCAAGCAGATGTTCTTATCAGGGCACCTCCACCCAACTCTTTAACACTTGCCCACTCTGACAGAGAAACAGAGAACCTGCACGTTCTTGCACTGAAAGGTGGGACGGGCAGCTGTGGAGCAGGTGTCTATGAGAAAGTAATAATGGAACCACAGGAGAATTGAGGGAGAAAGGAGGATATTAATATGTCTTCAGCACTGCCACATGGAGGGGAGGAATGCATTGAGAATACCTCTGATTGCTCGCCTCAGACAAAACACATATTGTGTGGCGAGGTCATGCATGGTGTGAGACCCCTGTATAATCCCAAAGACACACACTCGGCTAAGACTGACAGAGATGTCTCTACAAACCTGCATTAGGAAGAGATCAGCGCCTGTTGTTTTTACAGTCACCAAAACCGACATGCTGGTTTATCATTCTTGGCATGGACTGTTGTCCAGATCTTGCATGTGTGAGGTGAACAGCCCAAGAGATGTTCTTAATATTGGCAATACTCTATATTCAGGGCTTACCATTAACTTTTTTGATCACCAACCACTGTGGTTAGTAGTTTTCCAACGTTACTAGCCACTCGCCATTTTCACTAGCCACAATTTTGTTGTTGGGAAAATAGATTTTATATGCATAAATTTGATTTTGGCATGCTAAATTTTGTGTTATGTCTACATGCCTCCTCCTTAATTTAACTCTTTATGTTTTATTCACATGACTTTTTAGGGCTTAATAATTTTTTATCTGGCCACATCAAACTAATTACTTCCTTGCCACAAATTTTAAATAATGTGTCAAAGCAAGCTAAATATAGCAATATACATATCAGGGTTGGGCGATGTCGACCAATTTGGCATCATACAATGTCTAATGTGAAACATCGCGATGGATGATGGCATCGTCGTCGTAGGCGGTGGTGAATTAATTATTCATGAATAATTAATTATTCATAACAAATGAATTATTTGTAGCCTATCGTTTCCACTACCTGACCCGCATGGTCTTTGTTTTACCCATAACCAAATCATAAATAAATAAAGATAATTTACACACAAATTACCACCTGTCAATCACTTTTTCCTGCAGGACTCTGGCATGAATAGGCAGAGTGATCTGTGTCAGTATAATGGCGTCAACAAACTTGGTTGGTAAAAAAGGTGCACAAACAACAGGAACCAACCAACAGTATCTGAGGTTTTCGCTAAAATTACTAAGTACAAGCGTGAAAGCGAAAGATTGAAGCAGTGTACTGATGCTGTGACACATTACCTGAGAGAATCAAAAGACCAGAGAGTCGTTAGATAGAGACAAGATTAATTAAATATCACGTTTAACAATTATAGTGAGACGCGATCCAGTGGTGCATCCTTGATAAACTGTCTGACGTGCACTGCTCTCTGGGGATTTGTGCTCAAAGCACCCGCTGACTGCTGGAGCTCAGACGGGCGCATACGCTGCAGCGCATGACTTTGTGTGTGTTGGTGTGTGTGGTCACGTGATGTGTGTTTTCAGTGGTATAGTGTGGAAGGAGGGCTGTGTGTATTTTTCGTGAGCGGGTTGCTGCTGCGACAGGGGCTGGGCGGAGGTCCGCGATGCTGGCTCAGCATAGTGATGTCTATCCACCATCGGCGATGGACAATGGCATTGTCTATCGACCCAACCTTAATACATACACTTTTTTGTCAACAAAAATGTTCTTCAAAAGAAAAAAACAATTGACATTTAAAAAAAAAAAAACTGTTCTCATTTATTTAAAACAATACACAGTAGTATGTCCAGGCTAAAGGTCCCAGATCACCAGGTAACTATAGATAAATGGAGAGTTATCTCCTATTAAAGCAATGTTATTGTAAATGGTAGATGGTAGTTAAACCATATTAACAAAATTAACTGCAAGCAAAAGAAAGCAGATGAAACACATTCTGTGTGCAATAGTAAAAGGATGATCACGTGGACACAGTTAATGTTAGGCCCATGGTAGAATGGTAAAAGCGAAAGCGGCAACAGCTGCTGCATACAGAAAATCTGGAGATCTCTTGAAAGCAGCAGGACAGTTGGTGCATGAGCACTGCTTTTTTTCCAGTCTATTTCAAATAGAAAGGATCACACAAGTTACGTTTCCAGGCACTGTTGTTTTGCGCAAGGAAACGAGAGCTTTTAAGCACTCGCACGCATCACATCAGCTGTGCCTCGCTCACAACGTCAGTAAGCGAGAATCGCCTGTGTCTCACCATATGCCTGATCATCCTCTTATTCAGTATTCACCTGCTTTCTTTTGCTTTTTGCGAACAATTATCAATTGTGCTGCTTCTCGGTTAAGAGTACATTTGCATACATATTGACAAACGGTCTTAAACTGAAATTCTGATCTTTAGGGACAAGGCAGCTCTGGCAATTTAAAATGTATTTTCAACCAGCCAAAGTGGCTAGTGGGGATGTCTGTCTAACCCACCACAGCTGAAATCTACCCGCATTTGGCTGGTTGGCGGGTGTTAATGTCAAGCCCTGTTTATATTAATAGTTTACATGAGTTCACTCAAAATGGAAATCTGTAAGCATTTACTCACTCTCGGAAGATTGTTGGTTTTATTCTGTGAAAAACAAAAGGTACAATTTTAAAGAGTGTTGTAGCCATGAAAGTAGCTGATGAAGTCCTCATGCTTACCAAACCAAAAATTTGAGAGCATATATTCAACACCATTTCCAACTAAATACTTTTATATATGTTTTGGTGGTTTATTAATGATAACACCATTTTGGGGGGCGGAAAATGATTGAAGTTCTGTGGAAATCAAACGTCTTTTAGCTTGAGATTTTCAGTTAATTATGATTTGTCCCATTGATCCAATCAAGCATTTCACATGACTTCAGAAGGCTTGAATTATAGCATTTGAACTAGGGCTGTCCGATTTGGGGAAAATATCTAATTGGGTTTTTTTTTTTTTGACAGATATTGTGATTGCGATTTATTTTTGCAGTCAAGCTCCAGCTCAAAAATCTGTAAACCATGGCAACAATTCTGCGACAGCTCTTAAAATTGATCTGTTTTTGTTCGGTGTCTGTGACTTTGAAACCAAAATGTTCCCATAATTACAAATATCTTTGATATTACTTCATCTTCTAATGCTTCTGAAGCAGCAGACGCCATAATTTTTTTCATAAAATATTTTCTTTTGGTCATAGTTCGGTTGAGCAATTCTGATTGGGCAGAACGAAAGTGTGCTTACTCAATTGGCTAGTAAGACTGTCACACACAGCCGGCAGTCACACATTTGCAATATATATCATATTGCAGCCTCTTGTGATGAACAAATCGCAACGTTTCAAATTGTGATTGTGATTTGATTTTGATTAACCGCACAGCCCTAATTTTAACCATAACAACATAAATGTCTTGATTACTTTTTGTATTCCACAGAACAAGGTTAAAAATATTCAAATAAAATAGTTCTGTTTAAAAAAAGACATTTAAAAGTTCAATGCATACATTTGAATGTCCAGCCTTTCGAAGTATACTACATTTCATTGATACGTTCACATTTATTTTTCTTTTTTTTTTCTTTCTTTTTTTTCTCTTCTTTTTCATTCTTTTACAACCTGTTTTAACATATTTTTATCTGTTTTTATTTTTTCTTATACTTGTCTTTTTTATTCTTGTTTATGTAAAGCACTTTGAATTGCCACTGTGTATGAAATGTGCTATATAAATAAACTTGCCTTGCCTTGCCTTAGATGCATTAGATTAATTTAGTGTTTTTGTTTTCTCTCAAAAAAATATGATTTAAAAGAAAGTTTTTGTACTTTAAAATAAGGTTGTGGTGTTCTTTTAACTTTTTTATACCTTTAATTTGACAAGACCTTGGGCCGAGAATCGAATATGGGTCGCCACTAGCACCGTAGTACTATATGTTGGTGTGCCAGCCGCGAGCCTACTGCTGAAAACTCACATGCAGTTAATCTTAAAAAAGGTACTTAAGAATACTTGTACCAAATCTGATCTCAAATAGACTCCAATCATATATTTGCCCATACAGGAAAGACAGAAAATCGCATAAAAGGATTGAGAAAGCATGAGGGTGAGTAAATAAAGACAAAATATTCATTTTGGGGTGAACTTTCCCTTTAACACTGTCACCCTTGTAAGACCAAAGAATTCAGCAAGGCTCCTAGTGATTATAAAAGGAATGAACAAAAAAGGGGAGTGAGAGATAGAGAGAGGGAAAGCAAGAATTAGAGAGGCAAAGAGAGTGAATAGTGCTGAATTAAGTGTCTCATCATGAATGCAAAGCTCTCGGCTAATTTAAAGCTGGCCTCTTCTCTCTCCGATTTCACATTGTCCAATTTGGAGGGTTGGCAACGCTCCCCACACATCTCTTGGCTTCATTTACAGTAATGAAGTTGATTTCTCCCCATTCGCTCCTCATTAGAGCGATGCCACCGTGACTAAAACAAACCTTGAATCAAAACTGCACGCGCTGTCTGCTCTGTTTCTTTAAACCATTGTCAGATTTGGGGAGACAGCTATTTTCCTCTCAGAGTCCTGAATGGAACGAAAGAAGGCCAGAAAACGAGAGGGATATTTTGAGAGGTTGAGGGTAGAAGGAGGGGAAAAAAAGCAGTTCCCTTTGGAATAGACCCAGCTTGTCCATTGAGTCCCTGCCCCAGTGGGAGCTTGGGGCTCTGGCTATAATCTAATTACATGCTTTATTTGCGGCAATTTGTTTCTCAATCAGTCTCATTCCACGCAGAGAAAGCCTTCCCCCTGTGCGCTCATTCACACCTCATTGTTACAGTTCCCAGATCTGTGATGCCTGCATGAATAGCATTGTCTCTTCCACTGGAGGTCCAACTGGAAACAGACCTCAGGTCAGCTTTAGGCTTTCTTTGCAAACAACAGAGTACAGTGTCTACCCGTCTTCAAGCACTAAAAGACCCAGCAGGTTAGATTGTCAGTGTTAGATGTCAAGGCTTTTCAGAAGTGCTGAGTGAGGCTGAATAGCACAGACTCATTAGTTGTCCTTTGCTGAATCTCCAGACCAACAACTTCCCTCGACATCTAGCAACGAGGAGAATTTGTCCACAAATGTTTCCCCGCAGGGGTCCCCCCACAGTCAGCGTGTAACTGGTGCCCTCTACTCATTCTTCAGTGTCAAACAAGCCTCACATTTAAACCTACACGCAGCTTTCTTTTACTCGTTGGCACCGGTAGCAGCGCCACTGGACACAGTGCCAAAATCTCTCGCACACAGTTTTCTCTTGAAAGGACAGCAGGAAAAACATCTATTTAGGTGACACTGGCCTCTGTGGGAGCATCGTGACAGGACGGCAAGCTAACCCTACTTCCCCTAACTCAAGAGGGGGCACAATGGGTACATTTGTCCTTGCTGCGGGGGACTAGATGTTTAAATAAGTATCTCAGGGTGCTCATCACCTCCTTAAAGGAGAGCTAATGAGAAATGATGGCTATCAGAGGGAAGTATCGTGATGGCATTAAATAGGGTTACAGGAAAACAAAGCATTTGCTCTACAGTCTTCATTTAAATGGAAATGAAGCTGCCAGAGTGGGGACTCTCAATTTCATTTTGGTTACAGTTTCTCTGCCATTTCCAATCTACAATGTACACGGTTTGACTTGCCCAACCCCACATCGGTGTCCCTCGCGCAACCACTTCAGCACAACTACTTTCACTGGCATTTTTTTCTGATTCCTTCGTTGCCCAGGCAACCTCATTCACACCGAGAGAATAGAGTCCAAAGGAAAGTAAAAGGCAGGCATGGAGCGAGGGTCGGCCGAAACAATGAAGTTTGTTCATATGCAGGCGAGCTGAAAGGTTCGTCGCTCCCCCTCCTCCGTCTTCTCATTCCATCCATCCACTAAAAGAAGGCCATGACAATGTGTGGGGCGTAATGAGAATGGCGAAAGAAATCTTCTCGATTTAAACATCTGCATGCTCAAAAGAGAGGTGTTTTTAATGAATTAATTGCGCTCGAGACTTTGTAAAGCAACAGAAGGTACAACGTACTATATCTGGACATAAACTCAAAATGCAGTAGATATCCAGAACTCTCCAAAATACTTGTCTGAAATCTGACATTTCTTCTTCATTTTTAAACACAAGACGCTTTTTAAACATTTTATGCGCTGCTAATTTTCCCCCTGACCTCCCTTTGTGTTGGGACAACCCTTGCACCCCTTTCACTGGCACCTCCCTGAGTGCCGAACCAATAAATGCCAAAGGTTGAAATGGTGTTCTGAGGTTACGGTTGGGGGAGGGCGGCATTAGGACAGACATAGGGGTGAGGTGACAGCACTGGGAGGGAAAAGTCCTGATTCAAAAACCCCTAATCAGGCCCATCATGGCACTGACAGTGGAGACAAGGGTGAGAAATTAGCATGGGGTTGAAAAAAAAAGAAAAATCGCTGGGTGGCACAATACGCTTGGCCTCAGAGGGCTCCCATCAGAGCAGGGGAGGGTCCAGACATCCAGAGAGCAGAACGAGAGGGACCTTTTGTCTCCTGCTTTTCTAAGGAGCAAAGAACACTTTACTGAATGCCTCACAAGCTCTATTACGGCCTCACAATTAAACTGGGCAGATGGATGTCACAACAGGCCAGGGCTTTAGGATAGATGTGTAGTTTGCAGAAGTGGCTCTTTTTTTGACAATGTTCCCTCTTTTACATTTTTAAATTGTGTTGTTTTTTTTTTGTCCCCCCTCCACCCCCTTTCTCCCAATTGTAGACTGTGAATCCTACTGCAAGGCTTCCAAAGGCAAGCTGAAGATCAATATGAAGAAGTACTGCAAGAAAGATTACGGTGAGTGGGAAAAGTCCGACCACAGCTCTCCTGCATTTATGCAGGTGGCTCAAATCCTTGCCCTCTACAACATCTTTATTCTTTATCCAAAGCCGAATTCCCTTGAGCCCCGTCAATGTTGCTATATTGTAGTGATGGCTTACTTAGGGCTTTCAAGAAGAAAGTCAAAGGATCAAACAGGAGGAAAGGCCATCAGCGAGGGCTTTAGAGGAGGCTGCGATGACGGACAGCCCAGCAGGTATTTGAGCCCAAAGCGGATCAAGCCATGGCAGTGTGACGGGCAGAAGGGACCAGAGCTCACAGATATCCTCATTAAGGGAAGCGCATGTCCCTGTCCTGCATTCCTGGGGGCAGCCGGCTCTCTCTTGTCCGTGAAAGGGAGCAGATGTGCAGCCCCTCTTCTACAGAGGTGGGGTTGTTTCATCAGTCAAGCGAGACCCCGTGGAACTTAAAGACCTTAGCAGATTTAATAACAGCCAAAGCATTTTAACAGCTCTCTTGATTTGTTTCAGTCAGAATAGGTAAATTGTGGTGAACAAATTGAAATTACAATGAAATAGGTGTAGGTGTAATACTAATGTTAATAAACATTTATTGAAAAAAATATGTTACCTACATGTAATACTTTAAAACACTTTTGGAATACATTTTTCATACAGGGCCTATGCCAAAATAAGAGAGTTAAAATCCAAAGAATTATTAGCCCCCCTGAATTATGAGGCCCCTTGTTTATTTTTTCCCCCATTTTCTGTTTAACGGAGAGATTTTTAACACATTTCTAAACATATTAGTTTTAATAACTCATTTTTATTAACTGAATTCTTTTATCTTTGCCATGATGACAGTAAATAATATTTTACTAGATATTTTTCAAGACACTTCTATACAGCTTAAAGTGACATTTAAAGGCTTAACTAGGTTAATTAGGTTAACTAGGCAGGTTAGGGTAATTAGGCAAATCATTGTATATTGGTGGTTTTGTTTTGCAGACATTCGGGGGAAAAAAAAGCTTAAAGGGGCTAATAATTTTGACCTTAAAATGTTTATTAAAAAATTATTCTAGCCAAAATAAAATAAATAAGACTTTCTCCAGAAAAAAAAAAAAATATTATCAGACATACTGTGAAAATTCCCTTGCTCTGTTAAACATCATCAAAAATTAAAAATAATTTCTAATAATTCTGACTTCAACTGTACATAAAAAAATAGTGTAAAAAGTTTTTAAAAAATGCTTATTTATTAAATGGTAGGTATTAACACATTAATATTTTTAAATCCACATTCTAAAGGGAAAACAGGGAGGATAAAGGGAAAAAGATGGTACATATGAGGTACAGTATTAATACAGAATACTTTTCAGCTTTTTATGTTACATTGTTTTGATGTTTTATATATTTCTATGTATGCTTTTGCTTACTGGTTGCATATTTTTAAAACTTTAAAAAAGAAATAAGCATTGTAGTAGTTTATTTTTTTAAATAATTAATTATTTCAATGACTGAAAAGTTAATTGCTACATTCGAGTAATACTTTTTTCCCCACTATCCATTTAGTAAAATATTTCCCTGACAGTTTTTACTTTTTGCTCCTAAAATATCTAAATACATTCAAAGGAATGTTGCAAATGGCCATAATATACAGTGCTCAGCATATATACAGTAAGTACACCCCTCACAAATCTCTTTTAATTTCATATTTTTAATAGGAAGCTATACAATATTATATTTGTGCATATACATTAGATAAGGCAGTACTGAAGCCAAATCTGGAGCTTATCTAAAAATATAAGTTACGATAACGATCCAAAAACTAGTACAGCCAAATGTGTTATCGAAAAATATTAAATACAAATTTAAAAAAAGAGGAAAAATCAAGAGAAGCAAAAAAATTGAAAAATTTAGTTGAAATTTTGTAGGTTGTAATTTATTTTTGCAATATTTTGCTTGAATTTAATTGTATAATCTATCAATTTCTAAATATGTTTGGTTACTAAAATATTATTTTAATAAATATATCCGTTTAATAAATCTGTTTTTTCAAAATACTTTAAAATAGATTGCCTATATTCACTAAGAAATGGATAAAAATATTTATTTTCAAAATGGGGTGCACTCAATTATGCTAAGCAAAGTTAAAAAAAAATGTTTTATTTATTAAATGGAAGTTTACACAAGTTAATAATTTTAAATCCACATTCTAAAGAGAAAATGGGGAAGAAAAAGGGGAAAATATGGTAAATATGAGATACGGTAATAATAAAGAATAATGTTCAGCTTTTTATGCTACTTTTTTGATGTTTTATATATTTTTTATGTATGCTTTTGTATACTGGTTGCATCACATTGCTTAAAAAAAAAAAAAAAAGAAATAAGCATTTTTTCATAGGAATTATAACATAAATTAATGCAATACATTTTCGTTCTTTTTAATTGTTTAATTCCATTAATACTTTTTTCACTATGAATTTAGTAAACTTATATTTCCCTGACAGTTTTTACTTTATGCTCCTCAAAATATCTAAATACATTCAAAGGAATGTTGCAAATGGCTGTAATATAACTTGTTATTATTATTGTATATAAGTTGTTGATATTAAAATAAAAAACATAAAAGAATGCCATCTTGACAAAAAAATTATAATTTTTTGGCCCACATACTGCATGTATAAAATATATAATTTAATTATAACTGGCATAGCAAAGCATTAAAAAGTGCCTATGAATGAAATTTTAGACTCATGCTTGCTAAGGAGTTTTTTTAATGGCCCAGTTGGAAAAGATTTTTATTGGCCCTATCAACCTTTTTTTTATATATAATCTAATAAATTTAATAATACAACAATAATAATTTAATAGTTAAACATTTTTATATTTTAGTTAATTCCAAGCAAAATATTTTAAATATTGTCAAAACAAGCAAGCTCTAGTTGTATACATACACTTGTTTTCAACAGAACCTTTCTTAAAAATAAAAAGAATAAAATTACAAAATGTATTAACAGCTTTAAAAACTATAGTAAACTAAATGTATGCACAACCGTCTGTCCAGATCAGCTTCCTCAGTAGTAAATACATGAAAACTTTTAAACAAATGTTATTGTAAGAAAAATATATAAAACACTATGGTAAAGTAAGAACGTGGTAGAGTTAAAATGTACACTCTTAAACAAAAAGTTAAAAGATTTATTATTTATTTATTGGATGGGTGTTGGCCAGATTGGTTAGATATACAGTTGAAGTCAGAATTATTAGCCCCCCTGAATTATTAGCCCCCCTGTTTATTTTTTTCCCCAATATCTGTTTAAAGGGAGAGAAGATTTTTTTCAACACATTTCTAAACATAATAGTTTTAATAACTAATTTTTAATAACTGATTTATTTTATCTTTGCCATGACGACAGTTCAAGACACTTCTATACAGCTTAAAGTGACATTTAAAGGCTTAACTAGCTTAATTAGGTTAACTAGGCAGGTTAGGGTAATTAGACAAGTTATTGCATAACGATAGTTTGTTCTGTAGACTATCGAAAAAAAAAATAGCTTAAAGGGGCTAATAATTTTGAACTTAAAATGGTTTTTAAAAACTGCTTTTATTCTAGCTGAAATAAAACAAATAAGACTTTCTCCAGAATAAAAAATATTATCAGACATACTGTGAAAATTTCCTTGCTCTGTTAAACATTATTTGGGAAATATTTAAAAAAGAAAAGAATAATTCTGAGATCAACTGTACATGAACAATGGAAAATAAATACCTGTTTAAAAAAAGATTTAAGACCTACAACACAATATTTCAGTAAATTTAAGATTTTAGCTTTTGAGATTTAAGATATTTTAAGATTTTTTAAGACCCTGCGGATACCCTGCATAATGTCCTTGCTGTGCAAATGTAACAATAACTGGTAAAAGCATATGCGTTTCAACCAAATACGTAATTTGTGATAAACAATAAAGCGAGTGTGAAAAGCGTAGGGAATCCCGCAGTGTAGAGAGGAGGTCTGGCACACACTGGCAGTTGGATGTAAGGTGATGAATACTCAATGCCTTCACCTCCTGCAGACCGCCTTTGCATGTTCTCCTTTGCCCTGCCATTACTCATTTAGGACTCATTTAAGAATTTATCCAGATAATTTGCTCCCCCGCTGACTACAGTTTACAGTTGTCCTCAGTTATGGAGAGCCGGCCAGATCCCCCTTTACTCCAAAGTGAACAATCCAGGATAAAGTGCCACATTCCGAGCATTAAACCTAATCCACTTTCCCTCTGCCTTCTGGAGCATCAGGGGGGCTTTATGCTACAGCAGCATGGGGGGAAATGGCTGGAAATGGTATTGAACTTGAAGATGGAGTCATCTAAAAGACTTATGGGGGGAATCTGGCCCTTCGTGGCATGATATTTACAGCCTCATGCCTCACTGGCACGCTCCCCATAAAACACCACAGGAATCCTGGCCGCAGCTGAGCCTCCACACGCCGCTGTCGCTGGAGAAATGACTTCCACCTTTTCAAATGGTGACTGTGATAGTTTGTCATCAAGTTAAAACTTTAAGCACTCACAGTCATTTGTGATGATATGTGAGTGTATTTGAAATAGTTATGAAATAAATAAGTTAAATTAAATTAAAATGTAATTTAATTAATTAAATTAAAATAAATATTTTGCTAGCCCAAAAATGATACAAATGTATACTACAATGGGACATACTGTATCAATAACTATATTTAAGTCTGGCAGATAAACTAAAATGATAAAATGAATAACTATGGAAGTATTACAATAGATTATTTAATATTCTAAGCCCGTCTGATACCAAAATGACTCATTATTTACTTATTACATTTCTTTCAAAGAGTTGAGATTCAGATTAATGGAATTCTAGAACTGATCCGACTTCAAATCATTTAGACTTTGTATTTGGATTAAAACATATCAGGCCTAAAAAACACATTATTATTGGATAGCTAGATTGGATATTCATTTTCCCTTCAATTTCAGTGATATTCACACAAAGCTGTCAGAAAATGTGGAATCTCTAACATTTCATTCTAATTTAATTCAGTTAATCACTTTAATTACAGTTGAAGGCAAAATCATTAGACCCTCATTTTAAATTTTAATTCTTTTAAAAAATTTCATCACATTTTTAAACAATAATTTTAATAATTAATTAGGGCCAGACAGAATATGCGGACATTTTTTGCCATTTCTGCAGGGAAAAAAATCTATTTATGCAGACTGATTTTGGGAGTATCATAACTAAAAACTTAAAATATGAAATACAAAAACCTTTTTAACTGTTATTTAATGTTTACAATGCAAATCCAATTAGATCCACGTATTTTGTAATCAAAGCAAGTCTCTCATATAATATATCTACTAAAAGAGAGAAAATATAACTTTACAAACTGTACTGTAAATAAATCATCTCAACATTTGCATATTTTTCAATATTATTACTGAAATTAATTTAAAAACTGAAAAAAAAAAATCAATTTACACACATTTACACAAGTAAATCAATTCTGCACATTTCCGCGTACACAGATTCCGTGTGGGCCTACTAATTAGTAATAACATGCAGTTAATTATTATTTTTTTTAATTTCCTGTATATTATTTCTTTAAGCATAAATGCAAAATGCTTTGATTATTACCCCAAAAAACATTTTGGGTCCGGTGACATGCATGTAAAGAGTGTGAGTGGACAGAAACACAGATCTGTGTGTTAGTGTGTATGAAAGACAAGCCTCAATCTCAGGCAAGTGTGAAACGTTTCACAGAAGAAATTAAATCTGCCTGTTCTCTGGTCCTTTTTTGTCAAAGTCACCTTACAAAGCACCTTGAAGGCTATTAATAATGAAAGGGGAACAGCTTGAGTCAGTTTGAGCAGATTTTGAGGATTCACACTTGTGGGGATTCTCAAACTGTGGATGGGTTCGAGTTTCAGCAGTTATTTGAAAGCACTTTAAACTGAAGCTTGACCTGCATTTCTGCAGCCACTGAGATGATACAAAGGATTAAGAATGTTGAAAATATATTATTTCACTTGTAAATGTAGGCACATGAGAGCATTGCAATCATTGTATGTCAGTATGTGTACAATTAAAATTATACATTTGAAGGCAAAATTATTAGCCCTCCTCAAAGTTAACAGAGCAAGAACATTTAATCAGTATTTCCCTTAATATATTTTTTCTTCTGGAGAAAGTTTTATTTATGGAATACAATATTTAATTTTAAAATAATGTTCAAGGTGAATATTATTAGCCCGCTTTAGAATCGTTTTTTTCCCTGATGAGCTACAGAACAAACCACTTTTATCCGACAACTTGCCTAATTGTCCTAACTTGCCTAGTTAACCTAATAACCTAGTTAAGTTTAAGCTGAATACTTGTACCTTGCAAAATAAGTAGTTGACCATGGCAAAGACAACATAAATTAGGTATTAGATAAATAGTTACTATGTTTACTAATGTTTAAAAAATATCTCTGGTAAACAGTACTTAGGAAATAATTTTTAAATAATAATAAAATACAGGAGTGCTAATAATTGCGATTTAAACTCTGTAACTGCATGGCTCAGAGACATTTGGTGTTTTCATAAACTTATTTTAAATACTTTGGAAGAAAATAAAAAGGTCAAGATATTGATGAAATAATGTTCCACTTTTATTCATATTACTCTATATTACTCTAAAACTGTGGTTAGATTAATAACATCAAAATATATACATTTTAAAATAACAATTAATTTAATTTTTGGTCTGCACAGCTTTTCAATATGTCATCAAATTATTTGTTCTAAATATGCCTGACAAGTATGAATTTATTGTTTAGCATAAATACTATTATTACGTACATTCCAGGGCATGTCTTTGACCCATACACAATGATGCTGTTCCTCAATATTTTGTAGTACAAAATATTGCATTTATTACATTTTGGAGGGGGGAAAACAGAATAGACTAAAACGTTTTTAACAATTTTATATAACTATACAGAGGAATCCCAGCGTGTGTTTTTTTTTTTTTTTCTTTTCTTCTTATAAGATTTAAGGTTAAGATGCAAGTCTGAGGTCACAACCCAAATTTGCAATTGTAAATAACATTTATATCTGAAAGTTAATACAGGGTTTCTGCAGGTTTCACAAAGTTAAAATTAAGACTTAAATAGGCATGGGCCGATATAAGATTCTGACGGTATGATAACCTTAGATAAAAATATCATGGTTTCACAGTATCACGGTATTAAGATTACTGCTCTAAAATATATTCTTTTAAAATGTCTGGGTAAAAAACAAAAAGTTTTTCCCTTTTGAACACAATATATATTTTATTTTGAGAAACATTTAAAATATTTTGGAAGAGTAAATGTGTCAGGCTAAATGAATAATTGACTTCTGCTGTCGTCATCTGATTCAAAAATAGATTTTTTTACAATTTAAAACGGCATCTTTAGATATCTTTTCTGCTGAAGATACTGTCCTAAAATACAAAAAAAACAAAAAAAAAAAACGTAAATAAAAACTGTACATATACCTTAGGAACGGTATTGCAGAAAATTTTGATGGTTTTAAAACCTTGACTTTTCTAAACCGCGGTATACCTTGAAAACGGTTATCATCCCATGCCTAGACTTAAGACACTTTTAAGACCATTATGAATGAAATTTTAGACTCATAAAAGGCTAAATGCTAAGGAATTTTTCAAACGGCCCAGATGGAAGAGATTTTTATTTTACCTATCAAAAAATATATAATATTATTTATAACATTTAGTAATACAATAATAAATTAAGAATAAAAAATTATAATATTTAAGATATTTCTTAGCAAAATATTTTAAATATTGTGTAAAAACAAGCAAGCTCTACTTGTATCCATACACTTTTTTTTTTCCCAACAAAAACTTTCCTTAAAAAAAAGAAAGAAATGTTTTAAAAACTATAATAAACTAAATTTAAGCACAACAATCTGTCCAGGTCGGTGTCCTCAGCAATAAATACATGGAGCACTTTTAAACAAATGTTATTGTAGGGAAAATAATTAAACCATTATGATAAATAGAGTTAAAATTTACCTTTTTAAATAAAAAAGTTTAACATTTTATTGAGATGGATTGTTGGTGATTGTATGGGTGTTGGCCAGATTGGGTAGCTATACATGAACAAAAGAAAATTTAGACTTGTTTAAAAAAGATTTATAACCTACAACACAATATTTCAGTAAATGTAAGAATTTTTAAGGCCTAAAAAGACTTTTTAAGACCCCGCGGAAACCTTGTAATAGGATGTATCTATTTGAAAATGTAAACTACAATTGAAATCAGCATTATTATACCTCCTGTTAAATTTAAATTCTTTTAAATTTTTTCCTCCAAATATGAGAAACGATTTTTTTTCTAGCACTTTTCTAAACATAATAGTTTGTTCTGTAGACAATAGAAAACATATTGGTTAAAGGAGCTAATAATATTGACCTTCAAATGTTTTTTTTTTTAACTGCTTTTATTCCAGCCAAAATAAAATAAATAAGACTTTCTTACAATATATTATTGGAAATACTGTGAAAATGTCATTGCTCCATTAAATGTCACTTGAGAAATATATATATATATATATATATATATATATATATATATATATATATATATATATATATATATATATGTATATATGTATATATGTATATATATATATATATATATATATATATATATATATATATATATATATATATATATATATATATATACTGTATAAAGGAATAAATATTTCACAGGAGGGTGAATAATTTTGCCCTCAACCGTACATAATATATAGAGATTTCTCATAAAACAGGCCAAAGATCAAACACATTATAAAATGAATGTCTTTATTTATTTTATTTTTTTTATTGTACTGAAATAATAGAATGTGCATTAAAAAATCTATATAATTAGAAAAAAATCAATCCAAAATGTACAAAACAGTACAGTACTACAGTAAAATTCAATCCAAAATGTACAAAATTGTTCTTCTTTCAACAGTCTAAAACGAATTACACATGAAACTGCTTGACATCAAACCTCAGCCATCTTAATACATGAAAAATGATCGTCTTTTTCTTCTGCTTCTGCAGCCGTTCAAGTCCACATCCTGAAGGCAGATAAAGCGGGCGAGTGGTGGAAGTTCACCGTCAACATCATCTCTGTTTACAAACAGGGTGAAAGCCGAATCCGCAGAGGAGACCAGTTCCTGTGGGTCAGAGCAAAGGATGTGGCCTGCAAGTGTCCGAAGATCAAGTCCGGCAAGAAATACCTTCTGCTGGGGAACGACGAGGATTCGCCTGGACAAAGCGGAATGGTGGCGGACAAGGGCAGTCTGGTCATTCAGTGGAGAGACACTTGGGCTCGGAGACTCCGGAAGTTTCAGCAACGGGAGAAGAAAGGAAAATGCAAGAAAGCATAATGAGGAGAAGAGGAAAGAGCTGATCATTCAGAGCTGGACAGAGAAACAACAGATAAAGATAAGAAAAGATAGACTGAGCATCGCTGCTTTGAATAAAGGCATGAAGAGAATATTCACTTTTTTTTTTGGTTTGTTTTATAAATAGGAACGTGTGAAGGAGTTCATGATGCAGTTTTTCATTTCTTTTTGGTTTCTTTCAAGATTTGTTTGCTGTTTGCCAATTTTGCACCCGTGTCCAGTATAAAGAAAGGTATTTTGTGTTAAATGGCGTCACGTTTTAGATACATTTTGGACGGTTTCAGTCTAGTTAAGAATCAGATTAAGCCATATTTCATTTATTTCAGAATGAACCAGGATAGAATGCTGCAGCTGTTATCGAAAAAAAAAAAAAACCCTGAAGACTTATTTGATGTTGAATCCTTTGACATTTTCCTATCGATTTATGAGTAAAATAAACTGTGTGGTAAAAATATTATGCAATAATACTTGGCAAAAACTGCACAAACTCACACTACATTTTCAACTGCTTCAAAATATGTGGTTTTAGTATGTAAAGTGTGTGTAAGGCTACTTTTAGACTGCATGGACGTTTATTTTATGTTATACATTTTTTTTTTGTAAGGTTAACAGCAACCACATTAAATATGATCATTTTACATTCTGATTTGGACCACTTCTGTATTGTATGCGGCCATTAATCTGATACAGGTCATTTTTCTGACACTTGTCAAAATTCGGAACTGGAGTTTCTCCAAAGTTAGTTTTTTAAACATCTGTAAATCTCTGGTTACTGCTGAACATAACAGACAGTTGCAAAAGCTATCAACTGAGATAAATACACCATAAAAAATATAGTAAATAATTAAAAACCTATCTTTTATCCTCATTCTCATCTTCACCCTCATTGTCTGCACATTTGCTGATTTCACCTTATAAACAAGCTTATTACTTTAATGTGCACTTCTTTCTATATGGCAGTGTGCTGCTTGCAGTCCTGTTTTTGTGTGTGTTCACACAGGAATCAGATTTTGGCACAATTTAGAAAAACGATGTCAACAGCCAAATAAGTTGATAATTAAATATATGAATTGTGAGCAATAATTCAATTTATGCACCAGCACTTGGATCAAAGTATACTCATGTCATTCTAACCAATTTTACTCATGTCTTTATTTATGAGTCAGAAAAGTCATAATTGAAATGCATAGGAATGTCTTAAGGAAAATAGTGGTGGTCTTTCAGGATTTGACATCACAGCTGCAGCAATCTATTGAGGATTAATACCTCAATAAGATGAGAAAAAAATGTCTTTAAGCATGTCTTTTTTATTACAAACACTTTTGTTAGTAAGTGTTAGCGTTTAAAAAATTCATATGCTGTAACTTATGCGTAATGGCATCTGAGATGTTCTTGAATCCTGTTCCCGATACAAATTTCTAATATGGCTGATATCAAAACAAATTTGGCAAGTTTTTTGGTCAAGGTTTGAAAAAATAAAATCACTTTGTAACACTGCATGAAAAACACACAATTCTATGCCTATATTTGAGCATATTATGTTTTTATAATGAATTCATCTAGCAGCTGTTGCAATTTCCATGAGGTTGAGTGGCTTATCATAGAATTCAGATGCAAACTGAATGAAAAAAAAACAAAACAGAAAGGTTCGGTAAGACTTTATAATAACTACACACTATAAATCATTTATTAAGCATTAGCAAATAGTGAATTCATTATCTGTTAAGCATTAACTCTACATTAATAGACGTTAATTTGCAGTTTATAACTGCAGCTGCAAATGCTCTAATCTTCACCTATAAGCACTTGTGTAATGTGCTTAATAATTGTGTTTTCATAATTTGTTAAGGATTAATTTTTCATTACTAAATTACAGTTGAAGTCAGAATTATTAACCCCCCTGAATTATTAGCCCCCTTGTTTATTTTTAGTATATAAAGTGACATTTAAAGACTTAATTAGGTTAATTAGGTTAACTAGGCAGGATAGGGCAATTAGGCAAGTTATTGTATAATGATGGTTTGTTCTGCAGACTATCAAAAAATATATATAGCTTAAAGGGGCTAATAATATTGACCTTAAAATGTTTTTTTAAAAAATTAAAAACTGCTTTTATTCTAGCCGAAATAAAACAAATAAGACTTTGAAAATTCCCTTGCTCTGTCAAACATAATTTGGGAAATATTTAAAAAAGAAAATTCTAAGTAATAATTCTGTAAATAACTGTAAATATTGCATTATTTACACACTAGTTATTTAAGAATAGTTGGATGTTTTTTTTTAATCATTAAGAATGCATAAGTTAATGATTAATAAACTATTCAAATCAGCATTTATATATCTTATTATTCAGGCATATAATAATAGTTAATTTGTATGTTAGTAAATGCTTTGTTAACTCAACTTTATCCAGTTTTCTGACCTAATCTAAAGTGAGAACTATTTATGCTTTATAAATCCCTGACATCTTTAA
This sequence comes from Danio kyathit, assembly GCA_903798195.1. Lineage (NCBI taxonomy): Eukaryota > Metazoa > Chordata > Actinopteri > Cypriniformes > Danionidae > Danio > Danio kyathit. Next base: position 30,077,478 of record LR812524.1, on the reverse strand, counting down.
AATGACAATTAATGGCTTAGATATATTCTAAACAAGAAAAACTGAAAATAAACAACTTTATTCATTTCTATTTATTTGAAGATACACAAATGAAACCGTATCAAACGAAAAATAAATCTTTGCAATCTTATCTAAAATAAAACAGTTTAAACATCGCTAAATAACATTGAAATGTTGCATCACATTACAAGTATATTGCTAAATTATTATATTATTATTGTTGTTGTTTGATCTGATTGTATGTTGTATTTTGACACTCCTGTTATTCGGCAATGTTTAAACTTTATAGTAATTTTACTTTTTTAGATAGGATTGCAAAGATGTATTGTTCATTTGATACTGAGCATTTAATTGTCATTCATAAGGCATTTACAAAGCATAAATAATCCTCACTAGATTAGGTCACAAAACTGGATGAAGTTGTGTTAATAAAGCATTTATTCACATATATAGTAACCATTACTATATGCCTTAATAATAAAATATATAAACGTTGTTTTTAATAGTTTATTAATTATTTACCAACTTATTCTGAATGATCCTAAAAATCATCAACTACTCTTATATACAAATGGTTTCTAAATAATGCAATACTGAATTTAGTAATGAAAAATCAACCAGTCACAAATTATGAAAGTTCAATTATTAAGCACATTATAAATGTGCTTATAAGTCAAGCATAGAGCATTTGTAGCTGCAGTTATAAACTGTTTACTAACGTCTGTTAATGTAGAGTTAATGCTTAACAAATAATGAATTCACTATATGTTAATGCTTAATAAATGATTCATAGTGTGTAGTTATTATAAAGTGTTACCAAAGGCTCTTGTACAGTGTAATGTATATTTCCTAACACTACTAATCTTTGAAGACTGGTGCTGCTGGGTTTACCCAGAATGCTGCAGACTCCCAAAAAACCCTAGCAAATGCACAACTCAAAAATTCAGATTGCCTTGATAAATCAACAAACAACTGCTGACAAAAAAAAGCTTTGCAAATTTTAAAAAGTAGCATCTGTTGTCAAACAGTCACATCATACAGTATAATATAGGCTTCATTTTAAGCATTAACTTCTGTGTAAGCCTTGTGTTTAAATCTAGAACATATTTCTATACAAAAAAAACAAACAAACTTCTTCTAAGTGTTGATTTAGGATTTAAAAAAATGCAAAAGCATGCTTGTACAAACCCTAAATTGATTGGCATGCATTTAAATTGACATTTCTTTCAACTTGAAACAAAAACCACCATGTATATTTTTGTATAAGACACAATGATTGAGGTGGACGACTCTAAACACAAACATCATTTCTTGCTCCATTTGATGCTCCGATTCGAATGTTTATAATCCAGACATGGATGACGACGTCCTTTAGTTAAAACAGAACTTCAGTGTGATGAGTCCAACGTGTAAACAGGCCTTTCCCCAAGTCCTGAAAGTGTTGCTAGAATGCTGTGTATAGTGAGTATTTTTTTTTCCTTGTGTGTAAAACAGTATTTAGAAGTATTAACTAGTATTCCTTAACTAGCATTTCATTTTTTAAAGCAACAGCATCTCTCCTTGAACATATCCATGTCCATTTAGGGTCTGTGAATGTAGGAATGCATGTACAGTAATCTTTGCCTTCAATAGAGAACTGTGAGAAACGCTGCTCATATTCACACAAACGCAAGTCCATTCTGTTACCCATGAGACTGAAGTTCTCTAAAGTACAGCTTTTATGTTGATTTTGAGCGGTCATGTGATGTTTAGCTGCAAGAACTGATTATTTCAGGCATCAAATACCAAAAGAAAAGAAAAGAACAAAAAAAAAAGGATGGATTTGATGGACGGTTTACGTGTGCAGTGATGATCCTCTTTGCTCAATGATTACTTGTAAATGTACACAATGTATGGCATCCAGATATTTATACACATGCTGTATTTACCGGTTACAAACCATATTCCTAATACCACATGTAAATGTATTTTGTTTGGCACTCATTATCTTAGTGCACACTCTTTTTATTAGTATTCCGATGATGTAAATTTATGTTGTTTTGTTTTTCTTGGCAGCAGTGGAAAGATGGCTCCTGTATTTGACATTACCAGCAGACCTTACATGCATTGCTTCTTGTTCATATTATGAATTGTAAATTTAGCTGTTGCAAATACAAGACGTCGGCAATATTGTTTTACAATGCATACTAATATATTATGGTTATTATAAGAAAATATTTAATGACACAAGACATTGTGGGTTTTTTATGTCTTTTATTTTTCTTTCTTTCTTTTTTTTCTTTTTACAGCAGTTTGTGGTTGTTTAGATGGTTGTGATTAAAATCCAGACGGGACGATAACTACTGAACACCAACCTGGTAGAACTACATTCAGTATTCATTTGGAATAAAATCTCAAAAAATGATTAATGGACCTTCATTTGTTCCCCTGTATAAGTAATAAATTAGGATATATGTATTTAGTTAGAGATTAAAGGTTCACTTTTAAAAATGCTGGGTTCCACACAATTCGTTCATGTTGTCTTAACACAAATCAACCGTTTTAAAAAAATTAAGTGAATTGAACATACAATAATTAAGTTGCCCCTTGTGTCGTTTCCACTCATTTTAAATAAGTAGTTTGATTATGCAAAAAAGAACACTTATTTTTTGAGGGTTTGTTTATTTTTATGTTATTATAGAAAAGATGTGCCAAAAACTATTTGGGTAACACTTTATTTTGTCCATTTGAGTATTAGTAGGATGTCTGCTTAATATCTGTTGATACTGCTTCTTCAACAGACATTTAACTGACTACAAGAAACTTTGCAAGTACATGTCAACTTACAGTAACCCTAACCCTAAAGCCTGATTTATACTTTCGCCTGGTGCCCCATCTAGGTTAGTATAAGATTCTGACGGTATGATAACCCTGGATTAAAATATCACTGTTTCACGGTATTGTGATTACTGCTCTAAAAAATTTTAATTTTTAAATGTCTGGGTAAAAAACAAAAATGTTTTTCCCCTTTGAACACAATATATTTTATTTTGAGAAACATTTAAAATATTTTGGAACAGTAAACATGTCTGGCTAAATAATTCACATGTATCATTGTCTTCTCCTGTCTTCATTAGTTTCAAAAACAGATTTATTTACAATTTTAAAGAGCTTCTTTGGATGTCTTTTCTGCTGTTGTCAAAAAAAAAAAAAGAAAAAAAAAAACGTAAATAAAAAAATCGTACACATACCTTAGGAACGGTATAGCAAAAAAAAATTAAAACCTGGACTTTTCCAAACCGTGGTATACCTTGAAGACGGTTATCGTCCCATACCTAGACGCATCGCGCACCTCCGCTGATTGCATACGCATCTTACGAAACGAACAAGGCTTTTATACTTGATGCGTTCGCCGTTGTGATATTTTTTCAAGAATTCGCACTTAGATATTGCTTGATAATAATAGCAGGTTTGGCATGCTGTCCCGGGAGAGAACCCTGAGCTTGGAGATAATTGAGCCCAGGGCTCCCGCCTGGTCAATGAGCATGTAAGGGGATCAGGTAGTTCTCGAGAGCTCCCCCTGTTAAAGGAGAAAGGGGGAGATGGAGTGGATGGGGGCTTTCTTCGTAAATCGAAGATAAGGGAGCAGTTTTAGCCAGCCTACTTATAGTGAGTTTGGATTAATCTGATTGGCTAACTAATGATTATAGATAAGAGACCAGCTGTGATCAATCTTATCACCTGCTCCTCTGGAAATTAGTTTGTGAAACTTCACTTAAATGACAGGGGGCGGTCAAAAGAAACCCACCATAAAATCAGATGAATAACCATAGAAGTAGGAAGTTTCTGGAACTACATCATATCATTAATATAGTTCAAGATTTTTAAACTAATTATTTTAATGATTCTAAAGATTTTTATAACCATTCAAGATTTTTTTTTAAATCAAACTTTGATGCATCACTTGCTTTTGTTCATATCTTGGACAATTCTACCTATTAAAGTTTATTAAAATATTAATGACAACAGAACATGGGTTGCTCTACAAATATATATTTTTTTATTATAGAAAGAATAAACCATTATCACCAATAAAGCCTAGAAAAACAGGATCAGTATATTGGAAATCGATGGGTTCAAATATTCTTTTCAGTTATCAAATAAAAAATTTGTTCCTTAATTATAGTTTTGTAACTATTAACTTATTTTAAATTCTAAATGAATAGTGAAAAAACATATTTCCATAATTAAATAATCTGTTTTTATCCTCTCAGGTTTTTCCAAACTTTTCCAAAAACTTTCCTCTTTTTCCACTGCTGTTGCAATTTCTAGCCAATAAGTATTGGTCATCTGGTTATCCCTATAAAATAAAACTCATTTATTTTATATCACATATAGACGGATCATCAAGATGTCTGTATAGTCGTGCCTGTTTCAGACAAAATCTCTTCAAAATGATTCATTATTCAACTCAAATCAAACAAGGCACCGCGCAAAAAAAAAACTGTGTGCTCCGCCAGCCGAAATCATGTTGCGCGCACCCAAAGCAAACCTCCGCAAACACTGCGATAACGTCACATTCGCTGTGTGCATTGAAGCAAACTAGCGGACGTGTCGAGTGTAAACCAGGCTTATCCCCAACCTAACAGTCTACTTATAATCCAATGAGAATAAGCTGGCATGTAGATGCAATGTAACTTAAATTCAACAAACAGATCATCAAAATAAAGTGTGACCAAAACTTGTAAAAAAAAAAATAATAGATAATGTTATTACAATTTTAAGATTTTACAAAAACCAAACCACCAGTTTGATAACAGTACATTTATTAGAATTTTGTAACCGACATATTTTAAAGACATAATTTTTACTAAAGTTTTTTTTTTCTTAATGCAGTTGAATGGATTAGGAAAAAGAGGATGAGAGCTTTTCTATTTACCCCAACAGTAGAGCTCAAAACTTGGTATTGCTTTGTGACTCACAGTCCCTGTTTACACGATGGATACGGATCATTTTCTTCACTGCCAAACAAAGAATTTAAAAAGTTTTCCCCCCTTGGAGCATCTCAGGCTCATGGTTTTATTCATAATAATATTCAAAACCTTTCAAAGCTCTTTTCTATTTTTCTTTCCATTCCGAATCCTACTTTGATCGTTATCTGCGGAGCTAAGTATTCGGTTCTTCATAGTGGTCCATTTCTTGGCTTTAACCCAGTTATGTGTTCCATTACTTTAAGAGAAAAAGAGCTGTGTGGAGAGATGTGATTACATGTCCAGTCTGTTCGGATACTGCGTGAATCCATCACTCACCACCATATACAGACAGAAAGTCTCAATAGTCCATATCTGTGGGACCTTCTCAGAAATATCTTCATTTTCTTCATTACTGCCAACAGGCCACAACAATGATGGCGATGAGAAGAAGAACAATCACCACCATCATGCCTGAAATTAAACACACACACAAAACATCTTAATGAATAAAGGACACTTTTTTTCCTCTCCATATGCACCAGACACTTTCTTCTAAACCAGGGGTCTCAAACTCAAATTGATGGGCGGCCATTTTAGTGACTTACAATTCATAGGAGGGCCGTTTTAACATTCAAGCATAAGAAAAAAGTGGAAACCTGATGCAATTGATGTATCTTGGGATAACAGACATGACGTTTATATTTCAAGCATTACCTGTCACCAGTGATAATGCAAATCAGCACGTTTATCAAGTCACACAACTGCTGAAATGTATCTGTGGTTGGTGCGTGTATGGCTGAGTGTTAGACACACACTCAGTCATTTTTCCACAGAGTATATGCAGTCAAAACTCTAGCTTTTTGTTTCTTGTTGTACATATTGAAGGGGTAGTTTAAATTGCTATGAAAATACTACAAATAATAGGCATAATAATTATTATTCTGTCCCAACCAATTGTATTGCGCAATAGCACAAGAACAGCAGAAAGCAGTTTGGGTAACTTAAGTGAGTTTACTGGCAATTGTTCTTCTCAATATCTTTCTTTTTTTTTGTAAAACTACAACAAAGAGGGGAGAAGTATGTACATATTCACATTTAATTCAACTACCAGTACAATTTCACTAATGTACATAGTTTTATGCAAACCTTAATAAGAATATGAGAAAAATCTATTAAATGAGACAATTTGAATAGAATATTAGCAAAATTATCATATTAGTTACACCACCAGCATAACGTGTCAGCCATGAAGAAGTGTTTGTACAACAAAATACAAGTGGTATAAAACTGATGCTAATCAAACAACCCTTAAATACTTACAAAAATAGAGCTTTAGTAAAAATAAAGCACTTACGGACATATATTTTAACGTTTAAATCAGCTACATCAGCTGTTACTCTCGACCGTACACTCAGAGAAAATGAAAGTAAAACTAATCCGAATGCAGTACTATAAATGTTGACTAGATGGCGGGCTAGATGCAACTGCACAACAATGACAGTGGTAAAAATTTATGTGTTGGCGGGCCGAATTGCATATTTTGGACATCCGTTGCTGGCCAGAGGGTGGAGGAGGGCGGACCGTAAATGGCCCGCGGGCCGGCAGTTTGAAACCCGTTCTAAATGGTCTATGTTTCTGGGGAAACACTGCACAATTCTGAGTGTCACACAGGTGATTGGGTCTGACAAACCACCTGTAGGAAAAACTTTTTTAATTTCTGTGTGCATGTGTATATACACTAAAAAAAGTGTTCTTCTTTCTTAGAATTTTAATCTTATTTCTAGTCCAAATATCAAAGAATTCTTAAATCGTGAAGCATTTTCTAGATAAGCAAAACATATAGTCCTGTTTTGAGAAATAATATACCAAAATTAAGTAAGTTTTTTCCTTAAAACAAGCAAAATAATCTAAGTTTTATTATATATATTAGTGGTGGGCCATTATGGGCATTTAAAAAATAGAGACTCTCATCGCGCGATAAAAAAAAATAACGTAAAATATAATCTAATCTCAAAGTTGGGTTGGGAGCTGGGTCTATTCTACGCAAGCTATGATGACTTTCACCTTGATATTTTAGCGGGGATGTATACCAGACCGGTGAGCCGTCTGACAAAAAAGTGCCATCTGAATCAAATCAGCAGGATGCCCTTCTGGATCTTTCACTTACTTCGAAGACACTACTGACTACGTTTATATGGACATCTGTAATCTAGTTATTTGCCTTAATAGACAATAATATTATTCAGGTGTTTACGTGAAGTGCTTTCATGTAAGAGTTTCCTGTAATTTTGGGTGACTTTAACTACAGTTCCACTTTCACTCATAAACATTTCATTCATGCCCCCGTGACAAACTGGGGTATTAGATGCTAATAAGGAGTAAGGACTGGTGAGAGTGTTATGGAATTTATTGTGCGTGCATTCCTTTACTGACAGCCGTGTGTGTGAATCTTGTCGGGAAATATGGCGAAAAGTCCTACATGACGGTAATAGTTGGATTACGCCATTTACTTCGATAATGCCACTAATGTATGCATACTCCACGTCTTAATTCCATTTCTGTTTAGTGCAGTTATGACTTTAGCCGGATTAAGGTAAAGTAGGCCTACAGTTCAAAATTCATGTTTAACTGAATAAACAGTTAGTAACACAAGTGCATCTTATTGAACATCATTTATTTTCATCACCAATTATCATAGTAGAACAGTTTCTCAAGCAGTTTGTGATGCATTTTGAAAACAGGAAATTAGCCCCTGATCTAATGCACCGCCTGGCTTGAGAAACCCATTCTCAAAGACTTATGTTTAGTCATTATTTAGGCAGCACACATATTCTGAATGCCTTCGGCAGAATTCAAATGAGCCATTTTAATCTAGATTAATTCCAAGATTACAGTGAGATTAATATAGATAAAAAAAATGAATCTATGCCCACCTATAATATATATGTACACATATATGTATGTATGTGTATATATATATATATATATATATATATATATATATATATATATATATATATATATATATATATATATATATATATATATATATATATATATATATTCAGTATATATTATGATATATATTTATAAGCAGTTTTCACATAACATAAAATACATTATGCCAAATAATAAACCAATAACCTCTTGCTCTTTTAGAGAATATTTAAGCATGTGCTCATTTATATTCATCATTTGCCCTGGAAAAACACAAGACTGATCTTTAGCACGTGACAAAAACTTCACTATTTTTATCCTCTCCAAATTCCTGCTTTTTTAAAAACTTGATTAAAAGGATTAATGTAATTGTATGGCTTTTCTTTCTTTGGTTATTTGCATTTTTCATCGATCGCTCATTAAAATAAACATGATAATGACTCTTCGATCGGGCTATTAGGCGTGTGTATAATTCAAACTCAAGATCAACACAAACTGAGGGGGAGAATGACAAACAAAATGTGGCGAGGCTTTCAGCGAAGCATCTGCCTTTCATTAATTCTTGCGATAGTCGAATGTCTCATATAATGTGTGTCACTTGAGGAATTCCAGGAAGGTGTTGGAGAGGATTTCTCATCTCCTGTGAGTCACTGACAGCGGATAGAACAGTCGTACATGTGTTGTAGATCTGCCCTTACAAAAACTGATACATCCCACTCCAAATTCTCATTAAATGACTTGTTTGAAGTTGTAAAATTCCACGAAATCCTCAACTGTGACTAAACATTGAACATAAATGTATTGAGATTGAACTTACTACTGGATGGATTATTCAAAATTGTCGTAAAAATTGTATTAGCTTTCATTTGAAAGCTTTTTTGTTTAATGCCGTCGGTTTATTTTCATTATGAAGCCATAACAGTGGTTTGACATTCTATAATATTTAGAGGCAGATTTACCAAAAGGTAAACAAAATTTAATTGTCATTAGAGTTCATTTATGGCACTTCTATATTTGTAAGATAATTTTTAACATTGCCTGTTGTAATGTTGTTGTTTTTTCTTCAGTTTTGAATGAGCCTGTTAGATAACACAAATGAGGTATGTCTGTTTGTTAAAGTATTGTTTTCCGTAATTATTTGTAGTGTAATAATAATGATGTGAGTATTAAAAGAAGACAACATGGTATACTGTATTTACTATACTAAAATGGGCAGTAACTGTACAACATTAATTCAGAAGCAATTTATATTTCTTGCTAACACTCAGCATTTTAAGTTTAATATTTACTGCAACATTAACTAAAAACGACTAGGTTACAGTATGAATTATACTTTGTATAATAATTCATTCATTCATTTTCTCTTGGCTTAGTCTTTGATTTATCAAGGGTCGCCACAGCAGAATGAACTGCTAACAGTTCTGGCATATGTTTTACACAGCGAATGCCTTTCCAGCCACAACCCAGTACTGGGGAACACCCATGCACTCTCGTATTCACACCCGCACGCACTCACTATGGCCATTTTTGTTTACCCAATTCACTTATAGCACATGTTTTTAGACTGTGGGGGAAACCAGAGCACCCAGAGGAAACCCACACGAACATGGGGAGAACTTGCAAACTCCACACAGAAAGGACAACTCGCCCAGCTGGCACTCGAACCAGCGACCTTCTTAAAGTGAGGCAACAGTGCTGTGAGGCAACAGTGCTAACCACTGAGCCACCGTGCTGCCCTTGTATAATAATGTAATGTTGATAAATTAAAATACAAATGTTCATTGTTAGTTTGCTTTAGGTCAAACTAATTAAAAGTCATATTAAAATATACAACTTTTGATTTCAAAACTGCATTAGCAAATATTGTAAATTGAAAAAGTAAATATTAGCATTGCCTAATATTAAAATAAATGCTTTAGGGTATGCTTTATTTTTCATCATTTCATGCTTACTAAGGTTAAATACTATTACATATTAGCAAGAAATACAAATGGTTTCTGAATTGAGGATGAATACTAAATGGTTACGACTACATAAGGTTTACATATACTACATCTTAAAAAAAATCTTAATAAACTAAATAGAAATTAAAATATGTCTTGCATGATCTTAAATGAACAAACATTTTCATTAATTATTTTACATTTGACTGAAATATGGATGATTTGAATCAATCAAAATAAGTACAACTTTTTAATAAATTAGATCTTATGTAACGATAAATAAATTGACTGATTTCAGGACATTCTAGCTTTCCTATTGTTTTTTTCTGGTATAATCTCAAATGAACAAAAAGGTATATGCATTATTTAAGATTTGATTAAAATGTGAATGATATGAATAAATTTGGACAAAAGTAAAACATACAGAATAAATAAATTGACTGATTTCAGAACATTCTACTTTTCCTATTTTTTTTTTCTATTTTTTTTTAAAACTATTTCCAACAAATTCTTTTGATTCCTTAAAAAAAAAAAAATGGAATCCTTGTCCTATTTGAATATTATTAATAAACGTTTTCTGACAATGCTTTTCCCAAGCATATCTAAATTCATGGTTTCCGTGCCATCGTCTGTCATGTCATTTAAAGACATGCTTATCTCTGCTAATCAGAGAGGATTTTTGACATAATCGCTGTTGGTCATGGACACTGGCTGGTACTGTATTCGTAGCCTGATTCGGTGCTTTAGTTTACATTTCTCTCATAGTTTGGCTCAGTGGCTTTGTGTTCCCACTGGAGATCACAGCGCCAGCTGGCCTGCACTGAGTGCACAGGGTAAAAGGAAACTACATTTTGCTGGTATTATGAAATACAGACCAACCAAAGCCTGCTGTGGTCCGGGCGTGTGTTAGGAAACAACGCTACACAGTCGGCAAATGCCCAGCTTTGACTGTGACCAGGAACAATGTCAGATTTTTACTGAACAGACCCCATCCCACTGGAAAATACCTGATTTATTTACCAGAAAACTGGCATGAGAAAAGAAATATCAAACATCAAAAACAAAAATATGGTCCCGCAATTTCCATTAAGCCGGTAAAACTTCTCATTTCTGAACTGCATTAGTTCAGTTCTAATTTCTCCAGTTACCTTTAACCTCCTAGGGCCCGAGTGTCCACATACGTGGACAGCACATTTTTAGCTCTTAAGTGGCTATTTAAAATACCTTGAATGTTTTATATTTTGTTACAGACATACAGCGTCATCCTGCAACTGTTTTGCATCATATGAAATGTCCCAAACCCTATTTGTAACTGTCCAAAATGGGGAAAAAAAAAATTGTTTTTACTCTCTGATAGTCAAAGCAAGTTAAAAAAAAAGTTCTATATTAAATATGCATAAAAGAAAATTCAGGAAAAAGTGTTTTATGTAAATTCGGACCACGAGTCCACATATATGGACATATTTTTTCTCTAAAAGTACATCATATCAAAAGATGATACTTAGATTTTTATTCTAATTAGGTCCCAATAAGCCCAAATAGCAAAGAGAAATAAAAAATTCCATTTAGATTTAAAGCAGACTGAATAAAAAAAGTGTACAAATTCACACAATCTATGCTTTAAAGTGAGCTTCACACCCAGTATGCTCCTCCTTTTCACCTCTAAGAAACTGTCACAGTCGTGTAAGTAATCAAATAAGCTCTGTAACCCAATCACGCTGCCCCAATGACAACAATAATATTTGCTAGACAAATAGATTAGTGTGCGCAGAGGGCAGAGGACCTGTGTGGCCACCCAGGGGCAGAACAAAGGACACGCATTCTTCCCAAGTGTCCTTTATTTATTTAAAATCAAAGCCGAGGGAGAAAGAGAGACCCCCGAGGCTCTAAACTTCAACTTGTCATAGTCAGGGGCCTGAAGATCCAAATCAAAACAAAAGATGGGCCTGAACTTTATTTTACTTGATCGTTTTGTTAGCAGATGATTTCCCTCTCCCTGTAAACGCTCTTCCTAATAGTCCCTTTTCATGGGTTTTAAAGTATTTGGTTGTATAATGTAAACACATCAAAGCAAATTACACAAATCTAATGAAATCAGGCTTTATACAGCCCAATAACAAGATCCATCTGGCTATTAATTTGGCATTTGACTTACAGCACTATAATATACATTTTTGACGTAAAGATATTGCTGTATTTAATTTACTTTTATTTTATTTTTATAAGGGATAAATGTAATTTACACTGGCTCCAAACCTTTATGATTTATTTCTTCAACTGAAAAAAAAGATATTGTAAAAATTAGAAGTATTCATGCAATTGCAAGTAATCATGACATCCATAATTTTTTATTTTTTTATTTTGGATGTCAATAGCTAGAGTTGAAATCAGAATTGTTAAATGCCCTTTGATTTTTTTTTTCTTATTTAGATATTTCCCAAATGATGTTTAACAGAGCAAGGACATTTTCACAGTATGTCTGATAATAGTTTTTCTTCTGGAGAAAGTTTTATTTGTTTTATTTTGGCTAGAATAAAAGCAGTTTTTAATTTTTTAAAAAACATTTTAAAATCAAAATTAATACCCCCTTTAAGCTATATATATATTTTTTTAGTCTACAGAACAAACCATGGTTATACAATAACTTGCCTAGTTAACCTAATTAACCTAGTTAAGCCTTTAAATGTCACTAAGTTGTATAGAAGTGTCTTGAAAAATATCTAGTCAAATATTATTTACTGTCCTCATGGGATAAAAAGATAAGATAAAGATAAAATAAATCAGTTATTAGAAATGAGTTATTAAAACTATTATGTTTAGAAATATGTTGGAAAAATCTTCTCTCTGTTAAACAGAAAATGTGGAAAAAATAAAGGGTGGGGAAATAATTCAGGGGGGGGCTAATAATTCAGGGGGCCTAATAATTCTGACTTCAATTGTATATATTCTAAAAATTAAGTATCCCTTAGTCATGACATTGTTAGATTTTTATTTTCTTATTTCAGATGTCAATGGCTGGCAGTTTCAAACATTGTCCAGAATAACTTCTTTTGTGTCCAACTGAAATAAGAAAGAGTTGAAACCACTTCAGGGTAAGTAAATATATTTTTTTTTTTTTCAGATTATTCAGTATAATAAATACACATTACAAATACAAACTAATATGCTATAAAAAACAATATTTAAAATACATGCTTAAGTTTATTAGGCCATTTTCTCACCAATGCTTTGAATTATATACAGTTGAAGTCAGAATTATTAGCTCCCCTGAATTATTAGCCCGCCTGTTTATTTTTTTTTCCCAATTTTCTGTTTAAAGGAGAGCAAATTTCTTCTACACATTTCTAAACATAATAGTTTTAATAACTAATTTCTAATAAATGATTTATTTTACCTTTGCCATGATGACAATAAATAATATTTGACTAGATATTTTTCAAGACACTTCTATACAGCTTCAAGTGACATTTAAAGGCTTAACTAGGTTAATTATGTTAACTAGGCAGGTTAGGGTAATTAGGCAAGTTATTGTATAATGATGGTTTGTTCTGTAGACTATCGAAAAAATATATAGCTTAAAGGGGCTAATAATTTTAACCCTGCTTTTTAAACTGCTTTTATTCTAGCTTTTATTCTAGCCAAAATAAAACAAATAAGACTTTCTCCAGAAGAAAAAAATATTATCAGACATACTGTGAAAATGTCCTTGCTCTGTTAAACATTATTTGGGAAATATTTAAAAAAGAAAAAAAAATTCAAAGGGGGGCTAATAATTCTGACTTCAACTGTATATATATATATATATATATATATATATATATATATATATATATATATATATATATATATATATATATATATATATATATATATATATACACACACACACACACACACACACACACACACACACACACACACACACACACACACACACACACACACACACACACACACACACACACACAGTCAAAAGTATATGTACAGTAAAATATATAAATACAGTATACAGTTTAAAAGTCAAAAAAAATTTAAAATATTTCCCAAGTGCTGTTTAACAGACCAACAAAATGTTCACAGTATTTCCTAAACATTTTTTTTCCTGTGAGAAAAGTCTTATTTCTATTAATTTGCAGTTTAGAATTGTTCTTAAAACAATTTTAAGGTCAATATCATTAGCTTCTTTCCCAGTGATGGGTTGCAGCTAGAAGGGCATCCGCTGTATAAAACGTGCTGGATAAGTTGGCGGTTCATTCCACTGTGGCGACCCCTGATTAATAAGGGACTAAGCTGAAAAGAAAATGAATGAATGAATGAATTATTAGCTTCCTTAAGAGTCTTTTTTTATATTTTTTAAATTAGTTACTACAAATTAGGTATTAAAACTATTATGTTTAAAAATGTGCTGAAAAAACTTCTCTCAATTAAAAAGCACTTGGGAAATACTTTTAAAAGAATTCAAATTTCCCTTGAGTGCTAATAATTTTGACTTCAACTGTACAGATTTAAAATTAGTTGGACATTTCTACCTAATATGTTCTCCATATGTACATAAATCACTTCAAATTTTTAAAAGCAGACAGCAAAATGTGCTGTCTCGTCATTGATCCATCAATCAAAACATCTGATATTACATGTAACTATACTCTTAAAAAAAACACAGTATAACATGAACTCCAACCATAAAATATCAAATAAAAACCCCACAGCAGATAAATACCGAAACATTTAGAAGTGAGTGATCAGAAACTTTAAAAGTGTTGTGGCATGTTACATTTTCAACAATTTCTTTACACAAGACACAGACAAGTGTCAAACAATCTTGGCAAATGTGAGGAGTGAAGTGAGTCAGAGAACAGAAGTTGAAAGAAAAGAAGAAGAAAAAAAAAGTGGGGTACAAACGACAGGGCAGTGAGGAATTTTTCCATTCATCAAGCCCTTCCCTTCACCCCCTCCTCACAGAATACATGAATATGGTTAGGTGTTAAAAGCAGATGCGGAATGAGAAGAAGAGGCCTGGAGAAATAAAGGAGCCAGAAAGACAATCAATGTGACTCTGGGATCCGCAAACAAACTTGAGTATGTCGAGTCCTCTGGACAAACAAACGCAATTATACGTCACGTTAGAGGAGCAGACTAAAAGTGGCAATGCATTTATTTCCCAAGAAAATTCAAGACGGATCTTTATGCAGCCAAACTGGCTCTCACCATAGAAGAATCACAAGTTTTAATAATCACACCCTTCACATGTTCATGATTATGAGAAAAATGAATTTATAATCAATTCCATGTTTTCTAACGCTGTGATTATTTGTCTTGATGTAACTTAAGAAATTCTGGTGGTGTGTCTGCTGTCTGTAAGCAACAGCTTAAACGACAGCTAAAATGACAATTGCCATGGGGTGCATTTCCGATTGTTAGCTAACTAAGGTTGCAAGTTACATTGTTACAAACATAGTTTGTTGATTTGGTGTTTCTCAAATCCATAGTTCCAACAAACATTCGTAAACTTGTATGCTTGCAACTACACCTCTAGAGCTGTAGTTAGAGGCATAGTTCCTGGTTGTGTTCTATTCATCGTTATCCCCCCTAAGCCCTATACATTTAGAACATTCTAGCATTTAAACTCGGAATGATTAAAAAAGCATTAAAGTCATCTCTCTTAGATGTAGTTTGCTTTCAAAATATTTTTACAGTTCAGTTTTAGCGATCTTCATATTGACAATTGCGTTCCCTTCATGGTGCAATTTTGAAAACATTTATGCCATTTTGAACACAGTCATGGATCATGACGAAAGCTATAGGTGACCTAGCCTATCGTTTAAAAGCGGAATGTACATTACGTCTCCAAAGCTTATGAAAACAAATATTTACATTAATGGTTGCAATTTATAGTAGGTTAGTTATTAAGAAATGTGTCTGTAGATTACTGTATATGTCATGGGCCTGTTGGTTAGAACATTTCTGCATTGTAAAAGTTTTTAAAAATTTTTTAATAAAAAATAAATAAACAATATCCCACATAGAGGCGACGCAGTGGCGCAGTAGGTAGTGCTGTCGCCTCACAGCAAGAAGGTCGCTGGTTCGAGCCTTGGCTGGGTCAGTTGGCGTTTCTGTGTGGAGTTTGCATGTTCCCCCTGCGATCGCGTGGGTTTCCTCCGGGTACTCCGGTTTCCCCCACAGTCCAAAGACATGCGGTACAGGTGAATTGGGTAGGCTAAATTGTCCATAGTGTGTGCATGTAAATGAGTGTGTATGGATGTTTCCCAGAGATGGGTTGTGGCTGGAAGGGCATCCACTGCGTAAAACAAATGCTGGATAAGTTGGCGGTTCATTCCGCTGTGGCGACCCCGGATTAAAAAAGGGACTAAGCTGAAAAGAAAATGAATGAATATCCTACCTAATAATAATAATAATAATAAGAAGAAGAAGAAGAAGAAGAAGAAGAAGAAGAAGAAGAAGAAGAAGAATATTAATAATGATAATAATAATAATAATTATTATTATTATTATGTATGATTTTTCATCTCTTAATAAATAGCCTACTGTGAATTACCATTAATGATTTATATGATTTATATATGAGATTAGAATATGTGTTAGCTAAGTAATTTTAAATGGAATATTCTCAATAATATTTGTAAAGGAAACATACATAGGCCCTATACGTGTTGTTTACATATATTTCAATTAAAATGGAAAACGAGTGCATGTTTTTACCAAAACTAATATTGGATTTTTTTTTAAATGCATGTGCATATAAAACAATATCATTTGCACAAAAAAAATTTTTTTTTTCTTCTAAAGAACTTGTTACTCAACCCAGTTTAGAGCATCATTATGAACGTTTTACGTAATAACTAACAAACCATGGATCTGCGACAAAGCAACTACAGTCTTGGGAAACTACATCGTTCTTTTCCCAAACGATGCATAGTACTATGATAGTTCAGACATATGTCATTGTTTGGGAAATGGCAACGCACCCCAGGTTGACATTTATCAGGTGTGTATAAAGAATAGCAAAACAATGGTTGAAAGTGAGAGTGGACTGGTTGATCATGTCTCCTCACCCAAAGACACCAGTATTACTTCGTTAGTCCACCCAAAGTTTTAAATATGCCAACATTTACTTACCATTTACTCCCTTCCATGGAGAACAACAGCAGAAGCATGGCTTTATTTTTTCTGCAGAAGAATGTGATATTTAGTAGCTGCTCTTACTATTCTGTATAGCGCCAGAATGTTGTGAACGGACTGTTAAGATCCAAAAATGAAAAGGAAAAGAGAACAAAAGTTCTGGAAAAAAACAGCTTTTTTCATATACTGTACAACTACAGTACATACCAAAAATGTGGTTTTATTAAAAGTTTACATTTAAGGTTGGGCAATAAACAGCATCATATTGAGATCTTATTTGACAAAAAACAATTAAATACATTTTCATTTAAGTGTATTGTTGTATGTATGTATTAGAATATTTTCTAAAAGACTTAATTTGATATCAAAAAAGACTGACAAATTTTAATTAGATATAATTTTATATGATAAAATTGTATTCAATCATAAAACCGGTGGCGGGGGGGATCCAAATCCAGGTAAAACAAAAAAAAATGTCAAGTGAATAAAATGTATTTTGTGGAATCCTAAATTAAAAAGGTTAAGCTTACTCTAACATCTAATAAACATGCATAAAGCATCTTTTTCAGCATTTATTGTAAATGAGTATTGATAAATCTTACAATGAATTGAATTAGATAACGTAAATAACTAACAGAAATAAAGAATGAACCTCCGTCTTCATTAACTTTATTTAATGAAAATACAGATCATTGTTAGTTAATTTACATTTTCAGACTTACTAGTGTTAATAAGCACAACTTATAATTTTTACTTTTTATCCCTACATGATGAAATTAACATTAAGGTTAATAAATGCTACAGAATATTGTTCGTACTTAGTTAATGTTAACTTATTTCAAAATTTACCCAGATATTGATACTGTGTGAAATAGAAAATGACAGCTACTAATGCTCAGAAATGAAGACATTTTAGGAAAGATGAAATACAGGACAAAATCTGATTATTTTTTAAGAAACTATAAATAAGGGACTGTTCTGGGAAAATAGGACTAGTTGAATCTCAGTTGAAAATTATACATTAAAGAAGTTTTGAGTAAACTGTTCCTTTAATGAAGAGTTTAATGAAGACAGATATTTTGTGTCTGCTGCTTGAGTATGCAGACACGCTTCAGCATTTACCACATGTGAAATGATTTAAGTGCTCCAGACATGGTTGGCTTACACAGAACTTCAGAAATCTGAGAGGCTGTAGTCAGTGATCACATCACAGAAAATGCAATTAAAGGAATAGTTCAACCGTAAATGAAATTTCTGTCATCATTTACTGTACTTAGCTGGAATGTTGTTCCAAATACAAGTGATAAAAAAAAAGATAAAAAAAAATGCTTTACTGGCTTTTTGGGTCCAACTTCATATTAAGTGGCCTTAACTACTACAGTGCTCAGCATAAATGAGTACAGTCCCTTTTAAAAATGATCTCAGTGATTATAGCTAATATATTTTGGTTAATTTAAACTGTTTTATTAAACAGTTACATCCATTAAAATAAGAGGTTGGTTAACATATTTAGGAATAAAATTAAATATAAATTAAATTTATATTTTTGTTAAAAATTTTTATAAATTTTTATGCCTCTCATGATATTTCCTGTTTATTAATAAAAATAACATTAATTTGGGTGTACTGTTTTTTGACTAGGTTTTTTTGTTAGATTAGTTTCAAATACATTATTGTAAACCATCCTATAGACTAGAGTCATTTAAAACAGAGATCTGTGAGGGATGTACTCATTTATGCAGAGCACTGTTTGTACTTTCATCAGAATATAAATGCAATGTACTGACTATGTTCACATTGTTTTGCAAAACACTTCTGGTGCATGAATTGTTGTAATTCAGCACATTGAAGGGTTTTCCAAGATGAACTGTGTTTTTAAAGTTATGCCACATCACAGTGTATATACAGTTGAAGTCAGAATTATTAGGCCCCTCTGAATTATTAGCCCCCTGTTTATTTTTTCCTCCAATTTCTGTTTAACCGAGATAACATTTTTCAGCACATTTCTAAACATAATAGTTTTAATAACTCAATTCTAATAATTGATTTATTTTATCTTTGCCATGATGACAGTAAATAATATTTTACTAGATATTTTTCAAGACACTTCTATAGAGCTTAAAGGGATATTTAAAGGCTTAAGTAGGTTACTACGGGTAACTAGGCAGGTTAGGGTAATTAGGCAAGTTATTGTATAACGATGATTTGTTCTGTAGACTATCGGGAAAAAAAAATTGCTTAAAGGGGCTAATAATTTTGACCTTAAAATGGTTTTTAAAAAAATTTAAATCTGCTTTTATTCTAGCCAAAATAAAACAAATAAGACTTTCTTCAGAAGAAAAAAATATTATCAGACATACTGTGAAAATGTCCTTGCTCTGTTAAACATCATTTGGGAAAAAAAAAATTCAAAGGGGGGCTAATAATTCTGACTTCAACTGTGTATATATATATACAGTATATACAGACATGGGCAAGACGAACCAAGCATCAGAATGGGGAAGAAAGGTGATTTAAGACTTTGAACGTAGCATGGTTGTTGGTGCCAGACCGGCTGGTCTGAGTATTTCAGAAACTGCTGGGATTTTCATGCAAAACCATCTCAATTTCTGCTGCGACATTCAACAACATGAAAGCATGGATCCATCCTTCCTTGTATCAACGGTTCAGCCTGGTTGTGGTGGTGTAATGGTGTGGGGGATATTTTCTTGGCACACTTTGGGCCCAGTAGTACCAATTGAGCATCATGTCCTATCTGAGTATTGTTGCTGACCATGTCTATGGTCACTGGTAACTACAGTGTACCCATCTTCTGATGGCTACTTCCAGCAGGATAAGTCGCCATGTCAAAGCGCGAATCATCTCAGACTGGTTTCTTGAACATGACAATGAGTTCACTGTACTCAAATGGCCTCCACAGTCACCAGATACCAATCCAATAGAGCACATTTGGGATGTGGTGGAATGGGAGATTCGCATAATGAATATGCAGCTGGGAAATTTGCAGCAACTGCGTGATGCAATCATGCCAATATGGACCTAAATGTCTGAGGAATATTTCCAGTACATATAGGGAAAAGGGGGTCCAATCCGGTACTAGCAAGGTGTACCTAATAAAGTGGCCAGTGTGTGTGTGTGTGTGTGTGTGTGTGTGTGTGTGTGTGTGTGTGTGTGTGTATATATATATATATATATATATATATATATATATATATATATATATATATATATATATATATATATATGTATATATATATATATATATATATATATATATATATATATATATATATATATATATATATATATATATATATGTATATATATATATATCCCCTCATTCACCTTTATTATACTAAAAAATGAGCATGTGTAATACTCTTCACATACAAAAAATAAACCATTTTTCACACCACTGTGTTTACAGTCAAGCCCGAAATTAGTCATAACCTTGGCCAATTCTGACCTAAAGTTTTTGTTCAAATGTAAATAAAAGCTGATAAGTATTTCTCAAGGTTGCTGGACAACCTTGGTCCTCGTTCCCCTTTATTATGCTTAAAAGCATGTGTGATACTCTTTAAAATGTGAAAAAAGTCTTAACATTTGAAAGAACATAATGGTGAGTAAATGATGGAAAAAAGTTTTTTGGGGATGAATTATCCCTTAAACACAAAAAAGAGCCATAAAAGAAAGTACCCTGAAGTGCTCGGATGTAAAATAATGTCTTGCAGAACTTTCCAGAAATCTGTGTAAATGACCTCTCTAAATGTCTCAGTCTGATCTCACCTTTACTGCCGCTCCAATAACAAACTCACAGATCACATGCAGATGGGCCTGTGAGAGCACTGAGACTGACCATAATGTACAGATCTGACTTTGCCATTTACAGGCAGTGGCTTTAAATCCCTTCACTTCTGCAGACTCCTCTAGACGCAGCAGGGAGGAGAAAAGTGACAGAGAGAGAGAAAGAGATGGCCATAAATCTGAACCATGGACAGGCTTATTGTTGCTGGGCTCCTGATGTGGAGTACATAAAACCAGTGGCTCTACAGAGGCAGAAAACTCACCACAGGAAGCAGACTTGCTATCCAACAGCTTGACTCTTTTTGTCTCGTTTTTGATGCGGCCGTCCGTCTTGTCCACAAGATGAGCGAGGTCATCAATGATCTCTGAAACACACAACGAGACAATTTAGAACATAAACATCATACTGCTAATTACTTCCAGGATACATGCAATACCAACTGTGTATTGTGATGAAGTAATTATACAGCCCTTAAGTTTTTGTTGCGAATATCTGTACTTTTTACTATTTTGGCTAATATAACTTTTACTCGACTACATTTCTTCAATAAATTCTATATTTTTAATAATTTTACTAAACATTTTGGCTTCAATAAAAAAAAAAAAAAAACTTAATGTACACTCAAAAAATGATTAGTGCTGCTTGTTCAAACTACCTGTTTGCAATAAGCAGGAACAGCACAATTCTTTTATTTGGCCAATTTATTTGTTTTATGTTCAGTCCACTTAAAGGGTCACGAAACACCAAAACACATTTTTTGAGCTGTTGACAGTCACATGTGTGTCCCACGCTGCTATAAACACTATAAGGACACATATATTTCACTAAAAAGTGAAAATTGGTTGTTTTTGCGTTATTTTGAGCAAATTCGTTTCTCCGGTTTGAAACAAATTTTTGAAGCTGCGTCACGGCCATGAGATACTTGCGTGTAAATCCAGCATGGAGAGTGGCTGTCTGTCCCTACCAGAACATTGTGACCTATCTTAGGGTGCGGCATTAATTCATGAGAAAGACTTTGTTCAAACCAATCAGCGCGCTCTATTGTGTATGCAGCGCAACTTCATTAATATGCATGATAGCTTTGAAAACTGTTTACCTGTTACAGTGTTCAGACGGCACAGAGACGCCACTTTGTGTTGCCAAAACAAGTGAAAGAACTAGAATTTGGAGACACGGGTCATCAGTGTTGCATTTATTAGTGTGTTGTTGTGTTCATTAATGTGCTGCAACGAAGGTTTTGTTTTCATTTTCCCTCTATAAGAGCGCTGCTGGACTCACGTGTGGATTATAATGCACACGACAGAATGCGTTTGTAAGGAACATTTTTTACCCGAGAGCTTTTCGCATCTGGAAATGGTGAAATCCGGATTTGCTGCTCGTCTCCTTTTTAAAAAAAGACACGGTTCCAGTGTGATTGTCCTGTCTCGACAGATTTGGTAAGTGTGTGCAGTGCAGTGCAGGGCCCTGTGTTTAACCCAGATGGCAAAGTTACTTTGTATCGTCAGCAGTGCTCTTTCAGTTTTTAAAGACATACCATAGTCAAAATGATTTAGTTACTAAGTTTACAGTATGTTAATATCACTGCAATATTATAGTACAATATTATAGACTGAAAGATCCGCTCTAAATGCTGCTCTCCGAGTGTAAACATGTAAACACAAACTATTCCCGTCGTGCAGGATTTTCGCCGAATTTTGTGACAGGATAGTCGATTCACACACGACTTTCTGACGTTACCTACCGAGTGCATCTAAGTTACAGAGAAATGCGCAGGATTTTTTTCTCCCATTCGCCGTGCGGTATCAAACATTCCATTAAAACTCCACTCTTCCAGCAGTTCCTCGCTTTCAATATCTCGTTTGTCACAGGCGACATGTAGGAAATGTTTCTGAATAAAAAGTGAAAGTGCCAAACTGCAGTTAAAGTCGACAAATTAATAATTTGGCAAGTAATTAGATTACTGATGTCCATGTAAACACAGTCACTGTCTTTCTCCCCTGCGTCTGCGTGCCCAAACAGAAACTCCCATATTTGTAAATCCTTCCCTCTTTCCCTCCCCCGACACTCCCACCTAAACAGAGCTGGACACGCCCACTTTCCTGATATTTTCCAAACTAGAGGTGTGAAAACACCCTGCTGAGACAGGGGGTTTCATGGCCCTTCAAATTTGTAAACTACTGTATTAAGTTAACTTAAGCATTTTGTGTTGGGACAACATGAAGGAATTGTGTTGGTCCAACGACCTGGTTAGGGGATTTGTAGTTCCCAGTATGCTTTGCGTGGGATTAAATTAAGAGAGGGAAATGTTGACAATAAAAGTAATCTTAGGTGTTTAAAGTTAATAGAAAGACTTGTTAGAGTTTAATCTTCACTTTAGTTTGAAGATTTAGAAGTTTCATGCCACTGTAAAACCCAACAGTCGACTTCATCAAATGAAATGAGTGTAGTTAACTCAAAATTTACTGAAAATTAATTGTACTCATTGGAAAAGAGTTTTGAGTTAATTAAATACCTCATTACTTCAACTTAAATGGAGTAAATTGACAGTACTCATATAGATTAGTTTTTTAACTCAAATGGTTTGTAGCAATCGGTTTCCTGAAACGGTTTGAGTGGACTTAACTTACAGTATTGGGTTTTACAGTACTCAGTTGGTTTAAGTTCTCTTCCTTTATTGGGTTTTACTGTGCTCAAATTGCTTCGTTTACTCAAATGGATTAAGTTCACAGTACTCATTAGGATTAGTTTTTGAACTTAAATGGTTTGTTGCAATTGGTTTCCTCAAATGGTTTGAGTTACCTTATCTTTTTGGGTTATGTTATGTGTGTAATGCTTTTGATACTACCTTGCATTGGGTGTTCCATCCATTGGGTGTTTGCAGCTTAATTAGCAAAAATGCAGTTTGTTGTTTTGCTCTGAGTCCTAAAATGAGTTCTAAGATCAGTCTTAATCAATTGTATATGTAACTCATGAAATATGCTTCAAAATGGCTCTTTTAGTTAATTTAGGATTACTTTAAATAAAACTAAGAGACTTTGAAATGTACGGCACATAATAGGCATACATGATATTATCAGACCTTTGAGTTTAAGTTAAATAAAAATACAAATATATTTAAACTTTTATTTGATAAAATCATGTTGGAACTCAATTGCATTTAATTGTGTAAATAGTTTTTTTTTTTTAAGTTGGTGCTAAACAAATTTATTGGATGAAAATCCTGCCCTCAATTAAATTGAGTTTATGCAATGAGTTATTTTTTTGAGTGAACAAAACTTAACAGAATTATGCTGCATGCTCAAACAGAACGTTTAATATTTATTGGCTTTTGACATAAGCTTTTATTTTAATTTACAGCATTTACATGTACTTCTACTTTCATTACTAAGTCCCTTTCTAGTAATATATTTGTAATTTCACTGACTTTCAAGTACTTTATTAATCACTGTGCAATACAAACACTATATATATACATATATATATATATATATATATATATATATATATATATATATATATATATATATATATATATATATATATATATATTTGTACAGTGTTTTATATGACAAAAAACATTGTAATAAACTGCCAGTACATTTTTCTGTTCTTTTATAGATTTATTTCTCTAAATATTATTTCATACACATTAAATAATTTCAAATGACAAATAAACAGAAAACAAAATATGGAAATATAGTTAATTAACTGATCATTTTTTACAGTTTGTATAAAAATCCCCACAAAAAAAAAATTGGCTACTGTTTTTTTTTTTTAAACAAAAATCAATCCAAAAGTAATATTGTAAATCCTTTTTGATCACTGAAATGGACTGTACGGTTGCTATTTGTGCTAATTTGTAGCATCAGAAAGGGCGCCATTTTGTGCAAAATTAACTTTGTATTAATGCTTCAATTGAGCAGCTGGGATATATTAGGAAAATGACGACAAAAAACACACACAAAAAGTAATCCATTATCATGGCAGCCACAGATCAATTATACAGTATATATTTTTAAAACATATACAATAACATCTAAATAATTTTTTAAAAAGTTGCATTAGTTCATTTCTTTTAATTTCTATGTATTCAAAATTGCATTAAAATTTTAAACCAACAACATGTCGAAACCCACGCCAACACGGGGAGAACATGCAAACTCCACACAAAAATGTCCATATGTCCATTAGTCCATAATTACTAAGTTTTATTCATTTTAGTAATCATATGAATCAAATATTTTTAATCTTAGTACAAACTCAGACATCCACCGTAGATTTATTAAGTTCTTGTTTTTACTCTCCGATGAGCTATAGAGATTTTTTAGGTCCCCATGAGAAACAACTTCTATCCAAATAGGGCTATAGTGCATAATCCTACAGAGAAAAAGAGAGAGAGAGCAGCAGGTGACAAGCGAAAGTTTTCCTTTGCTGTCGCTTTGTGGTGTGTGTGTCTATGTGTAGGGGATTTATAGTGGCCTGTTATGTGTGGTTTGTGTGTGCTGGTAGCTGTGGCTAAACCGCACACCATCTGAGACCTTACTGACAGTATTAATATGTACTCGTTTGCCAACATCTGCACAATTACTTCTAAAATATTTCCACAAGTGGCAACAACTTTGTGTCCAAGCAGACTGGACCGCAATTGCAAAAGTCTGAAAGGACAGATCATGTGGATACAATTGTTGTGGATCAAGTTATTTGATCACAGTTTAGAGGATTTTCTTAAGTTATAGCGCCCCCCTCGTTCCATAAAACTGGTGAAATTTGGCATAAGGATGCTGCACTACTTGTACCATAGAAACTGTGTGCCAAATTTCAACTTCTTCAAACACCAAAATAAATAAACAAATGCAAACACACATACAATAGGCTTGATCCTGTTCAATTATTTAATTTAGGTTTTTATAAATGTATTTTCTATATATATATATATATATATATATATATATATATATATATATTCATTGATTTTCTTTTCGGCTTAGTCCCTTTATTGAACCGCCAACTTATCCAGCACAGGTTTTACGCAGCGGATGTCCTTACAGCTGCAACCCATCTCTAGGAAACACAGGTTGTATTAGTTTGTGTTAGTTAATGAATTTACTAATATAAACAAATAATACATTTATTACAGTATTTGTTCATGATAGTTAATGCTAGTTTATGAAAGTACAGTTGTCCGTTAGTTTATGTTAACTCACAATGTATTAACTGATGTTAACAAGCACGAATTTGGATGTTAATAATGCATAAGTAAATGTTGAACTATGATTAATAAATGCGGTATCGCTTTATTTTGATGGTCTCTGTTGCATATTTTGCCGACAAAAAGTTGCATTGCATCTACATGCCGATTACTTCTCATTTGTGTATTAGTAGACTGTCTGTTTAATATCTGCTGATACTGCTCCTTCAACAGATTTCACTGACTATAAGAAAGTTAAGCAAGTACATGTCAACTTACGCTAACCCCAACCTAACAGTCTACATATAATCTATTGAGAATTAGTTGGCATGTAGATGCAATGTAACATAAATTCAACAAAATGTGTTAAAGGGACCATCAAAATAAAGTGATACTATAAATGCTGTACAAGTATTGTTCATTATTAGTAAATGCATTAACTAATGAAACCTTATAGTAAAGTGCAACTATATAATAACCAATATAATCATTTACTTCAGGGGATTAGTTTTTGTACATATTGCAGATATGCAAATTTGCTTATTATACTGTCCAAACCATAAATATTTATACACTAAATACTGCCTGATCCTAAACACAATAACATACTGTAATGAAGAAAATGAACATACAAGGATAAATGGAAAGGAAGGAAAATCAGAGCAAGCTAATTATCAAGGTAAAGGTGTAGGTGATTGTCTTCAGAAACATTTTTGTTGTGCTGGTTAAAAGTCTCTTTACATTCTGATAGTATTAAGTAAGTAAATGATCTAAATGTATTTATGTGTTTTTATATTCTGGGTAAGGCATAAAACTGAAAAAAAATGTTCATCCAATTAAAAAACGTCAGGTCGATAAGTAACTCAATTACTGTCAGTCAACAAATTTAAATTTGTATTTCTGCGCAGCCTCTTTACGCAGATAGATCTATCATTTGCGCATTCATGTGCAGCATGAATCTACAGCTGACAGAGAGAGTGAGTGATAGCTGACAAACTCAGGATCAACATGACCTATTTTCTGAAAGACCAACGTGGCCTTGTATACACGAAAAGAAAGATTGTTTTTGAAAGGGCTTCTGCCAAAAATGCAGAATCAGAACTTTTCTAAATCCTGAATCAATATCAGAATTACTTTTGCATGCTGGAGGGAAATTACATTCCCCTTCGGGAGGGGAACTTCAATGCTATGTGGAAAAACTTCCACTATGGGGATTTCGTCAGAATCCAATCATCTGAAAGAGTATAAAAACGGGCCAATGAAATGCCAATGAGTTGGCGGCGTCAGCGTGCACAGCTGTCTTGAATGACAATCAGCCTGGCATAAAAGGCTAGCATGTGCTCAGCAACGACATCCTTTTCGCTTTCAGAGCCTTTCACGAGCTTCTGAGAGAGTCTATGAGGGTATCTCCAACCTGTGTCTACAGAGAGAGATCGAGAAGCAGCTTCTCCCGGTCCAGAGCGTGTATACGCAGTGGCAGATGGTCGAGCTGGGTTGTTCTCCCTTGCCTGGCGTCCTTTGGGTCCGGTCCTCCAAGAGCGGTATGTATATAGGAAGCAAGTTTCCTAAAAGAGCAACACGGTTGTGCAGCGCGTCTTTTTCAAGACGTCGCTCCGACCGTGCGTTTCTGGTTGCGGTGGTTTCCTGTCCCCGGATGATGGGCACGAGCACTGCGTTTCATGTCTGGGGGTCCAGCATGTTGATGCGGTGCTCGCGGGCAGTGCATGCCATCATTGTGATGTCATGTCTGCTGCGCAGTTAAGATCGCGGCTCGCTCTTGCAAAAGAGCGACCCACCCCAGTTGTCCCCCGCACTGCGGTTGGCACTCGGGCAGATCTGAGGGTTTCAGTGGGAGTAAATCCGCCGCCCTCGGACTCGCGGACCTCTCGCTCCTCCACGCGCTCCATCCAAGCTTCAGGTGAGAGAAGCGCTCCATCCTCGGGTGGTCGCCCTCTCACTTGATGACACCGAGGATCAGATGTCCATCGCTGCATCGGAGGATGGGCTGTCATTGTCTGATGAGGATGCGAACCCGCTCGCTCCCTCCCTCCGGGGTGGAGAGCACGGTGTTGGCATCTAAAAAGCAGACATGATGGCCGTGCTTTCCCGGGCTGTTTCGGCCGTGGGTCTGGTGATGGTTTATCCCCCAGCCCCGCGGCCGGACCGACTAGATGGGTGCTATGTGGAGGATATAAGAAGGCAAGACCTTCTAAGCCTTCCGTCCCCTTCTTCCCGGAAAGTGCGCAGTAAGCTCACGCAGTCTTGGAGGGCACTTTTTTCTGCCCGATCTGCGTGCGCTTTCATCCTCACCATCCTTGGAGGGTTGGTTGTCATTGTCTGATGAGGATTCGAACCTGCTCTCTTCCTCCGGGATGATGGGCGTGGCGTCGAATCCAGAAGCAGACTTTGCAGCCGTGCTTCCCAGGCTGTTTCGGCCGTGGGTCTGGAGATGGTTTATCCCCCAGCCCCGCGGACGGACCGACTAGAGGGGTGTGATGTGGAGGAGATAAAGAAGGCAAGACCTTCTAAGCCTCCACGTCCCCTTCTTCCTGGATGTGCACAGGAAGCCCACGCAGTGCGCTGCGTGCGCCTCCGCCCTCACCATGCATGCTACGGCCACCTACCAGCGCTCCCTAGCGCAGGCGCTGGCCCAGCTGCGCGGGGATGGTTCCGACCCAGGACTGAGCATGAGCTCCGCACAGCTATCGACTGAAGTCGGCTGTGTGTGCCCCAGGGAAGGACGATGGTCACATTAGTGGCCCAGGAACGCCACCACGGGCTAAACCTGGTGATCTGCGTGATGCTGACAAAGTTCGCTTTCTTAGCTCACCCATATCCCAGGCTGGCCTGTTCGGCGACACAGTCAGTGAATTCGCCCAGGAATTCACGCCGGTGAGCGAGCAGTCGGAGGCGATGGGTAATACCATCTCTCGGCGGGATCGTAAAACCGCTCCTCCCCGCCGAGCCATCCACATCCACTGCTTCACGCCGAGAGCGCCCGCCTGCGGCTTTGCTCGGTCGCCCCCGCCTGCGCCTCTGGCCAAGCGGCTGCGCCGAGCATCTCGCAGGCAACCAGCGCTCCCCGCCCCAGGGCGCCGCTAAGTTCGGTAAACGAACCGCGAAGCGTCCCTGAGACGGGCCATCTGGAGAGGAGGAAATTTGCTCTTTGACCTTCTAAGCCTTCCGTCCCCTTCTTCCCGGAAAGTGCGCAGTAAGCTCACGCAGTCTTGGAGGGCACTTTTTTCTGCCCGATCTGCGTGCGCTTTCATCCTCACCATCCTTGGAGGGTTGGTTGTCATTGTCTGATGAGGATTCGAACCTGCTCTCTTCCTCCGGGATGATGGGCGTGGCGTCGAATCCAGAAGCAGACTTTGCAGCCGTGCTTCCCAGGCTGTTTCGGCCGTGGGTCTGGAGATGGTTTATCCCCCAGCCCCGCGGACGGACCGACTAGAGGGGTGTGATGTGGAGGAGATAAAGAAGGCAAGACCTTCTAAGCCTCCACGTCCCCTTCTTCCTGGATGTGCACAGGAAGCCCACGCAGTGCGCTGCGTGCGCCTCCGCCCTCACCATGCATGCTACGGCCACCTACCAGCGCTCCCTAGCGCAGGCGCTGGCCCAGCTGCGCGGGGATGGTTCCGACCCAGGACTGAGCATGAGCTCCGCACAGCTATCGACTGAAGTCGGCTGTGTGTGCCCCAGGGAAGGACGATGGTCACATTAGTGGCCCAGGAACGCCACCACGGGCTAAACCTGGTGATCTGCGTGATGCTGACAAAGTTCGCTTTCTTAGCTCACCCATATCCCAGGCTGGCCTGTTCGGCGACACAGTCAGTGAATTCGCCCAGGAATTCACGCCGGTGAGCGAGCAGTCGGAGGCGATGGGTAATACCATCTCTCGGCGGGATCGTAAAACCGCTCCTCCCCGCCGAGCCATCCACATCCACTGCTTCACGCCGAGAGCGCCCGCCTGCGGCTTTGCTCGGTCGCCCCCGCCTGCGCCTCTGGCCAAGCGGCTGCGCCGAGCATCTCGCAGGCAACCAGCGCTCCCCGCCCCAGGGCGCCGCTAAGTTCGGTAAACGAACCGCGAAGCGTCCCTGAGACGGGCCATCTGGAGAGGAGGAAATTTGCTCTTTCACCGCTGGAGGGCGGGGCTCTTCTTCTAAACAGCGTTAAAAAACGCTATCAAAACCTCAGAGAAAGAGCATTTTTTCCCTTCCCCGGATGTGACAGCCCGAACACTGCCAGTCTGGGACGCTATGCTTTCCAGCTCGCAGGATCGGTGCACTTCGCCAGTGGCTCGCGGAGCGAGAGAGAACGGTCTCCTTTCTCTCCCCCTCCCAGCCCCACCTCCGGAGTACGGGTGCGAGACAAGAGTGAAGCTCTTGCCTCCTGCTCTCCTGTGGGACCCCAGTGCTTCCCGGTTGAGCCCACCCACTCCGCGCTGCCCCACCGCTGGTACGTCAGCGATCGTGCGGACGAAGCCACTGCGAGGGCTCTGCCTGCCTGGTTAGCGCGGGCCAGCCCATCGCAATGGCTCATCCGCGCGATCAGACTCGGCTACGCGATTCAGTTCGCGAAACGGCCCTCCCAAGTTCACGGGTGTGTATTTCACCAGGGTCAGCCCTGCGTCCGCCCCTGTCTTGCGAGAGGAGATTGCTGTCCTCCTGGCGAAGGATGCAATCGAACCGGTCCCTCCAGCCGGGATGGAGAGCGGGTTTACAGCCCGCACTTCATCGTACCCAAAAAGAGCGGTGGGCTACGGCCAATCCTTGATCTGCGCTTTTTGAACCGCTGGCTTCACAAGCTGCCGTTCAGAAAGCTTACGCAGAAGCGCACCCTCCGGAGCGTTCGTCCTCGGGATTGGTCTGCAGCAGTAGACCTGAAGGACGCGTACTTTCATGTCTCCATACTTCCACGCCACCGTCAGTTTCCTGCGGTTTGCGTCTGAAGTCGAGCCTGGCGGTACAAGTCCTCCCCTTTTGGCTCTCTCTGTCTCCGCGGGTTTTCACCAAGCTCGCGGAGGGTGCCCCAGCTTCGGCTTGCGGGCATCCGCATACTCAATTATTTCAAGCGACTGGCTGATTTCAGCGCGCTCGCGGGATTAATTGATTACGCACAGAGACAGGGTGTTTCGGCACTTCGACCAATTGGGGTTTCAGGTCAACCGAGAAAAGAGCAGCCTCGCCCCCGTGCGGAGCAACTCTTTTCTCGGGTTGGAGCTGGACTCGATCACCATGACGGCGCGCCTCCCCCGAGAGCGCGCCGGGCTGATGCTGGCCTGTCTGAGAGAGTTCGACAGGAAAATGTGGTCCCACTGATATTATTTCAGAGGCTCCTGGAGCATATGGGTGCTCCATATGAGACCACTTCAGCATTTGCTTCACGATCGAGTCCCTAGACGCGCATGGCACGCGAGCGCGCACCGGGTGACTGTCACTCCGCTGTGTCGCCGCGCCCTCAGCCTCTGGATGGACCCTGTGTTCTACAGGCCCGCGGGCCTCTAGAACAAGCGTCCAGGCATGTCGTCATTTGACGGATGCTTCCAGTTCACGCTGGGGGGCCGTGTGTTGCGGGCATGCAGCTGTGGTTCCGTGGTAGGAAACTGGTTGCATTGGCATCTTAACTGCCTGGAGCTGTTGGCAGTGTATCTCACGCTGCACCGTTTTTTACCGGTGTTAGAAGGGAAACACGTGCTGGTCAGGACGAACAGCATGGTGGCGATGGTGTATATCAACCGCAAGGGAGATATTCGCTGTCGCCGCATGTCTCAGCTCGCTCGCCGTCTGCTCCCCCGGAGTCATACGCGGCGCAATCGCTGCATTCCATTTTTCCCCGCCGAGCTCAACCGTGCAGCCGCTGCGCTCTCACGGCAGTTCGCCTGGGAGAATGGAGGCTCCACCCCCGACTGTCCAGCTGTTATGGGTGCGTTTTGCGCACTGGCTACACAGCTGGCCCCGGGGCGTGCGTAATACTCATTTCTCCAGTAAGCCTACTCGCACAGATGCTGTGTAAAGTCAGGGAGGACGAGGAACAGGTCTATGCATTGCGCCTCTCAGGCCCAATCAAACCTGTATTCTAGCTCTCTCCTCGTGATGGCCCCTCCCTGGCATGTCCCATGGAAGAAACTTCTTCTTTGGGGACAGGCACCGTTTGGCACCCGCGCCCAGTTCTATGGACATCACGTGTGGCCCATAGATGGAGCTCGGAGGACTTAGGTGACCTACCGTTAGGTGGTTAACACCATCACTCAGGCCTAGAGCACCCTCTATGAGGCATGCCTATGCCCTGATGTGGAGTCTATTCGCTGTGTGGTGTACTTCTCTCCGAGAAGGAAACCCCAAACATGCCAGATCAGTGTGATGCTATCCTCCTTTAGTTGGCTGGAGCCAAGGCTGTCCCCTCCGCACTGAGGGGTTGGCGTGGCGATCATCCCCGCTCTGAGGATGCGGCGATGGCGGCGCGCTGGGAAAGCATCGCCTTATCATCCAGTCCCCAGAGGCGCGAGACGTGGATATATATCCTGTCCCCTCTCTTACCCATTTGAAGATCTCTCTTAGGAGAGGTCTGCTCGATCACTCGACTCAGTATCTATATGATTTCTGTCCAGGTAGACAGCTCTGCTGGTCGCGTTGGCATCGGTCAAATGGGCGGGTATCTGGAGGCATTTTCGGTCAGCGAAATGTGCCAGCGTTTTGGGCCGGCCCACTCTCACGTTTACCTGAGACCCCGGCCCACCTAGGTGCCCTAGGTTCCTACAGCGCTCGTTTAGACTATGTAGTGAACCTGCAAGCGCTGCCCACGGAGGAGGCAGACCCAGCCCCTTTATTGCGGTGTCCTGTTCGCGCTTGCGTATTATAACGGACCGTACTCAGAGCTTAGATCCTCTGAGCAGCTCTTATATGTTACGGTGATTGGCAGATGGGAAGTGCCATGTCTTCCCTCCCCGCTAACCACCTCTTCATATGTGCACTCCCCCTTCTCAGGGCTAAACCATATGCTATTTTGCCACCAGGTCTCCCCCTCCGGGCAGCAGGTGGCCTCCGCAGCGTCCTCCCTATCGGGACTGAACGCTTTCCCAACGTACTGTCGTATTTAAAAATTCCTAGAAACTACTAGGTGTATTTTACGACTCCCCGAAAAATATATCTAAACCAGAAAAGGTAAGTAAGGTAAGTAAGGGCCAGGGGACACGTTGGAGGACTGTGTCTCCAGCGATGCAGGTGCGCTCGTACTGCTGCGTGGCGCGCCCCTCACTGGAGACATGGTAAGGTTCTTTCATTGTGGCGCTTTCCATAAATTTCCCCATAGTGGAAGTTTTTCCACATAGCATTGAAGTTCCCCTCCCGAAGGGGAACGCTCTGGTTACTAAAGTAACCCTCGTTCCCCGAGGGGGGGAACGGAAATGCTATGTTCCTTCGCCACAACGATTGTCCCTTAGCTGTTGAGTGTGAAAGCCTCTTCAGCCAGAAAAGGATGTCGTTGCTGAGCACATGCTAGCCTTTTATGCCAGGCTGATTGTCATTCAAGACAGCTGTGCACGCTGACGCCGCCAACTCATTGGCATTTCATTGGCCCGTTTTTATACTCTTTCAGATGATTGGATTCTGACGAAATCCCCATAGTGGAAGTTTTTCCACATAGCATTTCCGTTCCCCCCCTCGGGGAACGAGGGTTACTTTAGTAACCAGAGCGTTATGCAGTTCAAAACGATCTAAAGGGTGACCCCATGACTATTACTACTATTACTGAAGTATTACTTTTAGACTGGTATGTTTTAAAACTATTTTAGTCACGCAAAGCTTATGTAGATTGTGTTCTTTTTTTATGAATGGGTTTATATGCACGTAGGTGTTTTTCAGCCACTGAAAACATCAGGCGAAAGATTGACTATTTTCAAGTTCTTGTCGTACCTTTTACAGCATCGATACTTTAGTTGGTGAAATAGACCCAAGCATTCATTTAGTGTAAAAGGAGATGAAAACAAGCGATGTACGAGGATCAGTGATCAATTGAAAATAAAAAAAGTAAGTGACTTTTAATTTTTTATTTTTATTTAGTTGAATAACAAAACAAGTAAATAGTGCTTCTCCGCCTAACCAGCTTTACTGAGGTGAAGTTTGACTTATATTCGCACATTTGTTCATTTTTGAACAGTGACAACTTGTGACACGCTCCCACTTTAACAATACTTTGAATATTCAGTCTGAAATAGTGTGTAGGTTTGAATTCAAAACAACATTAGCACTATTTCATTGACTGAACAATGTTGTATTTTATAGTCATTGGCTGATAATATGATTTTACTATTTAGAATTTGCAAACAATACTTTTCTGAAATTATATTATTAGGGAGAAATCTGCCAATGCCAGTAAAAAATAATATATATAATATATAAAAAAATATAATTCCTGCACCCGCTGGCCTGTCAACAACCACGCTGGACAAAGTGCATGTCTCCATAGAGTTTTCTAACTAGTGAATGACATGATCTAATGTTATATAAGGTTGTCTATCATCATCTATTTGGTGTGCGTTCATGAATTAAGGAAGTGTTGCTTTGGATTGGAGGGATGTAAATTTTCAAAGCTATTATGCTAACGTTAGCATTTTGGCAGATCGCCTACTGCTCCTTTAAATAATTAATAATCAAACAGGTTGCAGGTAAGGAGGAACTAATCAAGGTTATTGTCTTTTTTTGATCAGGGAGAGTGAAAAAAGAACGCAAAATACATTTCTTTCAGTTTTTCATTATACTGTATAGTAATACTACTCCATCACAAGACCTGTGCTACTGTCCTTAAATAACCAAGCATCTGTATCATGATTTGCTGAGCTTTTTCAGCCTGTTTCAGAGTTTTGGAGCTAATCCACAATAAATTCCCTTTTATGAGGTCAGATTTATCATACAAAATATAAGACAGTAGAGACTGAACATCACTAGGCAAAGTGCCATTGAGAATTCCCCAGAACAGTGTGGTGGAGCCTTCAGCAAACCTACAACCATTTATATCATTTACTCTTGAACATTCTCACTCCAGATGATATTTCATTTAATATGTGGATGCGTTGCTGTTGCCAGACAGATTTTGCTTCTTTCGAGGCATAACATTATATGTAAGCTATATGTAAAACGATCAGAGGTGATTTATATGCACAACCAAATAAAAGTGAATTTAGCTTTAATGTCATCCTACATTGTAAAAAATATCCGTAAATGAACAATTTGATGTATTTTGTGATTCATGTTTTTCATTATTATTATTTATTTATGTTGTTTAATTGTGTCGTTGGACCTTGATCTAGCCTCAACAACTTTTTCGATTACAAGTCATCAGAAAAATGACAGGAACAAACACAGCACATGGTATACCGTGGTATTGTTGTGAAAATTAACTTTAACCCTTATCCCCACAGCCACATATCTGGGCATCTCTCAGTGATAGTAATCTTCGCATCATGACCAATCTCATGATCCCCCAAGCTCAGCTAGTGTTTGAAAAGAAGCGTGCATTCATGTTTTACTGGATCCGGCACTTCATATTTGGTGATGTCCCGTATCGACATCGATACGAACAGGTAAAAGATCTGAACTAAAAGCGAATTATTCATTCGACTCTGAGTCGACTCTTTCTTTGAAGAATCAATAGTGTTAAACTCGGTGCACTTTCAGATTTAAACCTGAATGATGGATGTTTTTATTCACTTAAAGCTGTGTTACACACTGTAACACAACCCATAATAGAGGCTCTTTAATTAACAACATTTTATGTGATCAAGCTAAATATTTTATATATGAATCTAAACATGATTTCTCTTTCAGAACATCCCGTTTTATGGAGAAATAACACATTTTATGAACAAATAAATGCCTTGAATATATTATTTCAAAGATTTCCTATTATGGTTTTTGAAAATGACCTTCTATGCAGTATGTAACAGCTCTAAGTGAAGTGAAATATCAAGTTAAATCTGAAAGCCTTTTTTTGGGGGTAACAAATCTTTAGCCATGTCAATGTGCCGTCGATATGGAACTCAAGCCCCGCCCATTTGTTACGCTCACAGACCCAGGAAAAATGACAATTGACAAATTGACAAGTGATTTAAAGTCAAGTTATGATTGAATTGCCTCTTGTTACAGTTAGGAAATAGTTTAAAGTCAAGCAGGAAATGTTCATGGGACAATGACATGACCACATTGAAATGGTCTATAGCAAATAAACAAATATAAATATCCCGCTCGCTTTTTGCCTTGTCTACCAAGTTCTTTCTTACACCCCTTTGATTGGTCACGCGCTCAACAGAAAGGGCTGCGATTGGCTCTTACACGCTGGCGCTCTACACAGATGCACTCATGGGCCACAGTGAGACAGAGAGAGATAAATGGAGATTACTTTCATTCTCTTAATCGCCGTGAAATAGGGGCTTTTGCTGTAAGTTTCAATGAAACAGTGTTCAGCAAACACACACGGAGTGAAATTGTGCACATTGTGTGTTTTTCGTAGTTAGACCGTTGTAAATACTCGCGCTCGTGGCTCGCCTCCCTCGCCATAGTAAGCTACGGCGACATAGCGCATGTGAGATAAATGACCTCAGTATAATAACCGGTTATGATTATTACTGAACCGATATCGAATTGTCCGCGTCTGCATCACGGTGCACCGAAGAAACGATTAATTTTGACACCCCTAGTGTTGATTAATACTGAATGTGTGTCATGGTAAAGAACAGAGCCATATGCTGGTGTTAAACTGCACTGTTTTAATGCACTCCTGCATTGGGCTCACACATACACTCTGCACTTTGACTACTTCAAAATTGTTAACAAGCCATGGTGGGCGATTCTCTCTGTTTCACGCTGAACGTAGTCGACCAATCGCAATAAACTGGGTCATCGGACCAATCAGCGCAGGTTAGCATCGCACTAAGGAGGGGTTTGGGAACAAATGAATCGCTAAACAAAACATATGGGAGTCGTTGGGATAATTAGGTAAAAATAAATGCATATCGTAAGACAATGACAGTGTTTTTTGACCTTGCTTGCATATCAGCCTGTTGATGGAGACCCCCAAAACCAAAATATGACCTTTTTTAATGAATAATAGGGGCTCTTTAAAAACAAAAGTATCACTTACATGCAACAAAAAATATAAAAATCTACTTGTGTGTTCCGCACCTGTGTTAATGGAAATTGTTCATACATTCAGTATGAGAGGCACAACATCTAAAATACCAAATCACACATTTGTATGTGGTGCAGTGTACCAAGTTTAGAGCTTGCAGACAATCCTCTGAGACTTCCCAACTCCATTTTAAAGTCTAAATCTATTATGTGCACTGGTACATTAACTTTGTATCACACGCTTGAGAAATACTGTGTTGAACCACCATCTGAACAGAATCATTTTCTTCAAGCATCTGAAATGAACTGTAGAAAGACTATACTGCCATGATAAGATTAAAAATATACATATAACTCCAACGCAAAACACCACGGCTCATTACTGAATACGTCCAATGCAAGAATATTATATTATTTATGATTAAATAGGAAGTTAATTGTCCATTTTGCTTTGGTGCAGATCTAGCTGTGTGGCTTGCTCTGAAAACAGCAAACTTGCTGAAAGGCTCTTTCCAGAACACAAAGTGAGCGAGTGAAAGAAATAAAACAGGGAATGAGAAACAAAAGTAAAGAATGAAGCGGAAACAAAAGGGAGATTAATGAGAAAATAGTTAAAGACGAAAAGAACAAGGAAAAAGGAGTAAAGTGTGAACAGGTTGACCTGCATGTGGACTTTGAGGCAGAGCAGAACATGCTCATACAGAAAGCAGCGAGCAGCTTACTGACAGAATTTCAATACCTAGCAGCAGCGAGCTGGATGTAATTCAGTTGAAACGGGAAGTTGTACATGTTTTTTTCTTCTTCTTCTTCTGCGTGCTGCCATCAGCCTGCCAACTCAAATAAGCCTCGCTCCAGTGTGCAACAAGCTGTTTTGATGAAGCCTGATGAAGAAGAATCTCCAACACATTTCAGACTCTGATACAGAAGCCAAAACAGCCGTCACTCACAGCATCACTGTTATTGGTGGAAAGAGTGGAAGGACTAGAGGTTATATATATAATGTGTCGTGTCAGCTGATAGGTACAAAAAGATATAAATCAAGAACCCCAAAAAATTGAGCCAAAAAACACCGACGGAAACACAATACCACTAAGAACCGCAGATCAAGGCATATTTTGAAACGCATTAGGGTGATTTTACCATGGGTGAACGTGCGGTCAAAGCAGACTATGGTTTTCCGTTGAAACACATGCAAATATGGAGAGTGGAAACACAAGCATATGTGTGAAAGTAAGATATTTTGCTGTTTAATACATTTGAAATTTGGGAAATCGGGCATGTAAGTTTGTAGAAAGATGGTTGACTAATAGTGGATGAAACTGCACAGACTGACATACTCGTCCCATGCAAAGAATAAAA
This sequence comes from Danio kyathit, assembly GCA_903798195.1. NCBI lineage: Eukaryota > Metazoa > Chordata > Actinopteri > Cypriniformes > Danionidae > Danio > Danio kyathit. The sequence goes on along the minus strand of LR812524.1, from coordinate 30,039,034 downwards.
AAATAATAATAAAATACACACATACCTACAGTTGAAGTCAGAATTATTAGCCCCCCTGAATTATTAGCCCCCGTTTATTTTTTTCCCTAATTTCTGTTTAAAGGAGAGAAGATTTTTTTAACACATTTCTAAACATAATAGTTTTAATAACTCATTTCTAATCACTGATTTATTTCATCTTTGCCATGATGACAGTAAATAATATTTTCCTAGATATTTTTCAAGACACTTCTATACAGCTTAAAGTGACATTTAAAGGCTTAACAAGGTTAATTAGGTTAACTAGGCAGATTAGTGTAATTAGGCAAGTTATTGTATAATGATGTTTTGTTCTGAGACTATCGCTAAAAAATTAGCTTAAAGGGGCTAATAATTTTGTCCTTAAAATGGTTTTTAAAAAATTAACTGCTTTTATTCTATTTCTATTTATATATTAAATTAATATTTCCCAAATGATGTTTAAAGGAGCAAGGTAATGTCTGATAATATTTTTTCTTCTGGTGAAAGTCTTACTTGTTTTATTTCGGCTAGAATAAAAGCAGTTTTTAATAATAATAATAATAAAAAAAAAACATTTTAAGGTCAAAATTATTAGCCCCTTTAGGCTACATTTTTTTTCGATAGTCTACAGAACAAATCATCGTTATACAATAACTTGCCTAATTACACTAACCTGCCTAGTTAACATAATTAACCTAGTTAAGCCTTTAAATGTCACTTTAAGCTGTATAGAAGTGTCGTGAAAAATATCTGGTTAAATATTATTTACTGTCATCATGACAAAGATAAAATAAATCAGTTATTAGAAATGACTTATTAAAACTACTATGTTAGAAATATGTTGAAAAAAATTATCTCTCTTACACAGAAATTGGGGGGAAAAAATTAACAGCGGGCTAAAAATTCAGGGGGGTTAATAATTCTGACTTCCACTGTACTATGAAAAATATGAAAATATTAAGTGTAAGACCAATTTATTAAAAATATATATGTATATTTAAAATATGTATATGTAATGTAAACCATAAAATATTTCAAATTCTCATTTAACATGTTTCCTTGTTTTTTTGGGGGGTTTTTTTGACAGTAAAACCAAAATCAAGAGTAGTGCAACAGGATTATGTTTGTTTGTTTGTTTTTATAAACCAACAATGCTGTGTAGTATAAACTATTGTTTAGAACTTTATTTAATTATTTATTATTTAAAATTAGTTAAAACATTTATTATGTAAAACAGTCAAAACATGGTCAACCATTTGGTAGAGCAGGCAGTCAAAGGGTTAACAGAAGATTTTCACAGTATTTCTTATAATATTTTTTCTTCAGGGTAAAGTCTTTTTTTTTATTATATATATTATTAGCCCTTTTAAGATTGTTTTTTTTTTTTGTTCTGATTGGTTAACAAAGCACTGTTATCCAATAACTTGCCTATTTAACATAATAACCTGTTGTTAAGCCTTTAAATTGCACATAAAATATTACCTACACTGTAAAACATGATTAGTTACTCAAAGCGAGTAAACCAATTGCCTTAAAAGCAACACGTTGAACAACAGAAAAATAATGCAAGTAAACCTATTGTAACTTGTAACTATTTTTGTAACTATTCCCAGCTTTTCTGTATCTAGCAAAATGACAGTAACTAAAATAAATCTGCTCTTCCACACTGAAAAAAATCATTCAAAGATGATTCCTTGGATTGGATTTACAATTTTTTTAGGCTAAGTGGTTGTAAACTATTTATTTGAGCTGAATTTAAACAAACAAATTAAGTTTAACATTACTAAATTTCATTTTTTGTATAAATTCAACGCATATAAATTGTTTGCAACAATTTTGCAGACTCGTGTGTGTCTTCTAAATTCAATACAGGCTATAATTGTAGATTTTATAGACTTAAAAAAGCACCAAATATCTAATATTGTAATAATTACAGTAATTATTTTAAAACAGATGTGCTAAAAGTCTGACACGGTAAAAAGGGATTAGTTGACTTTAAAAAAGTGAGTACAATTAGCATAATTATAAAAATTGAGTCAACTTAACAGTTCCAAGTTACAATGGGTTTACTTACATTATCTTTGTGAAGAAAACTTGTTGCTTTTAAGGCAATTGGTTTACTCGCTTTAAGTAACTAATCCCTTTTTACAGTGTACTGTCACTATGGCAAAAAAACGAGTCATTAGAAATAAACTATTATGTTTATTAATGTGTTGAAAAAGTATTCTATCCTTATAACTTTAGGGCTGACAATTTAGACTTTACATATAAATTAAATGCAGATTTATACTGTATAAAATTCATTTTATTCTCAAGTTAATTAAATCTAGCTTTGCAGTATTTCCACAAGGATGGGGAAAACACACTGATGACCGCAGTGGCCTGGCCAGAGGCATGTGGTTGGATGGAGGTGCAGGTTTCCTGGCTGTGCTATAGACCAGAAACAGGTTCATGAGTATTAATCTGGCAGCTGTAGGAAGAGATATGAAAACATTTCTGAAGGAGGAAAGCCAGTTTGGCAGTAGAGTATTGATTACGGTCAAAAATGAGTCGGAGGTCAAAAAGTGAACCTTTTTCACTTGTCTATTACAGAATACTGCCTTGTGCTGAGGTTTCATTAAATTAATTTCACAATTCAGAAGTTAAGCCCTATTAAGAGTTTTATATCTGGTAGTATAGTAGTAGATCTACTACAGTAATCTACAGTTCTTTGATCAGACACAAATTCATCAATCATTTACATGTATTCATCCATTAAGTGAATTAAAGGGACATTCTCTGATAATTCATCTCACTGTCACATTATTTATAATGTACTGAATATGAGTTCTTCAAATGAGCACAAACAAAGATTTATTTTTTCAGAAAATAATCCATCTCTGTAAGTTTATGCAATGCATGTTCAGGCCTGGGGAGTAATGAAAGACATGTAACGGCATTACGAATTCAAACAATAAAAATAAAGTAACTATTTGTTATAACTATATTTAAAATAGTGGCATTGTAAACAAATTACAGTTTTATCTAAAAAGTTTTTTAGATTATTTTGATTTTCAAAGTATATTACTTTAATACTTAACTACACATGGGGGTTTTAAACAATAAGAAAACTGATTTTTAATAAAACAAAATAAAAATGTTATCATTTGCAACTCAGTGATTCATTACAATCATCATGACACAAAAAGGGATTACACAGAAAGTCATTCATGGAATGCAGTTCTCTCATAAATCTGAAAAAGATGTTATTATCTATTATTACCTGCAACAAACCTTTTATCAGTGATGAAGGCTTCAACATCATACCTGATCTTTAAATAGTTTTGTCTAGTAACTCTTGTTTTTAAAGGGCACCTATTTTACTCCTTTTTTAAGATGTAATATTAATATTATGGTTCTTCTGAGTGTGTCAGTTTAGGTTCAGTTCAAAACACAAATCCGATTTTTTATTATAATGTGTTAAAAAGTGCCATTTTGGGGGCGTGTACACAGTTCGTTGTTTTAGGGGTGTGTTGCTTCACATGAAAATTAGTTTCGACTTCCCGCCCAACTTAACAATGGGGCGGAGCCAAGAGCTCCCCCGCTTTGTGTATGGCTACAGACAGGCAGACGGAGAAAAGCAACATGAGTGAGAGGGCCAGCATTCAGCTGTACATGTACAACTCGGACACAGACCAAGCAGAGACTACAAAATCATTTGTGTCTTTGTATAGTTTTACATCACAGTGTGCTAGTTTAAAGCTCCGAGCTTGAAGCCTACACCGAGACTAATAACCAAGCACACTGAATTAACTTTGACTGAAGGGCATCACACACCGGATGCACCGCGACACGGCGCGCACATGACAGTAGTATCGCACACTTGCGGCGCCGGTGTGTCACCTGATAGAAACTTATGTTTAGAATTCTGAAATCCATGCAGCTGTGTGGTGCGAAGCTGCTTGACGCCGAGCAGCGCTTCTGGTGTACGACCTGCTTGAGGCTATAACTAAAGGATGCGCCGCTCAGAGCCACAACATGGCACACCAGACACGCACATTCGCATGTTATTTAAAGTGAAACTATTCAGATAACGCTCTGTGGCGCGGCAATATATGAACAGTGTCCTAAACAAGGCAAGCGCATCCTTAGAGGCGACCTTCATCCGCGACACCCTCCCGGTCCTCACTTTCATCCACGACAACGCGAAATGCATGGCGTTGCGCATCATTAGTTCGTTATTTCCAATGGAGGGGCGCGCACGTGAGGCAACGCGCTCGCACTTTCCAGCTGCACCTAGTTAAGATTACAGGAAGCTTCTGTGACCGCGGGAAATGCAAACCGCTGAAGTTTAAGGAAGACGCAATAAAAAGTACACATGTATGCAAACCCACCAAAACTCACAAACACTGACGGCGAGGAGCGCGATAACTTGGTGAATGTTGAGCCCAATGAGTCTTACATCTAAAAGTAGAGCACGAGTGTTTCTTTGGTGACGTCGCTTTGACGCTTACACGCTGAAAATGGTGGACGTGAAACAACATACTGACGATATGGTAATGAGATTTTTCACCATAGGTGCCCTTTAAGTTTTCTCATTTTTTGAATTCTGAATGATGATCATTCTGTTTATTATTTCTAAGAATATAAAATGAAAAATGACACCAACATTGACAATGACATTCTACTAGAATTTGCTTTGCATTTAGTTAACAGATCCATACGATCCACCCATGAAATAAAGGTTTATAAAGTCAAATGATAGCTTTGTGTGCTCTACAGATGAAGTCTTTATTCATTTGAAATGTTGGTGCAGTAATACAAGTTCAAAGTCTGTTTTAAGGAAAAACTCACTTAAATTTGACATGCTTTTTCTGAAATATTATACTAAAATATTATGTGCTGTCATCATGGCAAAGATTAAAAATATTTATTATTGGAAATGCTATTAAAACTAGCATGCTTAAAATGGGATGAAAAAGATGTTTATTGTAATCACGAGGGACACATTAAAATAATGTTTGTTGTATTGCCTGCAATGAAATACAAGTCAGAGTAAATTTAAAAATCCCTCATTTCTTTTTTTATTTGTGTATTCCATGCTGTCTCAAATTTTTCTGATTTGGGGTTGTAATAATTTTGCCTTCAACTGTATGAGTTTGGAAGAAGGTGAGGGTAAAGACATTTTTAGAAGAACTATAGGGAACTACCAAGGGGACCTATTATGCCCCTTTTTTACAAGATGTAAAATAAGTCTCTGATGTCCCTGAGTGTGTAGGTGAAGTTTCAGTTCAAAGTTTTCGAAACACAAATAAATGTACAACTCTTTGAAACTGCCCCTTTTACACTTTGAACAAAATTGTGCATTTTAGTGGTTGTTGCTTTAAATTCAAATGAGATTCTGCTCTTTTCAAAAGAGGGCAGAGCTACAAACACCTATACTGCTGCATTCACACCAGATCTGGAAAAAGCATCAACCGCGAGTGATCTACATGTTAAGTCAATGCAAAGATGTGAATAGACATCCTGCGGCACGTTACACGCAAATTACGCGATTTGTGCGAATGAAGCGGCGCGAGTTGAGCGTTTTGCACGATTGACGCGCAAATTACTCAAGTTGGAAAATCTGAAACTTCAGCACCCCTGAAAGCTTCCATGATCCAGGTATAATTTTTGGAGAAGTTTGAGCTCACAGAGCTGGGTGCAGCTCAGAATGGATCTAGTGGACTTAGACACAGCTCCAAACGAATCGACTCTGTTTTTCAGTATTCCTAAAGCACATAAGCACAGCTATTCTCTCAATAGAATCCATGTTAGCCATTTAGCAACAAAGCTCAAGTCACCGGGCAGACAGAAGCCCTGCCCATCATGCAAACCCATTGTGAAGTGAATTTGATCCGCGAATGAAGTGGATTTGAAGTGCGAATGAAGCAAGTAAACTCAAAATGTTCACGCGTCTATTTACCCATGGATAGTACGATTTATCCATGCGTACCGCATCTGGTGTAATCACAGTGTACACACCAGACGCGGCACGCGCGGATAAATCCCGCTATTTGCGTGTAAATAGACGCATGAACATTTTGAGTTTACTCGCTTCATTCGCAATTCAGCAAATTCAAATTTACTTCACAATAGATGCGGATTTCCGTCATAAGCGGGGGCTTCTGTCTGCCTGGTGACTGTAGCTTCGTTGCTAAATGGCTAACATGGATTTTATTGAGAGAACAGCTGTGCTCATGTGCTTTAGGAAGGCTGTACAGCATCGATTCATTTGGAGCCTCCTTCATCAATATATACCTGGATGATGGAAGCTTTTAGCGGTGCTTCTGACTGAGCCGAGTCCAGTTTGATGAACTGTTGTCGGTGTCTGCAGGAGGATTTCCCCCCTGGACACTAACAACAGGAGCTATGTCATAATGACGCCCCTACAAGAGCAAGCTCCTGATTGGTTAACGTGGTGCCTCATTCGCACGTATCGCGTCGCAGGATGTCCATTCGCATCTCTGCACTGACTTGATGCTTCTTCCGCCTTTTTCGCATCTGGTGTGAACGCAGCATTAGTCAGCACAGTATTCTTCATAGTCTATGAAGAATACTGTGTTTATTTGTGCATCTTAAAACTCCACATTTATAAACCCTCTTTGTCTCTGACAATATCTTCAGCATGCATGGTGTGAAAACTCTAATGGCAAATGGCTGCTTCTCACTCAGGGCTGTTTATGCTAATGAAGGAGAGTCTGTCAGTAATGGGTGGAACTTTTTTTCCCTCCGATGACACATACAAAGGGAGAATGTCAATCAAAGTGTTTCTGCAGACTGTTTTAGCAAGTGTGATTAGTATTTACCATTAAGGCCCATGCACACCGGGATGCTTTTTGCTCAAATTTCCCTCAACGTTTAACGCCTCGTGACTAAATAAAGGGCGCCAATGTGATTGTGCACACCAACGTGCAAAACGGCAAGCGTAAAAGCGAAATTTTTTAAGAAACGCCTCATGCTCGTTTTTTTGTTTTGACGCACCGCGTCAAAACCTTCTCCACCAATCAGGGGTGCGTTTCCCAAACAACGACGTAACTCACGGCTAAACTATCATAGTATGATGCATCGTTTGGCAAAAGAACGATGTAGCGATGAGTGTTTCCCAAAACCCATAGTTTCTCTGTCGCAGATACATCGCTTGAACCACATTAGTTATAGCGTAAAACGCCCATAATGCTGCTCTAAACGGGGTGGAGTAACTTCTTTAGAGAACAACCCCATCATTTCTTTGTGCAAATTATATTGTTTTACACAAACACGCATTTAAAATAAAATCCAATATTAGTTTTGGTAAAAACATGCACTCGTTTTCCACATTCATTAAAATATATGTAGATGGCACATATAGGGCCAATGTTTGCTTTACTAATATTATTGAGAAGTTGTACATTACATATTCTATTTTAAAACATAAAATCACTTACAAAAGCTAACACTATTCTAATATCATATATAAATCATATCAATAAATAAATAAATAATGAGGCGATTTATTATAAATATATTTACTTTAATAATAATATTATTGATGATGATGATTATTATTATTTAGGATATTGTTTATTTATTTAAAAAAAAATACAATTTGACACATGCAAACCACAGCAGAAAGTTCTAACCAACAGACCCATGTCATATACAGCAGAGAAACTTAATAAATAACCCTCTATAAAATAAAATAATTAATGTATGCTATGTTTTTTTATTTTCACAAGCTTTGGAGACGCAACATAATTTCCGTTTTTAAATATACCTATAGCTTTCGCCATGAGGCTGTGTTCAAAATTACATCAATGTTTTCAAAGTGCACTGCGAAGGGAGCACAATTGTGAACATGAAGATCGCTAAAACTGAACTGTAAAAATACTTTGAAAGCAAATTACACCTAAGAGAGATGACCTTAATGCTTTTTTATTTTTAATAATTCCAACTTTGAATGTTAGAATGTTCTAGATTAATAGGGCATAGGGGGGATAAGTGGGAATAGAACACAGCCAGGAACTATGCTTCTAACTACAGCTCCAGAGGTGTCGTTTCAAGTGCTCAAGTTTGCGACGCAGTTTGCGAATGTTCGTTGGAACGATGGATTCGGGAAACAGCAAATCAATGAACTATGTTTGTAACGACAGAAATTGCGACCTTAGTTGGCTAACGATGGTTTTGGGAAACGCACCCCAGATCGGCACTTTTGTTCACGTGCACGGAGCTGCTGAAGTTACAATAACAGCACTTGGAGGCGATCAAGTGCAAACTGTCAATGTGATCATACATTAAGGAAAATGCCCAGAGGCGTTATGAAGCGCTGGAGCTGCTTATTGCACCGGTAAACGAAATTAATTTCTTCATCGCTAGAGCTGGAGCTGCTACTTAAACCATCCATGCTTGTTCGAATCGCCAGTAACTTTAACAAAAAGCATGTCAACTTTGTCTTCTTCTGCATTACAAGCGGGTGTCAGAAGCTTAAAGTTGTGTAGCGCCACCTAACGTCAAGGAGTGATTTTGCATACTCTTCTGCTCGACGCCAGTGAAAATCACTTGGGTTTAAATGCGGAAAAATGTCTCGGAAAACGCTGACGATAAACGCAAACAAACAGTAAGTAAGTAAGTAAGTAAAGGTTTATTTATATAGCACCTTTCCCAGACATTGAGTCACAAAGTGCTTTACAATAAGAGAAAACAAGTAAAATAACTCATAACAATAAAAAACATGTTAAAACATATTAAACAAATAAAAAATCCAAATACAGAAACACTAATACTGTTAATTAAAAGCTTGACCAAAAAGATGTGTCTTTAAATGCTTTTTAAAAAGGTCAACTGATCCCAGAGATCTCAGTGCTATGGGAAGAGAGTTCCAGAGCCGTGGAGCCACCACACAGAAGGCACGGTCACCTTTAGTCTTAAGACAAGTTCTGGGAATAACTAAAAGGTCTTTGCCAGAAGACCTCAGGGACCATCTACATGAATGACTGTGTAAAAGTTTTCGAATATATAGAGGTGCTTGACCATGCAGAGCTCTATATGTAATGACCAGAATCTTAAAATTTACTAATAGGAAGCCAGTGAAGTGCCTTAAGCACAGGAGTAATGTGTGACCTCCTACTAGTGTTGGTCAAAAGCCTCGCCGCTGCATTCTGCACAACTTGCAATCGATCCATAGTAGATTTGTTCAGACAAGTGAACAGAACATTACAATAATCCAATCGTGAAGAGATGAAGGCATGAACAAGCATCTCCAAATTACATCATTAACTTTTTTATTTTGTATGGAAAATATTTTATTCACAAACAAAAATTCTCCAATTCGCAGCCTTCTTTTTCACATTTTTTGATTGAAATTGATATTTTCATTAAATCTCTTAGATTGATTAAAAATAAGAAAAGCCACAGAATCTTGGATTATTATGATAAATATTTTGGAAATATCACGGGTATATAAGTCTCTCTTTCCTCTTGCTGTATTTGTGTTTTGTATTTGCTTAATTTTTTTAATTTATTTATGTTTCTTTTTATAGTCTTATCTGTTTATAATATTATTTAACCTCATCTGTTATGTTATTACCATTGTCTTTTTTTGTGTAAGATTGGAATTTGTATGTTTGTTATTGAAATTAATAAAAAAAAAAAAAAAAAAAAAAACAAGCATCTCCATCTCTTCCTTTGACACAATATCTCTGATTTTTGCGATGTTCCTCAGATGAAAAAAGCATGTACAAACAACAGACTTAACATGGCTATTAAAACACTGAGCTCGATCAAAGACGACACCAAGATTTCTAACATCACTGCAACTTGAAGATGACAAACCCCCAAAAACTTGCCTGATCATTGGAGTGATGCTATCTGGAGCAAAAATCAACATTTCTGTTTTATCAGGGTTCAGTTGCAGAAAATTGTCTGCCATCCATTTGTTAATGAACACTAAACAATCCTGCAAGAGAGATAATTTGTCTAGCCTGTCAGGGCTAAAAGAAAAATATAATTGTACATCATCTGCATAGCAATGGTAAGATATACCTTTAAAACTACTAATAATCTTGGTGAGGGGGAGCATATACAGTATAAATTAAAAAGAAGAAAAGCATCCCGGTGTGTACGAGCCTTTAGAGGCTGACTATATTCACACACTGTTGCCACATAACTGTGTTTAAAACATTTATAAAAGTGATTTTTGCATAACAGGTTTGGTTTATAAAACATGATTACTTAAGCTGGAAAGCATTGAAACCGTGACTGTCTGATAAATTATCAACAAAAAAAGAGCAGCTATACAGGATTTTCATGCTGCTCCTTTCATTGATCACTGTAGAACCACTTTTTGGAAAACTTCACTATTCTTTTTTAGCAAAACTATTTACAAAACTGAATCCAGCATTCCTTATAGAACATCATTACTAGAGAACTGAAAGCTTTGAAACTGCACATCCATGTTTCTCTAGCCGTAAGACCTCCAGAGCAAAGAACTGTGTCACATATGGCTTAACTTGAGACTGTGCGTGTGGTAGGAGAAAATTAGCATGTCCACCAGGGGGTCCAGAGACCACAAATGTGGACAAGGCACGGAAATCATGTCAATGCTAAAAAAGCATCATATTGAGGGAACGTTCAGCAGATGACTGAAGGAGACGAGACATAATGAGAGTGAAAGCATTCAATAGTGTCAAAGAAAAACAGACATAACAGACAGAAGCAAGTGGCCCAAACATAAGGTAAGGTTTAGCTTCAGTCTCTCATAACAGCTCAGTAACTCTCTACTGGCAACATTGGACTCATGGGAAAACAGGCCTGCCTGCCGGTTCGCCTCACAGAAGCTTGCCATTCCAGTGACATAATTCTCCATTTCCGAACTCAGTGTTTGCACAGATATATGACAGCTGCCTTCTCTGGCTCAGGCTGCAATATCAGCCACATAACAAAGCGGAGCCTGTTCCAAGCAAGAGCTGTTTATTTAAATTGCTATTATACTGAATAAACCTCCAACTCCATGATGGGGAGCACAAACAGCATGCATTCACACACTGACATTGAGTATTTAAGATATGTAATCTCGTGTAAGTCAAACACAATCAAAAAAGTGTTCATGATAAAGAAAATGGTCACAATTTAACAATTAACAATTCCTTCAGCTTATTCCCTCTTTTATCAGGGGTCAACACAGAGGAATTATCCTCCAATTACTATGGCAATTGTTTTACATAGCGGATACCCTTCCTGCTGGAAACACCCACACACTCCCTTATTCAATTGAATTGATCACTTACAATATAGTTTACACACTCACAGATCTCTTTTAAATTAATATTTTCTAGAGGATGCTATACAGTATTATAGTCGTGTATATATACTCACCAGCCACTTTATTAGGTACACTTTACTAGTACCGGTTTGAACCCCCTTTTGCTTTCAGAACTGCCTTAATCCTTAGTGGCATAGATTCAACAAAGTACTGGAAATATTCCTCAGACATTTAGGTCCATATTGACATGATAACATCAGACAGTTGCTGCAGATTTGTCAGCTCCACATCCATGATGCGAATCTCCCGTTCCACCACATCCCAAAGGTGCTCTATTGGATTGAATTCTGGTGACTGCGGAAGCCATTTTAGTACAGTGAACTCATTGTCATGTTCAAGAAACCAGTCTGAGATTTGCGCTTTATGACATGGTGCATTATCCTGCTGGAAGTACAGTAGCTATCAGAAGATGGGTACACTGTGACCATAATGGGACTGACATGGTCAGCAACAATACTTAGGTAGGCTGTGGTGTTGACACGATGCTCAATTGGTACTAATCGTGCCAAGAAAATATCTCCCTTACCATTACACCACCACCAACAGACTGAACCGTTGATACAAGGCAGGATAGATCCATGCTTTCATGTTGTTGATGCCAAATTCCAACCCTACCATCCGAATGTTGCAGCAGAAATCGAGACTCATCAGACCAGGCAAAGCTTTTCCAATCTTCTATTGTCCAATTTTATTGAGCCTGTGCAAATTGTAGCCTCAGTTTCCTGTTCTCAGCTGACAGGAATGGCACCTCCTGTGGTCTTATACATTTAGAGATGATCTTCTGCATACCTTGGTAACAAGTGGTCATTTGAGTTAGTGTTGCCTTTCTATCAGCTCAAACCAGTTTGTCCATTCTCCTCTGACATCAACAAGGCATTTGCGCCCACTGAACTGCCGGTCACTGGATATTTTCTTTTTTGGAGCATTCTTTGTAAACCCTAGAGGTGGTGGTGCGTGAAAATCCCAGTAGATCAGCAGATTCTGAAATACTCAGACCAGCCCGTCTGGCATCAACAACCATGCCACGTTCAAAGTCACTTAAATCACATTTCTTCCCTATTCTGATGCTCAATTTGAACTGCAGCAGATCGTCTTGACCATGTCTACATGCCTAAATGCATGGGTCAGCCAACGTCTATGCTGTATACTGGGCACTGTATATACATTTCATGTTTTCTTCCAAAACCATCACTGTATGAATTGAACTGATGTATTTTAGTTCAAATTATTAGATCTGCACAAAAAAATTGTCACCTCACTCATGTGTTCATATGTAATACACAGTGCATAAATATTAATTAGTTCTCAGTAGTGAAATGAGTTTTATCTTTTCAAATTACAAATGCCTTTTAATAAATACAAAATTAATATAAAGCTCATTATCGATCTAGGATTTATTGTCTTGTCCAAAGAAGTGTGCATGTTCTGTGCTGGACTTACTAATGACTACTATTAGGCATTCATGAGGGACCGACGTGTGAAATTTGGCCCACAAACACCAACACATTTTTGAGGATATCCTAATGTCCACACTGCACGTGATGCCGTAAAAACGTGTGGCCTCAGAGAGAGACACCAATCAGACACAGATGTTCTCGCATATGACCTCATGTGTTCATTTTCTTTCTCACCATCCCGCCGTCATCTCAAACACTTCGGGCCGTCCCGCCTCCAGACCCATTAGAGCAACCGTCTTTCTCTAAACAACCGGTCGTGATTAGCTTTCATTCGTGCGCCAGATGCTTTTCACAAGGACAAACCAGAGCAGTTAACAGGTTCATTTCCATACCTGCTTGCTATGTGGATTGGGACACTTCCGATTCTGGGAATAATAGAAAGAAGTGATTTGCTTTTGGACCTGAGCCGCTTTTCCAGGCGCTAACTGCCAATTGTTTGGAAAAGTCAGTGCAAATCCCTTCGAGAGGCGGCGTTGTAAAGGAAGGGTGGATGTTGACAATCCGTGTCCTGTCCTTTCCACTTTGCCAGCTTTCTCCCACTCTGTCTGTCTCTCGCATGCAGCAATTCCAGTGTTCCCGCGCTATTCCCAAACCAGAGTCTTCCAGCAGTGACTCACTGGAGAGATTCCTCAGCATTCAAATCTGTTTCCTATAAATTAGTCTCTGTTATCAGAACATGTCTCACGCTATGGGCTGCTCTGGTGCCTCATTTACAGGCAGAAAGTATTTGAGCCGCTAATGAGATTTCTACTATAAAGGTCAACTTGTGGCTGCTCTCATCTTGCAGATGGTGTTTAAAACATCACAGGAAGGTGAAGTGTGATGCTTGGTGTTCAATAATTCCTCAAAGTATGTATTACTCAACATACGCCCATACTGAATGCAAGGCTTCGTTTTAAAACAAATTATAGCAAACCAAAAACACTTGCAACAATAAAAAATGGACACATTTTTGGTCCAAGCTTAAATAGTTTTGAAGGCTGATACCATTGACTGAAATGGTGACATTTTATTGACGGTGCACTGATTCCATGTTTTGTCTGCTCATGTAATTAACATGCAAGTTGAGGAGGAAAAAAATGGACTGGTTTATCAAATTAATTAATCAGTATCTGGATGAAAATGAAATGTATAAAAATAACAAACTGTCCATATAATTAAAGAAATTACATTTTCAGGCTTAACCTAAGAGAACATTTGATATTTTTCATACATTTGATGTTTCACATGGCAAGATGCAAGAACAGGATCTGCTTTATGTCCTCTATTGTTGTTTACGGGGCAGTTCAAGTGCCAAGTCTAAATGTGTGATAAGCATGAGGTGCTCTGCTTCCTCTTTCTATTTGCATACAGTATGCTTGCCATGCATCTACATTTAAAATAATGAACTTGAACGCAACTTTCTGGCATACACCACACCTAACAAGTAAGGCTACAATTGGCTGTGGAAATGCAAGCTTGGTCAGGATGAGCCACATCAAACCATACTATACTGCAGTGGTCCCCAAGAAGTCTGAACGATCTTTTATTTTTAAAAATCCTTTATTCTGAAAAATGACTATTCTCTCAGTTACATCTCGGTCACTTGAGTGGCAAAATTCAACACACAAGCTAGCAAAATAAGTAAGAAACAGACACCTCTGGAAAGATTCTTTGCGAAGAGGAAAAGGCCTAGTGAAGGACCCACGAACTGCCAAGGAATTAATCTGCAACCCATTTGTCAACAAATCAGGTAAATCCAGCATGTCTGTATGAGAAAAATATCAACTGCTGAAGATCACAAAGGATGGTGGAGGGCCTTTCACATATTGCGTCTTTTCCGTGCGGAAGTTTGTTATTTCCAATGAAGGCGTGCTTTTTGGGAGCGACGTACTTGTGTCCCAGCTGAAAATATATTAACTTTTCAGAATGTTCACGTGACAAGAACTGTCCAATCAGCTTCATACTTTGTATGAAATATACACATTCCAGTAGACTAATTATACCAGACTGTAAGAATGGTATTTTGACCACAGCTGTTCGAACTGTAGTTCTGCCGAGCGACTAAAAAGTTATCAGCATGATGGTAAAAAACTGTACATTTCTAGTCAAACCATTCTTCTGCAATCTTATACCAAAAACGGAAATAAGGGCAGTATTAATAGCTATAAATGTGGGAGAGCGTTGATATTATGTGACTGTATTGTATTGCAATATGGAGCAATTAAGTGTTGATGTTAAATCAAAAGTAATTCACAAATACTTAAAAATGAAATGATTTAATGACAATAATTCTCTATGGTTACAACTGAATTAGTTAGAAATAACTGTATAAACTGATAAAATATGAAATAATAAAAAAATATAATATAAATTGTACCCAGCTTAAATGTAAATTTAAAGTTACCAGAGAGAGAGGGAGAGACAAGGGGAGGGAGAGACAAAGAGGGAGAGGGAGAGAGCCAGAGAAGATAACCTCCAGAAAAGGAGAGGAGCAGAGCTCAGGAAGGAGCAGAGAAGAAAAGAGAGACAGAGCCAAGTTTACCAGCTATTTTGTACCTTTCTTGACCATGTGACCAAAGCCCAAATGCTGAGACATTCAAACTGACCAATCAACATGTGACCACATCGTAAAACCCCCAAAGTCCACACACCAGGCCCTGATCTTATCAGTATCTGCCTTTGGAGTCAGCATGGACCTTTTTTGGTGAAAAAGACATGTTTTGCCATATAAACAAATGCATAGGATAATTTAGACTCTTACAGACAAGCACAGAACACCCAAACAATAACACATGAATAGAGGAATCCTGAAATCTTCAAAACTGCTTACTGAACTTAAAATATAAATATCTATTCCAAATCATCAACAAAATCTGAAGTGACCTGCCCCATTACCTGTGTTGCCTACGCTCTAATTACACTGAATTATACTATTTCCAGTCTGCTCCAGCTACAGCACAAAGACTGGCATTGGTATTTTATGTATTTAATGACACCAAACTTGTTTATACAACCAAAAGAGGGAGCTAAAAACACTGGAAATTAATAGACAAAAACTGGTGCAAAAACCAGAAGATGACACTGGAGGGACACAATATGTTGACAGGGCACACAGTAGTCACCAAATCAAGGAATTGCTGTAATAGACAAACAAATCCGTGCAGAACCCTGTCCCAAGGAACCACTGGGCTGTAAAGATGGCCGATTGGCTATTCTGACTGGAAAGTGGGACTTCCTTCCCAGCAAGGGCTATTTTGAGAGTTGCATTGATTCCATCTTTCAAACACCTATGGACTGGTGTACACTATCACTTTAATTCATCATTATTAATATGAAAATGAAATGTAAGAAAAGTTCAATCCATATAACAAAAGAAACTACTTTTACGAGTTAAAGCAAAGTAATTTTGGCATGTTCATTATATATTTATCAGCTGAGAAAAGCTTATAAAATGTGCTAAAAAGTCAAAACATAATGTACCACTTTTTTGGCATGCTTTTCTAAAGGTACATAGCACAACAGTATGGAACCAAAAGGGTGGCACTAGACTCTCTGCTGAACACTACAGGTTTTCTAGAAGCCATCACTAGGCCCACACAGAATGCGCATAAATCCACAAATTTCCGCAGATTTTTGGGCTATTTATTTACTTGTTTAAATGTGTGTACATTTATATTTATTCCGTTTTTAAATTAATTTTGACTAAAACTAATTTAATAATCATACTTTTAGTTACGATACTTCCAAAATAATTCCATAGAGTTTTTACTAAAGTCCCCACAGAAATAGCACAGATTCTGTCTGGCCCTAGTCATCACTTATACTCAGTACCACAACATGATAACGAGGCATAAGTTCACTCATTTAGTACCTTGTTTGGTTGTCTGGTTCAGATGAAGGTGTTTAGAATAACTCAAATGAACCACCTTAACAGAGCAATCAGACAAAGTGTGAACGTTCCTTTAAGTCTGCATGAACCAGAAGTTGCTGAGACTTCTATATCAGTATGCTGATGCACTTCTAATTGAAACAGAATATTGAGTAGAGAGTGGGGCTTCTTTTTTGCACATCATTCATTCATAGCGAACTAACAATAAGAGGGATGTGGTTAAGAACATTGTGTCTGAAGCCGTCAAAGTGACATCATCAGAGGACCGCCACTCCAAACACAGAAGCAAATGATCTTTTTTTTATTGAAGATGACCAAATTGTTCTGTAGATTAACTTAGACAGATTAATTGCTCACCTAAAGAATAACAATATGCCCTAGCAAAATAAACATAGTACATGTTGAACTCACACAGTCTTTAAGTGAAACAGTCAGCGAACAAATTCATAAGATTCACTTCACTGGGAGCAGTAAAACATCTGTTTGCTCGCGTGTCTGGATCGCAAGACAACATTTGTAAGGTGCTGGGATTCATCACAGCTCTCAGGGAAAAGAAATGACCCCTCCCTTACTGCTTACCCCACAGGAAGTAAGACTGGGACTTCAGCCATGCAACTCTGCCAGGGTGCCTGTCATGAAAAATATGTCATCCTTAGAAACTCATACCCCCTTCTGCCATTGAAGAGCCTGTTGGGTTTGCAAAGTAAAGAGATCCAGACAACCATGATGTAAGCACAAATGTGGAGGACAGTACAAAAAAAAACTAAGTTCTTAATCCCACTGGTCACTGAGCAACCCTAACACAGCCATCAAATCAAGATACATGTAGAAATGGAAAATAAAGGACTTTTTTATCCCTCACAAAAAGTGCAAATAAACAAATAAATAAATGTTACAGCTTGACTTTAGCATTTTCTTGAAAAACAGTAATACATTCAAAAAAGTGTTTCAATGAAAATTGTTTTTAGTCTTACAGTTGAAATAGTTGTATAGTTTGTAATTAATTGTCATATTTTTTTTTCCATAAAATGGCATTTACATGAGAACAAGGTAAAATGACAGACACAGATACGACTTTTGTTTATATTTAAGACAAATAAGACTAAAGGCTCTATTTTAACGATCTAGGCGTAAAGTCTAAAGTGCATGGCACAAAAGGATTAAAGATGTGTCCTAAACCACTTTTGCTATTTTAAGGACAGAAAACACTTTGCGGCCCGACAGATGGTCTAACAGGGTTGTGCTTATTCTCTTAATGAGTTATGGTTGTGTTTTGAGAATAACGTGCGGATTCCCGCAAGCTGAAAGGGCGCTAGGGCACCCTCCGCGAGCTTGGTGAAGACCCGCGGAGACAGAGGGAGCCCGAATGGGAGGACTTGTACTGCCAGGCTCGCTCGACGCAGACCGCAGAAAACTGACGGTGGCGTGGAGTATGGAGACATGAAGTACGTGTCCTTCAGGTCTATTGCTGCAGGCCAGTCTCGAGGACAAACGAGGATGCGCTTCTGCATAAGCATTTTGAACGGCAGCTTGTGCAGACAGCGGTTCAAAATGCGCAAATCTAGGATTGGCCATAACCCACCACTCTTTTGGGTACGATGAAGTACAGGTTGTAAACTCGCTCTCCATCTCGGCTGGAGGGATCGGTTAGATTGCATCCTTCGCCAGGAGGACAGCAATCTTTTCTCACAAGACAGGGGCGGGCACAGGGCTGACCCGGGTGACATGCAACCCCGTGAACTTGGGAGGCCGTTTCGCAAATCGAAACGCGTAGCCGAGTCTGATCGTGCGTATGAGCCACTGCAAAGGGCAGGCCTGCGCTAACCAGGCAGGCAGAGCCCTCGCTAATGGCTGCATCGCTACAGTCGCTGACGTAACAGTAGTGGGGCAGCCCGCAGTGGGAGTGCTGATCCGGGGAGCGCTGGGGTCCCGCAGAAGAGCTGGAGGCGAGAGATTCACTCTCATCTTGCACCCAGACTCCGGAGGGGAGGGCTGGAGGTGTGAGAGAAAGGAGACCGTCCTCCCAGACCTCGTGAGCCACTGGCAAAGTGCACCGATCCTGTGAGCTGGAAGGCTTTTCATTGCGTCCCAGACTGGCAGTATTTGGGCTGTCACATCCAGGGAAGGGAAAAATGCTCTCTCTCTGAGGAGCCCGGCCCCCTACCGGGGAGAGAGCAAGTTCCCTCTTCTCCGAATGGCCTGTCTCCATCCGGGGATGGAGCGCTTCTCTCACTCGAAGCTTGGATGGAGCACGTGGAGGAGCGAGAGGTCAGCAACCCCGAGGGCGGCAGATTTACTCCCACTTTAACCCTCAGATCTGCCCGAGTGCCCACTGCGGAGCGGGGGACAACTGGGGTGGGTGGCTCTTTTGCAAGAGCGAACCGCGATCTTAACTGCGCAACAGACATGCCACCGCAGTGATGGCATGCACTGCCCGTGAGCATCGCATTAACATGCTGGACCCCCAGACCTGAAACGCACTGCTCGTGCCCATCATCCGAGGACAGGAAACCACCGCATCCAGAAACGCACAGTCGGAGCAACGTCTTGAAAAAGACGCGCTGCACGACCGTGTTGCTCTTTTAGGAAATTCGCAACAATACATACCGCTCTGGAGGACCGGACCCAAAGGACGCCAGGGCAAGGGAGAAACCCAGCTCGACCGTCTGCTGCTGCGTGTCACACACTCTGGACCGGGAGACCGCTCTCGTTCACTCTCTGTCTGAAACTCAGCTGTAGGAACCCTCATCAACTCTCTCAGAAGGCTGTTGAAGTCTCTGAAGTGAAAATGATGCTTTGGCTTTGCTCGCATTGTGCTCTTATAGCCAAATTAATTGCAACGAGCATCAGCTGCGCAAGCTGAAGCTGCCAATTCATTGGCATTTCATTAGCCCGTTTACATACTCTTTCAGATGATTGGCTTTCTGAATGAAACCCCCTTTAGTGGAAGTTTTTCCACATAGCATTGAAGTTCACCTTCCGAAGGGGAACAGTGTTGTACGCACTTCACTGAAGACATCCATTAGCCTACATATTTCATTTGGTTTGTTAAGCGCAAATATTTGTTTCAAAACTATTTCTAAATTCAGTTCTAATTTCCAGCAAATGAGCGGTCAAAAAACTATTTGTATATATAACACACGTCCTATTCCTATGCCTTATATAGTGACACAGACGTCTCCAAAACCCGACAGATGGACAAATCAAAAACTTGTTTTTATTAAAACAAATATAAATATGCATATTATAAATAATACTACTACTAATAATAACATTATACATCAGCAAATTGTCATGAATAAACTGAAAAAAGCCCTAGGGTGAAAAAGACATGTAGGTAGTGGTTTCTATATTTACTTAGAAAATAAAATTTTTTTTTAACATTTTAATCCTTTATATTTTCATATGTAAAGATATTTGTGTATTGCTGTACATTACATTCTGTGTGTATTAAGCAATGTGTAAGCACATAGGTGCATAACTAACGTGCCCTGCGCTGGTATTTAGACCAGCTTTTAGTTTGTCAATGGCACTTATTTGTCAATTGTCAATATTTAATCAAAATAGCAACGCGCCAACAATGCGCCTTAACACACCTCCTTTTAAGACCAGCACACCCATGAGTCTACAAAGTGACGCAAATAGATTTGCTATTTAACCAACGTGGTGCAAAACGTAAAAATTACTGTTGCGTTGGTCTGAAAATAGCAACAAATCGCACCAAACACGTCTTGTGCCTTATTGTGCTGGGTGTATGATATGGCCCATACTGAATGAATCCTGAGATTGTTGATCCGCTATTGAAAATCAAATCCACTATAAAAAAATTAAACAATTAAAAAAAAAAACAGCTTTGTACAAGAGATCTATATAAATAATGTTTTCTTAGTAAGCAGAGTAAAAGCATATTTTTGATTATTTCATTCACATTAATCCACTTAAATTCTCAAACAAAAAATAAAAGGGAACTTTTTGATGTAACAAAGTGAGTTTAAGCATTTGCTTTTGAGAAAAAAAAAATCAGTCTTGTTCTCACATATTAAATGAAGATGCTGCATTTTTTTTTTCTTTGTATTTTCTACATATTTGCACAGATCATTGTTTATAAGTGAATAAAGCCTAAATTAAATAACCACACAAAGCAATCACATCTCCTCAGAAGAACTGGATTAAAGTCTACATTAATCACTTGATTCTTGTGGATTAGTTTCACAGTCTATTTATTAACATGTTGATGCTCTGAAGGTTTGGTGGGCTTTAAAGGAGCAACAGAAATCTCTTTGTTTTCAGAGATTTTATTTGTTCTGAAAGATAAAAATCTAATAGGCAAAAACCCTCAAAAACTCTCTCAAATAATATGCAGCCCACTCCTACAGTTTATGATTCTTCATAAATATCAGATGTTAGATATTGGACATGTGTAATAGAACATTGCAGTGTAAATTAAGTTGAGTTAAATGTTTTGGCTGAGTGTAGCAAACAAAAAACTTTATACTTTTACATGCAGCATGTAAAGAGCTGATGCAGCAAGCTGATTTTTTTTTTACCACTGACATCCATTAAAAAGATGAGTAACCTAAGAGAGAGAGAGAAAATGTGAGAGAAAAAGGGGGCAGAATTTTAAATATGTGTGCTATGATTTAAAAAGTGTGCCGTACTTTGATGAATGTATGTCTGAAGGCGTCCTTCCCACAAGCGCTGCTTGTTTTTCCTTGCCGGTATATAATCACTACTGGGGCAGCGTGTTAATTCTCTGCAACTAACTGGGGTAATTTCTCCTCCTGGGGTGTGACAGCGAGCGTTTGCCGCCACCACAATTCCTCACAACTGTTACCACTTGGCCCTAAAGCAGAACAGAGTTTAGGGGCTCGTCTTTGCCAACAACAACATACAATATTGGCATCTCTCTCTTCCCACATGGACCACACTCTCCATTTGATGATATAATGCAGGCAATTACAATATTTACAAGAAATTGTGCTTCATCGCGGAATGCCTCACATCCCGTTTCCTCACAGTTTTACTTGATGTAAACACTCTCTCTGAGTTAGGATTAGCTGGACTGTACTTCATGTTGAGAGTTTACGAGTTTATAAACGGACACTAAGCCGAAAAAGGCTCGCTGAGTTTCAGCCAGTGAGAAAATACACACTCAGGCTGAGCTTGAAGGAACTAAGAAAAGATGTTTGTGTGATTTTGACACATGCTATCAAACCATAACAAACACGCTCAGATCTCCTCTGAAGGGTCATAAAACAATCAAATAAGCTTTATGTCTCTCTATGTACAATCCATATGATCATTTATAACCATAATCCAAAGCATCAACATAAAACCTCGTTGTACATGGGTCAGTGACAAATAAGAGTTTCGGAGACAATGAAAATCAGTTCGCACACCAATGCCAACTCATACCAACATGGAAAAAATCCCCCAAATATTGTACATAAATTCTCACACATTCCATCACCCAAAAAAAAAAGAACATTTGGTTTACTCATCAGCTGGACAAAAGCAAGTTGACCAATGGCAACAGATGCGGACAAAGGTAACACACTGATCCTAAAACGGAAAGTATGTTGCTGTTGGTGCAGTGTAATCTGTTCACACTTGGCTTATTTGGTTTGACTCTGGTGCATTTGCTGTATTAGGGCAGTTCATTTGTAAGTGTGAACACTGCCATCTGAAAAAACCAACAGACCAACCAATGTCATCTAAATGATCCAAAGATTACCCTTGGTCCACTGAATCCAAAATAGACATAAACAAACCAAAAAAGGAAAGGTCACAAGATGTGACCACAGATTAAAAAAAGATTTTCATGTGCATTTTGTCAGTAAAGCTGGTTCTAGTAAAGAAAAAAAAGAGAATAACTCGTAAAAAATATTAGTTTTTAACAAAAGTTTAAACTACTCTAAAAGATCTTATAAATGTAAATAATAATAATAATGACATTTGCACCCTTACCATTTGAGCATATACAGTTGAAGTCAGAATTATTAGCCCTGTTTATTTTTTTCCCCCCATTTTCTGTTTAACGGAGAGAAGATTTTTTTTCAACACATTTCTGAACAGAAAAGTTTTAATAATTAATTTCTAATAACTCATTTCTAATATCTTTGCCATGATGACAGTACATAATATTTTACTAGATATTTTTAAGACACATCTATAAAGCTTAAAGTGACATTTAAAGGCTTAACTAGGTTAATTAGGTTGACTAGGCAGAATGGGGTAATTAGGCAAGTTATTGTATAACGATTGTTTGTTCTGTAGACTATAGAAAAAAAAATATAGCTTAAAGGGGCTAATAATTTTGACCTTAAAATGGTTGTTAAAAAATGTAAAACTGCTTTTATTCTAGCCAAAATAAAACAAATAAGACTTTCTCCAGAAGAAAAAAACATTATCAGACATACTGTGAAAATGTCACTGCTCTGTTAAACATCATTTGGGAAATATTTAATAAATAAAAAATTGAAAGGGGGGCTAATAATTCTGACTTCCACTGTATGTCTCGTTATTTTATTTATTTATCATTATTTATGATCACACTTTATTTTGATGGTCCGTTAGTTGAATTTAAGATACATTGCAACTAATTCTCAGTAGATTATAAGTAGACTGTTAGGTTGGGGTTAGGGTTGGGGTTAGGGTTAGGGTTAGTGTAAGTTGACGTGTACTTGCAAAGTTTCTTATAGTAAGTTAAATGTCTGTTGAAGGATTGTTAAATGTCAGTATCAACAGATATTAAGCTGAGAGTCTACTAATACTCAAATGGACCATCAAAATAAAGTGTTACCTTATTTATTTACTTATAGAAACCCTTTTTCACCACCACTGTGGTGAAGTACTAGGCTTAGGTCCCGTTTACACGAATACGTTTTAGTTTTAAAACGGCGTTTAGGATAAAAATGATCCACGTCCACACTGACGTTTCACCTAGCTTTTCTGAACAGCTCTCTGTCCACACTACACCGCTGAAAACGCACATCACACATGCAGTGTATGCGTGCGCCTGAGCACCAGGCAGTCAGCGGGTGCTTTGAGCACAGAAACTCTAGGTGAGAGCTGTGCACGTCGGACAGCTCAAGAGTCTACCGCTAGATCTAATCTCACTATATTTGTTAAACGTAATATTTAACTCATCTTGTTGTCTATATCTAACGACATATTCCCCGACTTTGGTCTTTTGAATCTATTGTTCTCAGGTAACGTGTTTTGGCTGAGCACAAAAATAAGTTAATATAGCCTATTATTTTTGTAACCGCATACACTGATTCTGCACATTTGACTCACTAGCTATCTTTCCATCCATCTATTTTTATGCATTTTTTGGATATGCGCATAAAAAAAAACAATTGATGAAAATGCCAAGATGTGCATACATTATGAAAATGCACATAAAAACATATGAGCATAACTGAGTAAGATAAACATTTTATTCAATAAGAAAAGATGCGCATAAACTACGATAGAAACACAAATTTCAGTATGTGCCTTAAAAAAGTCATGTGATTTTGCTATAAGCGATCATGTGATGATAAAAAAAGTGTGCGATTGGACAAACCAGCAGGCTTAGCACATTGTAAAACATCTGAAATGTTGTTTTGGTCATTCTAAAATGTCTTAACCATCTCAGTATTGGTGTTATTATATTATTAAGGAGCTCCAGAATCAAGAGAGCCTGTACTTCGCGTCTCAAGCCTTCCAACGCCACTGCACGTTTACTGTGTGTCAGGATTGTCTTCTGAGGTGCAAGTCATTTATTAAATCAAGAAAAGATTCACGCAGCTTCTCTTATCACATCAAATTTCGTTTCTACTGTTGATATTTGGCGCCAGATAATCAGAAAGTGACTATTTTGTTCGCTTTGACTAGTTGGATGGAAACGCACATCTTTTATGCGATAATCCAGTTTTGCACATAAAGTTAATTCGCATTTTTGGATGGAAACATAGCTACTACTTGCTTTTATTTCCTATCACGTATAAACTTATTGTACGATATACTTTTTATAATGTCCATTATTGATTATTAAAACTGATATTCAGCAAAAGAGAGGGCAAAGACTATTGAATACACAAGACATGTCACTCATATACTTTTGAATGGGGAAATGTGTAACTGTCAATTTGGCAAATGAAGCCCCGCCTTCTAGTAAAGATGCCAATCAATGATCTCTATATAGCAAATAAAGCCCGCCTTCTAGTACATGAGCCAATTAGCAATCGCTATAGAATGACAATTCTCCAGGGGAGGGGCTCGGACCAGACGTGAGTTTCTGCAGATTTTGTGTGATACGAACATTTAGAAATAAAACTAAATGGACAGTTGTTGTTTAATTTTATTGGTTATTCCTAGTATGAAATGTAATCGTAAGCTTGGCAGGTAGTTTTGGAGTTTTGATGTTTCCTTATTCAAACAGAATGCCCGGGCATACTGCCAGAGAGGTGTTTCAAAGATGGCCGCCGAGTGAAATGACTTGCCTTAAAGGTGCAGTATGTAAGTTTGACACCCAGTGGTTGAACTGGGTATTGCACTCCTAGATCAAAATAAACACACGCGTGGGATGCCAGAGATTGAGTACAGGAGCGAGTGATTTAAACCATGTTCTAAATAAAATCAACGACACGCGATAGAAGGAATTATGTTCCATATTAAAAGGAGTTTTAGTTCTAACCAACACCTCGAATTGAGATATTAGAAACGGTTTCTATTTCTCACAGCTCAACATGTGAAACCTATGACAGTGCACCTCAGGTAAGCCTCGTGTGTTTTATTCAGTGCTAAATGCTAACAATGTGAGTTTGAATGGATTCTAAACCTTACCGTTTTGTGAGTGAGTGCTTATTCTGTGCTTCTGAAAGGCTGTATTTACATTTTTGTCGTGTTTCGTCTGGTGCAGAGTCAAACCGCTGTTTGCGTGTTGTTAGGACACGAGATTACAATGTAACCTGCTCACCTAAT
Organism: Danio kyathit; assembly: GCA_903798195.1. Lineage (NCBI taxonomy): Eukaryota > Metazoa > Chordata > Actinopteri > Cypriniformes > Danionidae > Danio > Danio kyathit. The sequence goes on along the minus strand of LR812524.1, from coordinate 30,013,419 downwards.
GTTTACGTTCGTAATATTTATATCATTTGCTAATTAATAACCTCATGTGGAACTGAATCTGTCTCATTTCGACGTCTGATACTGTCCATTTCGGTCACGGGCGCATGCTTTCAGAGCCTTTCTGAATGAATGAATAAAATACGCTGTTTTCCAACAAGGCAACCCGGAGTGCTGAATTATAATTGGCTAAACTGGCATTCTGCAGGTTAACTTCACCTAAACAAAGACAGCGTTCCGGCACGGAAAAACCATTTTCAAAGCAGAATATCTGACTTCAGCATTGTTTTTCAGTTAAACAAGTATGTTCACTTGGGATGTTTCTTAAATATCTGCAAACATATTATGGTATTTTTATGCTTTAGAAGAATCAAAAACTTACATACAGCACCTTTAAAGGGACTTTGGAGAGGGTATGTTTCGTATTTTTCACTGAAAATGAAAGGAGGCAGTTATGTTATAGGCTTCATTTTGTTATAAATATGCATACAGTGAAGATGATGGTCATATAAATAAGTAGCTACATGACGCCTTAACATTTTGGGTGGCTGTTAAATTGTTAATATCAAAATGAAAATTGACATTTCCTTATATCATGTTTTCATTTTATTGTTGAAATAGTGAAACACCATAGCCAGGGTGATGTGAATGACATTATAAAATACACTGTTCCCTTTGAAGATTTACCTAAAGTATCCTCTGGAGTTTGTTTGAACTTACAAGGAAAGGATGCAAGACTGAACTATGTGTAGGCTACTTAATATTGAGGGAAAAGCCCCAATCAGATGGACTGCACGTCTGTAGCCACGCCTCCATTTTCAGATGTCTCCATTTTCCCCCATCCACACTGACACGGAACAGCAGCGTTTTAAAAACGAAAACGGCCTTATCAGTGTTGTCGAAATGCTCCGTTTTCGACGCTCAAAATTCTGGGGTAGGTTGGACGGAAGGCGTAACTGTAGCAAAACTTATGCATTTTAAAACAAAAACGTATTTGTGTAAACAGGGCCTTAGTGACAATACAGCAACACTGAAACTGTTGTTCGAAATGAGGTTCCCTCTCAGTTATGTTACAGATGGTATCAATAAGTGTCAAGAAGACCATTTTCATACACTACGTGAGCCAAGTCTTGAAGGCAATCTGAATCACAACAAACTCATGAATCCAGCTTTCAGTGAGAAATGCCGTCTAAAGAGTAGGAATCAAAAACACTAAAGCGATCACATTAAAACGCGGTTAAAGGTGTTAAAGGAAGAGACGAGATCTGGCTAAAGGCCTGGGAGGTGTCCATCTTTCAACACTGCATCTGGATCAACCAGCTGAGGTCTGTTTGATGGCATTTTCTGTCAGGGAAAAATATCTATGTGGAAAATATATGTGACCTAAACATCCTTAAAGCTGGTCGAGGCACTCTCTGGAGATTGATAGAGCCTTTAGTCAATGAGCTTGACAAGGAGCTAGTGGTCTTCAACAGTTCTTTGTGTGTGTGCATAAATACTGCTGTGTACTGACACAACCTAAGACAAGAAAAGAAGGAACGAAAGAGGAACAGTGAGACACAGACGCATTTTAACATGTGCACAAATTAGTCTCGCCATTGGATGGGGTTCATTTGAGCTCTCTAAATCTGGCTGATTTGCGCTCTTCACCGTTCCACCTGAAGATTCATTGTTATGTGGGCATCAGAACGGATGGTGGGCCAGTGATTTAGTGATTCTCAAAGGAAGAGCTCTTTTTTAAAGAAGGAACTTCAAAGGCAGATCCCAAATGGAAACCGTGTTGTTGTGTGAAGAGCTGTCAAACGAGCAGAAAACTGAATAGGTTAGTGAGGATTTACTGAAACAAAGGTTAGAAGTCATGAAAACAAATCTATCAGTCAGATTTGAAAAACCAATCAGTGGTCAGCCAAATAATAATAAAAAAAAACAGGGTTTTATGATGGTTGATGCTAATTAAAGCTCAACAAAACTTGTAAAACGCACAAAGGCATTCCTCAAATGTGCTGAAGTTTGATGTCTGAACTTCAAAAGCATGTGTTCCAGATTTTTTTTCTCAACACGAGTGAAGGGAGGTACTGGCAACGCAGTTGGACATGATCAGTATTTTGTGATGCAATAAACCCATGACTCACAAACTCATAAAACATAGGAAGAAAACAATCTCTCTTTCAAAAATCTCTTCAAAACGTTTCCCGGAAAATGAGAGAGGGATTGCTGAACCCGGAGCCTGAGGTACCACGGCAAGAAAAGCCAGAGTTTCCTCCTAATACACACACAGATAATACTAAAGGGCTTCCGTTTGTACCACAGCAGGATGTTGCGGTTGCCAGGTTCAACTCGTAGCCTCGACGCCAGGTAACAACGAACAATGAGAGCGTGATTAGAATGAGGGTACCAGCGAGGGTGAATATAAGCACACCATGACAGGATCTGGCAACCACCAGCAAATGTTGACATCCACAGGGGTTTAATGCAAAACAGAGATCACACACTCCAACATATTTTCATGACAACCCCAGCAATTCGCAGGTTAAATGAGTGACACCTCGGCGAGCCTCAGTGTTATTTAATGCTTCCCCCACACCTGCATTCTAAGTAAAACCGATTTTAAAAGATGACCACAGGATTTTAATTAGCGTGAATGCGAGACCAGGTAAACCACAGCTTGGAGAGTTGGCTCGCCAACAGAAACGCTGACTTCAAGACCAGCTAAATTGAACAGTTCTTTTATGTTCTGCTCCTATAGGGAAAACAAAGTTTATATCTGTAAAAGATTCCTTCTTTCCTTTTTGCTTTTCCAGGTGCACATGCTTTTTTTGTTTTCTTTTCTGCTGCTGCAAGCCTCTTCATTCAAAGTGACCAAAGAAACACAAGCGCTGGTATGACTGCATTCAATTTAAGCACTATAATAGCTTCAAGGAACGGCTCACAATTTACCACAAAGTGGTTTTCCAAGGTACAAACAGTGCAATTACGTATTGATATATTATACACATGATAAACACTGACAAAATCAAAGGATATTCACTCCCAAGCACCAACATCTAAGGTACTTTGTAAATGGTCCACTGTACTGCCCACTGGTGGTCGCGGTCTGCTTCTCACTCTCTTGGACACTGTTCGTTCTGTTTGTGGAGTTTACAAAGAACCTATGGGGGCCATACAGTCCAAATTTTCCAAATGCAATGAGTCATGCAAAAAGACAGGTGAAGTCAAGCCAAGGGTTTCTTCACTGCTCTTGTTTTTTTCATTAGCGATGATGAGAGTCTGCTTGGATCCAAACTCCACTGCAAGACGAATAAAAGGAGAAACACTTTCAGTGGTGGATGTGAGTTTGGCACTGGGATGTGGGAGAAGTGAACTCTTATCTCTACGATAAATGTTTTTGTGGTAAGAGTTTATCTTAAAAATCGTCAGGATCATAAATCAATGATAGTTTCAAGTCATTTTCAGCTAGAAAGTCAGACTTGTAACCCAAAGGGCCCTATTTTAAAGATCTAGGCGCAAAGTCCAAAGCGCACAGTGCAAAAGCATTAAGGGCGTGTCAGAATCCAATTTTGCTATTTTAAGGACGGAAAATTCCGCTTTGCGCCGCAGCGCATGCTCTTACAGGAATGAGCTTATTCTCTTAATAATTTATAGGTGTGTTTTGAGAATAAACCAATCAGAGTCTCATCTCCCATTCCCTTTAAGAGTCAGTTGCATCGCGCCATAGCGCATTTGCTATTTACATGGCGGACTTTGTAAGTGGAATAACTGAATGCTTCACTAGTGAGAAAACAGTTAAACAGAACATCTTCAGCGCGAGAATGAGAGATGAGCCTCCTCATTCTTTACTTTCACTCTCTTCCGTGGATAAAGAAACGTGTTGCACGCACAGACATCCATTAGCCTACATAATTAATTTAATTTGTTAAGTGCAAAGATTTGTTTCAAAACTATTTCTAAATTCAGTTCTAATTTCCAGCAAACGAATAAATGAACAATAATAACGAAGTGTGGTAAAAAAACTGAGTTATTTCCAATTACACATGCTATGCCCTATATGATCTAAAACCTGACAGGTGGGTAGATCTAAGCTTGTTTTTAATAAAACAAATATAAATATGCATATAATAAATACTACTGCTAATAATAATAACATTATACAAAAGCAAATTGACATGAATAAACTGAAAAAGCCCCCCGAGATGAAGAAGGCATGAAAGCAGTGGTTATATTTATGTAGAAAGTAATACTGTTTGTAATATTTTAATCCTTTAATTCTTTTTCATTTGTAAAGATATTTGCGTATTGTTGTACATCCTGTGTTTATTAAGCAATGTTTAAGCGAGGCACACAACTGACGCGATCTGCGCTGGGCTTTAGACCTCCTCTCAGCTGGTCTGTTGTGCAGTCTATTTTAGTTCCTCAAAATAGCAATGCGCCAGCAATGCACCTAACAAACCTCCTTTTTTAGACCAGAATGCCTATGGGCGCACATATGAGCGCAAATGCATTTGCTATTTAAACAGCGTGGTGAAAAACGTCAAAGTGACAAAGTTGCGTCGAGCTGAAACTAGCAAAAAAACAATTGTGTTGCGCCGGGTGTATGATAGGGCCCAAAGGGCGCAGGTTTGATTCCCAGTACTGGTAAAATTTTTTTTTTTTTTTTTTTTTGACTGAACAGCACTTTGATATCAATTTCGATATCCACAATGGACCCTTTTCACAAGATGGTCATGACAAGTGTAATGGTCATCAGCTTCTTAAATCCTCAAAAGTTTTTAATATTTTGATTTAATAATAATAATAAATATATATACATTAAAGCTATATTAAAAAAAAAAAAACTAGTTGACGCTTTTGTGTTTCTAATGCAGTATCTATGGGCAGAACAGTAAATTTGACATTGTTCTCTCTTCTGGCTGCTTTTATCAGTCTCACTTTTTTTCCCTTTTTCTAAAGGTCATTATAACGCTATCACAGAGTTTTTTTTTTTTTTCTTTTGATATTTGAGCAAACTGGAATGCAAAAAATATTAATAATAATAATTTGTAATACTTTCCCATTCACTGTTCTCTAACCCAACTATGCCAACTTCTGCTGAAGAGAAACCCAGAAATGTAAAAAGGGACATAAAGTAATCCTGATTGGACTCTGACTTTGTAAGAGGAAAAACTGAATGCTTCACTAGCGAGAAAACAGTTAAACAGACCATCTGCGACAGGATAAAGAGCGAGCCTCCTCTAATTGGCCTCTTTACTTTCTTTTCTTTTACTCTTTACTTTACTCCTTTACTTTCATGGATAAGGAAACGGTGTTGTATGCATTCCACTAAAGGCATCCATTAGCCTACGTATTTAGTTTTGTTTGTAAAGTGCGAAGATTTGTTTCAAAACCATTTCTAAATTCAGTTCTAATTTCCAGCAAACTAATAAATGAACAATAATAACGAAGTGTGGTCAAAAAACAGTTATATCTAAACACCCTATTCTTATGCCCCATATGGGGATGCATACGTCTCCAAAACTCGACAGGTGGACAAATCTAAACTTGTTTTTATTAAAACTAATATAAATATGAATATAATAAATAATAACAATAATATTATAATAAAAATGCAAACTGTCATGAATAAACTGAAAAAAGCTCCCCGAACATAAAGGCATGAAAGGAATGTTTTATATATAAATAATAATTTTAACATTTTAATCCCTTTTTTTCATATGTAAAGATTTTGTGTATTGCTGTAGGCTACAACCTGTGTGTATTAAGCGTTTGAACCTGCATAGGCGCACTACTAACGCACTCTGCACTGGATATTAGACTAGATTTTACCTGGTCAATGGCACAGTCTATTTCAGTTTCTCAAAATAGCAACGGACCAACAATGCGCCTTAACACACTTCCTTTATACTGTAGACCGGAACACCCATGAGTCCACAAAGTAGTGCAAATAGATTTGCTATTTAAAAAATGAGGTGCAAAACGTAAAAATTAGGGTTACGCTGGTCTGAAAATATCAACAAATCACACAAAACCCATCTTAAGCCTTATTGCGCCGGGTGTATGATAGGGCCCAATGTGTGTATTAGATATAAAATTTAGATTAACTCACTTTAAACCAAGGCCATATGCACTTAGCCACTGATTTAATAAGATTATGGGAACAGTGAAATAATTTGATGCAGCACGCTGTTTGTATGGTGAATTAATGGAAAATGACTGACAGGAGCAGCAGAGGAAAGCAATGCTGTGAACTTTGTTTAATCATATTTAATTTTCATTTGTACCTCTCATTAAATTATCAAATGGTTTCACAAAATTTGCAATATAGTGTATATAAACCTCATGATGCCTTATCATGGCTTTTGTGGTGCTTAAAAATATCCCAACATAGCACACGCACAATAACGGATTTAGATCGGTTCCATCTGGTTGATACAACCAGCTGGGCGATATGGCAAAAATGTAATCTCGATAAATATTTTCCATATTGAACCATAACATTCTATTTTTCGATATTAGTTGTTAACGTTTCCCAATTTAAAAGCGTATCCCAAAAATGACTGAAGCCACAAAAATTAGAGGGTCCATTAAATGGCATAACCTATTTTCGGCCGATAAATTTTCTGTGGCCGAAAATTCGGTATATCTCTAATATCAACACACTTTCAGATTCCCATTGTTGTACATTTCTGCTGTGTGATTGGTTCTTAGATCAGTATAGAGTAAAAAAGTCCAGAGCGTCGTTATTGACAATTTTTATCGCGATTCAGTATAATATTGTTTATCGGCCCAGCCATAATCTAAGCCAATATCTGATCTGAGTATCCAACACAATCTCACGGCAATTTGTAACTTTTTAATTTAGTGGCTAATTCGTATGAATTCGTACGATCTAATTCGTACAATTTAGTACGATTTGCTCATCACCCAATGACGGTTGGGGTTAGAGGTGGGGTTGGGTGCCACGCCTCCTTTTTAAAATCGTACATTTTCGTACGACTAAACTAGTACAAATTCGTACGAATTTGCCACTAAACTGACAAAACGTAAAATACTTACGTTTCCTCTTGAGATTAGGCTGGAGTATCAGATCAGCACATCCCTAATTCAAAAAGCATAATGAGGTCTTTATACAACTGTATATTAGACTATTAGTTAGAATGAAATAAATAGTTTTTTATTATAACTGTATTATTGTTTGAATTTTCCTTTTTCATTATATTATCATATAATGGAAATTACTCTGCCTCTACCTAATTTCCACCCACAAAAAAAATCAGTGTTTAATAAAAAAAGAGTATATCAGCCTGCTAACAGATGGATAATATTGTAAATAAAATACAAAAAGTCTTACTGTAAAAACAGCCCCAATGTCTACAGATTAAACTTGACTGCACACTACAGGCATTCATTTATAATGAAAAATCAGGATGGAAAAAATAAACAATACTAACTTCTAAAGCCCATTTACAAACTGTCTATGCCGTGATTTAATTATCTGCAACAATAATCTTGAACAATTTGTCAACCATCTATTGATCCATCAACCTCTGTTTGATGATATTGGCTAAAATTAACTAGTCTTTACACTTATACTCAAATGACGTATGAACATTGACGCGTGCTCAAAAAAAGAAAAATACATTAAAAAGGTGTAATAAACGAAAAGAAAGAATCACAACACAAGGATAAGGTTAAGCCACTGTGTGGTTTGGAATGCTGATCAAAGGTGGAGCTTTTAAAGCCGAGGTCCTCCTTTGTGACTCAGCGTTTCTGCATTTCATATGCTAATTGTTCATTTGTAAAGCAAAGGTAAAACATGAAGCTTTCCCTCATGTTATCGGTGCCATTGAATCTCATCAGCTTGATCTGTTTACCTTGCTGATTTCAGAAACGATGGGCCAACAGATAATACATCAAACAGCTCTCGGAGACAAAAGCTCTCCTTTCTGACTCACTTCAAAGCTGTCCTGTGGAAACCACGCAAGATGTGATGACGAGCAAACCACGCTCTCTCAAAGGAGGCCTGCGGTTATGAGGGCCCTCTGCGTCAGCCCTCGGCGATGACAGTGTCAGGTGGGTTACGGTGTTGCTGTTGGCAAGAGAGGCCTGGTTTGAACAGCTGTGCTAACAGAATGCAATGTCAGCTGAAGATGGAGGTACTATAAAAGGTGTATGAAAGACAACAGCAGTCCTTTTGTGTAGTTCTGACATCATGAAGTGCAAAATTAATTCTTCCACCTATATAATCAGCGAGGTGGGACTGTCCCACAAACAGCCAATGCAGCATGATCTGTCTTAAACTGTCCACTAGCTAGATGGTTTGTAAAGATAAGGACAGTAGATTGAAACCACAGTAGGACATCTACTGTATCTAATTCTGAGGTGACGTTAGCCATTTCTTATGCACCTTGGATTTCATCTAAACTGACAGAGCTTGGAGGAAAATAGTGGCTATTTAAGTGAGTGGTAGTCATAACCTGAGGTTGGTTTTGGAAAAGAATGTTAGTTTCAGTGAGCTACTAGCTCATTTCAAGTATCCAATAATTCAAATCCACCAAAGTCAGCTGCTGAGTTGTTAATGATACTTTTCTTAGACCTTTAGTGTGGTTCAAAATGTTTCACCGTTCTCCATCTCAGTACAACAACAGTAAGGCTGTTGACAAAGGTTCATCGTTTGTCAAGTACAAACAGTGCAAAAGAAAAATAAAGTTTGTAAAAAATAATAGTTATCAGATGTTCAGCAACTTACTCAAGGATGGCAGTTAGTTAGTTCAACTAGTAGGGCTTGGCAACTTCAGTCCTGGACAGCCACTGTCCTGCAGAGTTCGGCTCAAAACAGCTGGGGGGCTGGGGGGCGTGCTGTTGCAAAACCGCCCAATTTTTCTCTACTTACCTATGTCATTTTTTACCCGCACAATCAAATTCAAAACCGCCCAATCTGGCAAAACTGAGGGAGACTTTGCGCACTCAATGACTGCAGCTTTGCTCACGTAGCAGAAGTGGTGGAGCTATCGGGCGCAAATGTTGGATAACTTTATTTATTTTGGATGGTGAAAGTAAAATTCTCCTTCGAGAGTGATTATAGCGCATCCCTATGGTGAATTCAGTTATACTCATGACAGGTATTATTTGGTAGTTTGGTTATTTATTTCACTAAATTGGCAACCATCAAACGTCATCAGGAACATAGTTTGAATTTTCGCTTAGTAAAAAATAAACATTAGTTTTTTTATTTGGGATGACACTACATACATATACTCTGCTGTTGAGTGTGTAAGTGCATAACTACATAGTGCATAAGTGCATAGTGTGTATAGTGTGCCATTTGGTACGCAGCTTGTGTCTTCAAGATCAATAGAAAGCTCTAGGCAGGTGTGTTTAATTAGGGTTGGAGCTAAACTCTGCAGGACAGTGGCGCTCCATGACCAAAGATGACCAAAGGGGTGGGAAACTTCACGATTCTTCGCCTACATTTTCTTCTATTTCTTTTGCTGTGTAAATTAATCTTTCCAACTTAACCTTTTAACCAGAATGGGAGCTTATATGCTTGTGTTCATGATTGGAATCCAAGTATGACACGGTTGCCATCTTGAAAAGTATTTATTTTATTAACAAAGTTAAATTCTGCATGAACAAGCTCAAAATGTAACATTGAAGCATCAGATTACAAAGAGCAATTGCAAAAAACAAACAGTTCTTATTCCAAAATGAGAGCAATGCATTTTTGCAGTTTGTTTATAACCTTTTAACAAAGAAATCTCTTTCAATCTCTTTAACAAAGACACATCTTCAAAGCAAAAAAGTTTATATAAAAATTATATTTGTAAGTTAAATGGGAACTGCTTTTTGTTCAGAGCCGCAAAGTGAACTAGCTTTAAAACATAGTAGTTCACAATCCTTCATTCATTTGCAACACATTCACTTTCATTCACTGAGCACATTTGCAGAACACAAGCCGGGACACAATAGTGTTTTTGGAGCTTCATGTGATTACAGTTAAATCACATGGAACGTTTTTGGTTCCATTTTTGCACTTAAATGTCTATCTGTCTATGCTGTCTATCGTGGATGAGAGAGCTCTCAGATTTCTTCAAATAGCTTAACTTGTGTTCTGAAGATGAATGCAGATCATAGCGGACTGGAATGACATAATGGTGAGCAATAACATAATATTCAGTTTTGTGTAAACTAATACTTTAACAACCTAAACATATTTTTTCATTATGGTAATTTAAGCAGCCTTCGGGTTAAAATATCTGGCCAGTAGATAATTATAGATGATTATAAGTAGATTATAAATAATACTAAGGCATAGCTAGTCGCATCTGAAACCACAGTGGTATTTACTGAGTGCACTTAATTAATACTATTATGTACCTCAATCATTTCTGTAAAATTAATGTTATGCATTAATACAGTAGATCTTACAAATTAATGTCTTTTGGTTAGACAGTAATGACTGTCTGCTGCAATATACTTAATCCATGCTGTACAGCCAAATTCTATATCTCTGTATGCCTTGCTCTTCAATCTTCACTCTATTGTTTGCTTTTATAATCTGCTTTTTGTCTGGAAACAGGGTCATTTTAAGCAAAGGTAACACTGAAAGTATGTACCGAATGCTGATATTTTCTTACAGTAGTAGTTATATACACTTGAGAAAACAGTAAAAGAGTAAAAATAATAGTAACAATAAATATATATAGTTTCAGTCTAAGTTTAAATTTAAATATATAATATATATAATATATATATACACTATATAAATATATATATACACTATATATATATATATATATATATATATATATATATATATATATATATATATATATTATATATATATATATATATATATATATATATATATATATATATATATATATATACACACTATATATATATATATATATATATATATATATATATATATATATATATATATATATATATATATATATATATATATATATATATATATATATATATAGGCTTTATATATACAGTATATATATGTGGCCACAATGTAAACACCAGGTCACTTAAACACCAGGTGCTTAAACAACACCAACGCAAACAGAATGCAAGACACGGGTACACAGTAATTAAAAACACTGTGCACTCAAACATGCATATTCCATTCCAGCGCCAATCGAAACTGAAACCAACTAGACTGAGATGCCGAGAATGAAACAGCACGCTGCAGACAGAACAAACACTAGAACAAACACTAGAACGAGAGTGCGCATTCCAAGCACGCCCGGACCTTGCGCACCCGCATCAAGCGGGAGGCCACACGACCAGAGCACGGCCAAGACGGCGCTCATACAATGACAAAGACAGACAATGACCTGGAAATATGATCAGTAAAGATCAAAGTGGCAGAATCCTGACCCAAAAGGTTTATTACTATTACTGTACATGTGCAGTGCAAAGACTGATTTCAAACGGCCGCCATTTCAAAGGCGAAATTGAGGCTGCAGTGGGATGAAACCCAGAAGTAATGCCTGAGTCACACTGGAACGTTGTGTATATATATCGGTGTGTATATCTTATCAGCGAAGAGAAAGTGACAAATTTATTATTCGTTCTGAATGGATAGTGAAAATAAAGAGATATCAGACCTCATTTTCAGCTAGGTTAAGGGAAATGGTACTAGTTAGCTAATGTTTTCTTTCCCAAGTTTTAGTTGCCAGTTATCAAACTCAAGTTAATGAACTGTTTCTTTCAGTATATTAGACCTGTCACGATACTGAATTTCGGTGCTGAAATTTATAAAAAAAAGTAAATAAATTCTATTTCCCGCTAACATTTAAGCACTGTTGAGCACATTCTTAAACAGCGCTGATTTGCCATAGTATTCACCAGTGCTCAACAGAAATGACTGTGATTGGCCGTGAAGGTCATCAGTTGACTGCACTTCACCAATGTTTACCGAGTGCAAACACAGACGAGCGATCCGTTTGATGAATCAATTGATCTTCGCAGCTTCAAAACGCTCCAGTGTCCCTGTATCTGTGTTTGCACTCAGTGAAGAGCGGTGAACTGATGACCTTCAGGGCCAATCACAGTCATTTCTGTTGAGCACTAGTGAATACTATGGCAAATCAGTGGTGTTTAAGAACGTGCTCAGCAGCACTTGAATATTAGCAGGAAATGGATGTTTTTAAAACTTCAGTACCGGGACAACACTATTACAGACAACACGAGTGTGCTACAGAGGACTGCATCATTTTATCGCTCACCCGGTTACATAGGCTGAAGCAGGAAAGCGTCCCCACGGTCTTTACCTGGTGCCATGAACTGAAGTCTAGGAGGACACTTAAGTGTATTACTTATTACTCTTAAAAAGATTGTGATTTAGTTTGATGCCTAATATGTTTTTATTGTTTAAATTAAACTTAACTGAATGATATTAAAGTAATGTTTACACCATATCTGCACTTTGAAATTGTTCATTGAAATTGAAATTATTAGCCCCCTGAATTATTAGCACCCCTGTTTATTTTTTTCCCCAATTTCTGTTTAACTGGGAGAAGATTTTTTCAACACATTTCTAAACATAATAGTTTTAGTAACTCATTTCTAATACCTGATTTATCTTATCCTTGCCATGATGACAGTAAATAATATTTGACTAGATATTTTTCAAGACACTTCTATACAGCTTAAAGTGACATTTAAAGGCTTAACTAGGTTAATTAGGTTAACTAGGCATGTTAGGGTAATTAGGCAAGTTATTGTATAATGATGGTGTGTTCTGTAGACTATTGAAAAAAAATTAGCTTAAAGGGGCTAATAATTTTGTCCTTAAAATGTTTTTTAATAAATTAAAAACTGCTTTTATTCTAGCCAAAATAAAACAAATAAGACTTTCTTTAGAAGACAAAAACATTATCAGACATACTGTGAAAATTTCCCTGCTCTGTTAAACATAATTTGGGAATTATTTAAAAAAAAAAAAAAAAATCAAAAGGGGGCTAATAATTCTGACTTCAACATATATATATATACATATATATATATACAGTTGATATATTCAACTGTATATATAAATCGGGTTATAATCGCACCAAAATGTATTAAAAGGTAAGTGAATTATAACAGCGCAAACTTTTCTGTAATCGTAGTGCTGTGCGTTATTTGTTTAACCCTTTAAAGTGACATGCTGACTGACTGACAGACAGACTGACAGGTGCGTGATGCGTGAGGCCAGCAAACACGACGTAGTTTTCAGTTAAAATGAACACAGTTTCCATAATTATACTTTAAATTGGTATAAATTGGCAAATCTAATAAATGTTGGAGAAATACTTGTTATATAAACGCACTAAATCGCACTTCAGCAGCGTTTATGTGAGCATGCACAAGAAAATCTGCACTTGAGCAGAATATATTTGAGGGCGTGCAAGAAGTTTTGTGCTCGAACAGAGGCAATCGACGCGCAAGCAAAGAGATTTGCATGCTCGTATTACACGAATGCGATCTCGACTTGTAATACTGGGCTTATGACATTTGTCATTGAAATAATGCCATTATTGCCATAGGTAGTTGCAGATCTGTGTCTACCAGTCCTGCCGCCACAGCTGGAAAAAATCCTAGAGGAAACACTGCATATGAGCAATTCCATGCAAATGTCATCCTTGCCATGAAATAAATTAAGTTTTCACCAAAATAGAGAAACCGTTTCTACATTTTTTGTGTAAGCAAGTATTTTACAGTACTTTAAAAAATACTCATAAATGTATCTGTCAGTGTTTAAAACTATTATATTTAATTTGCCAAAATCACACAAGTGGCAATTTCACATCTGTCACATCCATAACGGAAAAGTGTCACATCCGTAACAAAGCTTTTCCTTCATAAATGCAAAAATATGAAATAAAATAAAATCAATCATGTTTGTTCTATAGTGAGCCGACTCGTATCTGTTTGATTAGCATTGTTTCTTTTGGGTTGTGCAGTTTAATTGACAGAATTTCTCCAAATTATGTTGTAGACTGTAAACTAAACTTTTTTGTCACATCCATAACGCATGTTTGTTTTCCTCATTGAAAGTATAAAAAATGTTTACAGATTGATATTTTTCTGGTCCCTTAACTCTGGTTAGTTGTTTTGGAAAATATAAACAGATGTGTCAATATAATGTTAACGTATACTTTCTATGTAAATTTATGTTTTGAGTTTTTACTGCAAATGTCACATCCACAATGCTGGAATTGCTCATATATACATATATATATATATATATATATATATATATATATATATATATATATATATATATATATATATATATATATATATATATATATTTATTTATTTATTTATTTATTTATTTATTTTTTTTCAAGAATTTAAATAATTTTTCCCTAGACATTTGTGTTTGTCATTGATCTACTTACTCTTTCTTTTCCAATATGCTGAAGAACTATTCCCGCACCATCTTGATCTTTATATACAATGTTCTATCCCCAAATACAGACCCCAGAGTACCTCATCATTTTTAACAAGAAAGGAAAGGAAAGCCCTGTTTTGCTTTAACCTGAGGTGCAACATCTCATAAAACCTTTACTAAAAGAATCCCAAGACAGGCTTCACACAGTACTATATCAAGAGCCTGAATCCAATGTGTGTGCAAAGTGTGGACGGACTAAGGATCTTCTAAACCTCTCTGCTTCCTCTGGCTCAGAATGGGAACCACATGCTGCGGCACAGTACGCTTGTTACCTACTCACACTATGGACTGCCCTGGGGCAAAAGTTAATCTTCCCTCCATCAGTTCAGCACAGAGGATTCATTTACCAAACCATGTGGTTAGCAAGTTAGCAATTAGCCCTGCACTAACAGAACTCCAATTTGAGCTTAATGTCACCCACAATGACAGGGCAACGTGTGCAGAGGTAAAATACGATAGGAGGGAATCCTTTCACACTTAAAAACAGGTTTAGGGGGGTTAGAAAGGGAACTGCCAGTTGAAATCGCAGCCTCCTCGCCACATGGCAAACTCACTTTCCCTATAATGTGGAGAGAGCTCCAGGGAAATATTACTGCCTGCATGAAGACGTTAAGAGAAGTTTACAGGCAGACCATACACATTCCTGCAAGCTTAGGCAACACTGCTTTAAAAGTAATACTGAGGGCTTGAGAATGTGTGTGTGAAGGAATGATATTTTCACCCTTTTAAGAACTCGGCCATTAAAAGTCATGAAAACATGGCAGGTGGGTCAACACATCTCCGGCAAGTGAGAGTAGGCTCGACCATTAAATAATGCTTCACTGTAAGTTAGATTCTATATGACTCTATAAAGCCCCCATTGACTGTTGGGAGTTTAATCACGCAACATATCCAAGGACAAGTCTGAAACTTGCAAAATGGTCTACATCTGCATCTTCCATATGGTTTTATATACCAATATTACATTGAAAAAATATTTAAAGAAATCCTGGACCTGCTTTTTCTTTCATCTTACATACTTTATTATTTAATGAAATATCTCATTAGTTAGCATTTTTCCCTTGCCAAAATCTACAAACGAGTGTAAGCACAAAACCTGGGAATGCCAGACAATCTGGATGTCATTGTTTGAACATAGACTCTCCATCAGAATGGAATCAATGTAAACATCTGGATACGATCTGAAGTTATGGGGGGTGGTTGGGGGGGATGGACTCTCATAACTTGATAGCATCTAATCCACAGGAAAGGTAAGGTGGTAAGGCAAATGATTACTTTTCTCTGCTTTCATTTACACTAATGTCAACTAAAAACCATTCTAGCCCTGAAGAAAAGTAGTCTCATTTCACGTCATACGTTTCACTAGCCATGTTTCCATCCACCTATTTTTATGCACATTTTGGATATGTGCATTAAAAACCGGTTGATGGAAACGCCATGATGCGCATAAGTTTTAAAAATACAGTAGGATAACATAACTGAGTAGGATAAACTTTTTATTCGATAAGAAAAGATACGCGAATAAACTACAATGGTAACACTTTTACCGAACAAATTCTAGTATGCGCAATAAAAAAAGTCATGTGATTTTGTTATAAGAAATCATGTATTGATAAAAATATGTGTGAATGGACAAACCAGCAGACTGAGCAGACTGTAAAACATCTGAAATGTTGTTTTTGTCATTCCAAAACACCTTAACCGTTTCAGTATTAGTGTCTCACGCCTTGAAACGCCACCATGCGTTCATTGCAGGTCAGCATTTGTCTTCTAAAGCCTCCTTTCAACTGAACACGACAAACCCGAAGTCATTCATTTCCAATGGAGAGTAGTCCGGGAGCTGCGTGGAGTTCTGATCATCTCCGTATGTGGAAAATTCAGATCCGAATTGAGCTGCGGATTCGTTGAAATATTTTAACTCCTGTGACTAGACTGTTTGCGACTGGCCGAACGGATGTGATGTATTTTAGTGTTGTCCAAGCAGGTCCATGCGCGCGAGATGAGAAATACTATGGTTTTTTTTTTCTTTATTTTTTAATCAGAAAAAAGTCTATAGAAAAAATTTCTATTCATAAATGAAATATAATTTTTTATGTTGTCTCCACATTCCCTCCAAATTTTTTAGCGGTCTATGAGTTTTTAGTATTCAACATTCAACCATGGTGAACCCACAAAGAATAAAGGCTCTAGCTTTTGCACTCCTTTATTTCGGACACGGCGAGAACAGCTTCTCTCCCATGGTGCACAACAAAACTGAAAATTTTGTGTGACTGCCACAAGGGGGCGTATTCCGACAGTCGTGTCCAAATGTCGTGTGCAGTAGAAAGGCGGCTTGAGGCACAAGTAATTCATTAAATAAAGAAAAGATTCATGCAGCTTCTCCTACTGCAGCAAATTCCGTTTTTACTTTTATATTTGGCGCCAGTTAATCAGGAAGTGACGATTTTGTTCTCTGATTCATTGGACGGAAACGCTGCTTTAGTTGCATGTCTTTTATGCAATATTCCTGTTTTGCGCCTAAATTTATTTCACATCTTTGGATGGAAACATAACTACTGTTCATATTTTTGTTCATATTTTATTGAGGATTAAGGTGCGTTCACATTAGCAACATTTTGCAGCCAAAGAAATCATCTTTTACCAGCAATGACAAAGACATCTTGAGGATTTTCACAATTTTGTGTATTACATGAGTGTAACTGAGGGAGGCTTTCACTAAGGAGCGAATCCAAATGCAGATTTATTCAACAGAATGGTCAGGCAGGCAACGGTCAACAATCGGGTTCATCCAGATAATCCATCATTGTCGATGAACAGGCAAATGGTCAAAACCGGAGAAGGTAAGATGAACAAGGCTAGGAATAAATTACATAAAACACGACAAGGATCAAAGAACATGGCTAGACATAAAAATGAAACGCTTTGTAAAGTTACAGGTTCGTTTGACTAACAAGACAAACAAATAACTCTCAGCAATGTGTGTGAGCAATTGTGGTGTAAAAATAGTCTGTGTAATAAGTCCTTGAGCAGCTTCAGCTGTGAGTGTTTGCAATCAGACGGGATCAGGAACCGGTGTGTGTGTGTGGTGCATGCTGTGATTTGTAGTCCATATTGTGGCAGAGTTGTAGTTCTCCAGTGATCCGCAGAAGCTAGATCGCTGGTGACTGTAACAATCGCTGGTGACTGGAGACATCTGTAAAATCTAAGAATTTTACTTAAGGGTCTAAACTTATATAAGATTAGACCCTTATGTAAGGTCAACAACTTTGATCGGACAAACATGGATTACAAGTGACACGCAACTAATTTCAGTAAAAGCATTTCCATGTGTCAAAATAAAAGTAAAAACAAATACTTCTTTGTTCAAATATGCATTTTCATCACTGTTTGACATTTTCCTTACAGATGTTGAAACTAAACAACTGCACTAAATGATTCTGTGATTACTAAGATGCAAACAGCATGAATATTAAACGAAGAAAGAACCTTTTGTTTTATGATTGGTCGCAAGCTGACAAAGTATTTACTGTAATATTCTCACAGAAGCTCTTAACACTGATAAGAATTTCCTAAAAGTGATTCTCACCTGGTTCTTATTTAAAGATCCCGTGAAGTGATTTAAAATATGCATTTTTATTCGATGTTTGACATAATCTCAACTGAAACCCGAAGAGAGGGTTGGACATATTGTAGCTTCTTCGCTTTTTAAACAAAATAGCATTTTGCTTTATCACAGCTCTGCAGTGAGAGTGGTTGAGCACAAACGCATCAAATGAAAAGCAAATGAGAAGCGTCTTGAAGGAGGCGAGACATGTCAGATACTAGAGAGCATTTGATTGGTTATGATTTGATGAGAAACTGATGTATCAGGTAACATGAATAAAACCATTGACTCAATTAGGTGGAAGAGACAAATTACAAGCTTTACATGTTTATATCAGTTTTATATCTTCTAAACACTAATTTTGTCTGTTTTGGAGCACACTAGCTTATAGATATCTTAAAACCTAACAATACTAACATCTAAAAAACTTAATTTTCATTTCATGGGACCTTTAAATATGCTGACATTTGCTTAAAGCAAAGCATACAATGGCCTTCAAAAGATGATAAGGTCCTGTAAGAGCATCTGTGGTCAACAAATAAGTCAAGAAACTTGATTTAATGGAGTATATTATAAGTGTATCTCATTTTACAGTAACGAAATCAAGTGACAGTGATATAGTAGGGAGCAATCTGATCCTGGATCAGAGTCTGGTGTTAAATTTATACAGCAAGATCTGTATACAGTGGCTGAAATAAAGAAAAGAGCGCAAAAAGCACATCTAAAGCTGTTCTGAGTATAAAGTTACCAACTTGGACTCTAAAACTCTTCCCAAAACAACCAAACAACTCAATTACAGCTTCACTTTTAAGATGAGTGTACATTCTCTTCCAGATAATGAGACCTTAGTGATGGATAATGTGCTTTTCGAACGCTCTGGACTACCATTAAAGTTCAATTACATCGGATCTCGATTTTAATGCGCTAAATTCCTGAGTGTTGTGAAAACACCATGTGCTCAATCTGTCGTCTCCTTCGATACGCTGTCAAAAATTATCGAGTTCTCGGGCTTGCCATCATTCATAACACATGAGCGCACTGACATCAATTTGCGCCTGTAAATGCAACTTCCTTCCTTTTCAAAACAAAGACATTTGTTCATACTCAAAGCATATTTTTCTCAAAACAAATCCGTCTCGTGTCTTGACATGCGAAAACGATCTAGAATGCAGCAAAAGGTGTAAAACGCTCAGCGCTCATCTTGGTCACACGGTTTGCAGAGCTCTAGATCACTTCTTCCTGTCGTCTGGGAATTCCTGCCACCGATGTTTAATGTGGGGCCATGCAGCTAACGACTGTCACAAGTGCACATTCATTCCAGATGTATCACACCATATCAAAGCCAAGATCCACTAAGCAGCACTGCGGCCTGGGCGACGGGAATACCGATTAGATGCTTTATGGCATCTATAAAAAAACAAAAGAAAGAAATCTGAAATCTGAAAACAGCACTCTCTGCCTCTTAAAGGGGTCTTTCAGCTTCCACTGTAATCTTGTGGCTTCATTTTCGAAGGTAATCATGAGGGTTCCTCTGCTTAAAGAAAATATTTGCTATGCTTGGTCCATGAAAGTGAGATCAGCTCTCTGCATGCTGTCCAACATGGAGGTTTTTATGTCAGGGGAACACATGCGTGATGTGTTAAGTGATAAAGAACCAAGAACTTGTGAAGCTGTGGAAGGGTTAGATTCACTTCACCGACAGACCCTGGTGGCAAGCTTTTCTTTCTTCATATCAGTATCGTACCTCAAATGGAATCTCTCATGTCTTTTATTTTTTTGTGTGTGTGTTTTTTTTGTTAAACACCACAAAGGTTTATACCCTTGTATAAGTCAATTATTTAACTTTTACTTTTAAATGCCCATGTAATAATTCAGCAGACCCTTTTTCCCCAAACTCTGCAGAAATTAGAAGACATTATACGAAGGGATGGCCAATGTAGCCAAAATATCATCTTTTTTTTTTCCAGGAATATCACAATTCAGTATTTTATCACAATTCTTTCTGATGTTGAATTTACTAGGGCAGCGCAGTGGCTCAGTGGTTAGCACTGTCACCTCATAGCAAGAAGGTCACTGGATCGAGTCCTGGCTGGGCCATTTGGCATTTCTATGAGGAGTTTGCTTGTTCTCCCTTTGTTTGTGTGGGTTTCATCCGGGTGCTCCGGTTTCCTCCACAGTTCAAAGACATGTGCTATAGGTCAGTGTTTCTCAACCACGTTCCTGGAGGACCACCAGCTCTGCATATTTACATGTCTCCTTAGCCAAACACACCTGATTCTGATCATCAGTTCATTAGCAGAGACTGAAAGACCTGTAATGGGTGTGACAGACAATGGAGATATCCAAAACTTGCAGTGTTGGTGGTCCTCCAGGAACGTGGTTGAGAAACACTGCTATAGGTGAATTGAATAAACTAAATTGTCTGTAGTGTATGAGTGTGTGGGAGTGTATGGGTGTTTCCCAGTACTTGGTTGTGGCTGGAAGGGCATCCGCTGCGTAAAACAGATGCCGGAATAGTTTGCAGTTTATTCCGCTTTGGGGACCTCTGAAATAGAGACTAAGCCAAAGGAAATTTTACTATTCTGCAAGTTGTCAGAGTAGTATAATAATTCAATATTACATAATAATTTATAATAATTCAAGCAACATAATTCAGTTATTTTACAAACAAAGCCTTACAAGGTAGGGCCGCACAATATTGGAAAAATCTGACATTGCGATATTTTGTTTTTCTGTGATATATATTGAGACATACTGTATCTATATAATTCCGGAATTAATAATTTTTTTTTTTTCATATCATTCAGTATCGATAATTATTAAATATTTTTTAACAATACATTTAAGAATCTTAGGATTTTTTTAACCACTTAATTTTAATTTACCAATATCACTAAGGCAAATAGTTTTAATAGTCAAAAACAAAAATAATTAAACAAAAATTTCATCTCAAAATAAACAGAAGTGTTAAAGAGACTCAAACTTGATAAATAAAATGTTACAACGTGTGTGCAATGGTAAAGTGTAAATATTGAACAATCAAAGCAAAATATAATAAACATCTGTAAGGTGTGAATAATAATGATACAGTAAACCTCAAACTCTGTAAACAAAACAAATTATGATAATCAAATCTAAGCTTTCAAGTAAATGAACCAACCATCATTATTCAAATACAAATTGCAACATTACAAGTTGAATGACTACATTACCCCTATTCTAAAAAAAATCTTTCAGATGGGGAGCTAGTGGCTGGAATGCACAAGAAAAGAAACCAAAAAGCTACTCTGCCAACATCCTTACATCGTTTTTTTATTTACAATCTCCTCACTGCTGCGTTACGGCACTCATTTTCGCATGTGTTGTTATTCTGACCTGAAGTGACAAATGCAAGCTTCCTTTGCCATTTTCTATTCACTTTGCGCTCGCGCTCCCCTGATGTTTTTCGTAACTAGGCGACCATCAACCATTTTCTCAGAGGATGATGAATGGACAAACCATTGCTGCAGCTCTGATGCAAATCTATGGAGAAAAGTAAAAAACACTGCAGTGTTTGGATGCGCTGTGATTGTCTGTGGTAATTAGTCCACCGTTATTACTGAAATGTGTATATTCCACACAAAGTGTGAAGCAGATTGGTTAGTTCTACTTACATGAATCGTGGTGCATTCAGAAAAGTGCAGATGTTTTTCAACTAGGTGCGCCTGGAAAATGCGCATGTCATGTGTGTGCTGCTTGCACACCATGTGCGTGTCACTCCCATGTGTGCGTCGTGCAAGTCGCACGCCTCCACTGGAAATTAAAAATCATTGCATCCAAGGATCGCGCTCAGCAACTACATTTAAATAAAAATATAGCCTTCATACCAAACTTTTTTATCCTTATTGACAAGGGTGTTCGGTCAATAAATACCGATACCGATTTTATCGCCCAGCCATAATTGAATTGTAAAATTCTGACAAATACATCTGCCAGTTTTTTACCGTAAATGTGATGGATTTGTTTTATGGCCCGTTTCCACTGACTGGTACAGTACGGTACGGTACGGGTCACCTTTATCAGGCTTGCGTTTACACTACCAAGGGTATCCTTTTGGTGGGCGTGGTGTATGACAGAAAGTTTCAGTTGACGTCATTTTCGCTCAAATAAATGTCTACAGTAAAGTTGTACAGGTCGTTCACATATCATATGAGAAGCACTTCTCACAAAACAGATGCTTTATACATATAAATACTTGTGTATAAATGTTCATTACTAACTTTTATATGAACATGATTTGATTATAACTGCAGCTCAATGACGGTGCGAAATAGCCTACTGTAATGTCTGCAATTATATAAAATAAATAAATAAATGCAACATATATGAACACATACAGACCCTTGCAGTTTACGATATGTTACAATTACAGAAAAACTACACACAGCATACATTTAGTCCTTATTTAGGTTTAAAAACAACATGCGACATATCCCACAGTCAGTGCAAACCTCTCATCTTTGTCTGTAATCTTCACCAGCACATGTAACCTTTGTTAGAGAGTAATTCTGTCAGTCTAAAAGGCGATGATAAACATGGCAGTTTGTTCATGATTCAGGTTGCTGAAATAATTTGCTCAGGTGTTTTGTCGGGCTTCTCCTTTGTTTTTTCGCACTTCACTCTAGCGTTTGTTCTTTTCTTTTCTGAAAGGATCAGATGTCGGAGACACTTCAATAATTACACACACGTTATATCACCGCTCACACTTTTAGACAGCCTCGTAAAACAACAATAGGACACAGCAGATTTTGTTCTTCTTGGCTTTGTGGCTGTTCATCAAGACAACGACAAGGTTTGTTTGAGCTAGGGTAATCCATGGGTTGTTATTACAGTATATGCATATAGTATGACGATGTAATGTCTTGGTTGTGTATTCAAAACATGGCGGTTCCTTTGTTTTCTTTCTGACTAGCTCCACGAGCTCGTGACGTATCTCTGTAACCAATCAGCGTTCAGCTGCGCGTGTAGCTCCACGTTTTGTGACCCTTTCTCGTGTTTGGTACCCTTTCGAAAGGGTGCTGAAAAAGTGGTACGGTACGGTTTGGTACGCCTTTTGACAGTGAAAACGGCCATAAAAGCGTACTAACCGTACTGTACCGTACCACTCAGTGGAAATGGGCCTTTAGTTTGCACAGCAGTTCTGCATTATAATGAATTAAACAAGACAAATTATTTAAGCAATTATAAAAAAAAGTATTTATAAAAATCAATCACTGCATATTATATAAGTAATTATAAAATCAATTATTCACAGAGAAAGGCTGAAATAATGACTCTTTGACAAAAAATGGAAAAAATTGAAACATTTTGATGATGTACTCACACATCAAATCCCACTATCATGAGCATACAAAATCTGCCAAACAGCAAGAAACCGTGTACCAGTTAAATGGCCAACATCAAGTTCATTCACATGAGGAAACATTTAAATCATTTTGGTGTACGGCTTCACCGTATAACCACAACTGGCAACATCCACGAGGCCTGACCCTCAGCCTCACATAAAATGACATGTTTTGCGAGTTGAAAAACATGACCATGACAAACATTTCCAGACCCATGATTCTAACCAAAACGACATGGCATAATCAGCATTGACGAACATAATAAATCTAGAGCTCCATTTCATGTGAATGCGGATTGTGGCCAGCTTTTGTTTCCAGGATGACTGAGTCATCACTATCATATCCCATCTCTTACAGTATATCTGTCAGGATAAAGCCACAACTCATGTTCATCTTAACTACATGCGATTACACACATCAGAATTTCATTGTGATTTGTTTTCTTGACGAAAAAAAAAATGTCTTTGCTGTATTGTTTCACATAGTATAGCCATGGGAAGAAGAAAAAAAAGATCTGAATGAATGAATCAAACTATGGAGGATAAAAAGAGCTGTGATTGATGATGCTACCTTTAAAACATTGTCAGTGGTCCCAAACACGCTCTATTCATGGGTCTCTGCTGGGAGGCCTGGCTCAGAAGCCTAATCTTATTGTAAGTCACTCTGTACAGGCTGACACTGAGGCCAAGCAGAGGAGAGAAAGTAAAGAAGAAGAAAGAATGAGATGAGACGTGATGGATAGAGGTCTGTCCCAGAGCTGCAGATGGAGAAACCTTCCCACTGTCTTGTCTCCGTTCCTTTATTCCTCCTTCAAGTCAGGATAGCAACAGAAGCCAGCAACGACAACATCTTTCAACTTTTTACTGTTGTTCGACTTGGCCTTTGTGCAGATGTCAGATCTGTCAGAGTTGGAAAAACTGATATGTCTTTAATAGGGATGTTAAAAAAGAACGTGAAATAGAACATGAAGACTTGGAACCTTGAAATATTTAAACAGATAATAAGGAATCTATAAGCCTGAAGTCAATAAACTGCATCTGCAGAAATCATATCCTTTCTGTCTGTTTTGTTACTGTTACCAAGTTACATAGCACAAGATTATTTGCTGCACCCTGACTTAATATAAAATGTGCAGTGCCTTAAAAAACTGCCGGTATCACTATACTATTTCATATGAGAGTATTATATTATATAATACTATAGTATTAAGATTATTAGATGACTAAAGGTGTCCTGATGTCAGGAATATTACTAAGGCCATGTCCCATTTGCCTGAATGAAATGAAAACACATTTCTTTTGATTCTGATAAATATTTGACATGCTTGCATTTGATTTTATAATTAATATTTATGCAAAATACATTTCTAGATTAGAATTAACAGTTGTTGTCCTGTAGCTGAAGCCACATGAAAAGCACACCCTAAAAACCATGCAGACTTTCATGTTTCAAACCTACAAAATAGTGTTTCTTCCATGAATTCCACAAAAAAAGTTAATGATAAACAAGTTCTCATACTCATCTCGCACTCATCTTTTTTTTTTTTTGGGGGGGGGGGGGGGGGGGGGGGGTAATAATTCTGACTTCAACTGTATAGTTTTCTATGCGGTGTTGTCATCATCAACTTTATAATACCTATAATACCTACATACTCATTCTGCTTCAAGCTGCTTCCATGTTCTACTTTGCCGGCATTTAACCAACAAATGTAATAACTTAATCTGCAACAAAGTGATGTCATGCGCGTTGCTGTTTCTGTGTGAAGTCAAGAAAGTGGTCTAACTCTGTGCCACCACATAACTATAGATTCCTGACCAGGAGGTAATGTCCGATTCCAACAGAGTCTGAAAGCGCATGTTCAGGCCAGATTTCTGATCGCCATTGGATCTGGAAATCCCTACTTGTTTCTAGTCTAAATATCTACATTTCAAAGTGAAAACACAATTTGCTTTTTACTTACTCTACTGGTAGATAATTGTACCTATTTTAAGGAAAAACACTTCATTTTGACTTATTTCTTCTGAAGTTAAAATTACTTGATCTAAGAATTTTTAGATATATGGACCAGAATTTTTTTTTGCATTGTGATTGTTCAATTTGTGTACTGAATACTGGTAGACTCCCCAGAAAACAGTCATATAGTGCCAATCAAACTACCATGTGAATCGCAATATTTATCGCAGAAAAATAAAATATCGCAATATCAGTTTTTTCCAATATCGTGCAGCCCTAGTTCAATGCTTACTGCTTTATTTGAGACACAAATACTGTAGACAGTGGTGTGTCAATTGTAACAAAACTGTCATTTCTAAATGAATCAAGATCTAGAATCACAACATCAATGGCCAAAACTATTAATATATATCTTTTTTTTTCAACATCCCACATCTTCAATAGATAGAAGTTTAATTTATTTTCAATAGGACTTTAATTTCAAGCTCGTTGATACTGTGTGAATTATAGTAATACATAAAATGGTTGAGTGGATTTATTTTTCCTTACCTCAAACAGCTTGTGCACTAGAGGCATGAGGTAAGCACTAACTTTTACTTTTACCTCCAAATGCTGAGTCAGTGACAGCCATTTCATATCTCCACATAAAAAGCCATATTTAACAAATTAATGGCATGTTTAAGATTCACTCTGCTCTTGAACCTCCAACTCAGTTTTTATCTGTATGACTGCTTTATGCTTTTTGGCTTCCTCTCCTCACTAAAATGTGACATATCTATCAGCACAAAGAGTGCTTGTTATATATGAAATACACAGGAAAGGCCCTTCATAACCTCAGCGTATAAATCACGTAGCATTCAGCTCCTCAACACAAACAACGCTCACAATAGTTCCATCCTCAAGGACTGATCATAGACTTGACAGAGGATCACCACAACACGTCGCTTTTGGAGATTACCCAAGCTTGCCTCAACAAGAAGTGCCGTTTCTTTCCTATACAAGTCACTTTAGTCCAAATACTGGCAAAGCAGTGTTCATTCAGATGTAACACTGAGATGAGTGTTTTTAGCTAAATGAGAAAAAGGCACGGAGTTTGAGGACCGGCTGAGAAATATTCAGCACATGACTGCATTTTCTTCAGAAGGGCTTATTTATAAAATACGAGGAGAGGTTAAGGTGGATGACAAACCAAACAGCAGGGACTAATTCTTCTTATAGGAGGATACACTTGTAAGGATGGAATGTCCAACAAAGAAAATGTTGATTAAACAATGCTAAAAGAAGTCTACAATATAAATGAATGTGTCTGTTCAGGTTAAAATAAACCATCCCAAAAAAAAAAAGAAATAGCAAAATTGCAACGAATGTGTAAAGAGCAAACTTTTGGCATTCCACCATGACCCTTGCATTGCCAGTAACACGAGGCACCTTGTTCTGACCCAGCAAACTTCAACTTCATTTGCCCTCTGAGGAAAAAAAGATTCTTCTGCACTGCAGAGTCATCACAAGTAACCACACCAATTCACCAGTCAATGACACGCGCTGATGTCATAGTTCCAGGCCAAATATCTGAGAAACATCCACACCAATAAACTCAAATGATGTTGACTTTCGACACACACAAAAAGTAACACTCTGTTGATATAGGACTTTTTTTGTAACACACTGAGGAATAATTGCTGCCATGTTGTATTTGGAAGGCAAATTAACTCTGTTTTGGGGGGTTTTGCAGTTAGACTGTATACTGCAGGTCACATATAGAGTTCATTCCATAAAGCCCTTTATTGAGATTCTGGGTGAACTTACAGGATGATTAGCTCAGCAAATAAGCAGTGTACATTAATAGTGGGTTCAAACATCAGGAGAAAATTCCTCCATTTGTGATTTGTCCCATAAATTATAGACCTGTCATTATAGTTCATATAAAATTAATTAGATGTTTTATTATCTGCCTCTCCTTTGTATTTAAAGGTGCCTAAGAGTGTTTGATTCACTAAGTTATTTGTTCTCTAAAATCTACATAGCAGATGTGTGGCAAGTTCAAAAAATCTCCAGAAGATATTTTAAATGTTCATTCATAGCAGGGATGTTCAAACTCAGTCCTGAAGGGCAGGTGTCCTGCATATTTTAGTTCCAACCCCAATTAAGCACACCTGAACTAGCTAATCAAGCTCTTTCTAGGTATACTAGAAACTTCCAGACAGGTGTGTTGGAGCTAAACTATGCAGGACACCGGCCCTCCAGGATCGAAATTGGACACCCCTAATTTATACGGTTGGCCAGCAGTGCACAACACAACCACATTTCAAAAAGTAAAGCTTAATCTCACAACACAACAACAATAAATGTACTCTATAATAAAAATCTGGTTATCCCAAGGCATAGTAGAGTAAAAAGATCAGTATATGGAAATGGGCATACTGTAAGCCTCACTGTATCCTCGTTCTCATGTAAATTCCACATGTGTAAAACCCCGGTGGACAACGGGCCAATCGGAAGATAAAACAAACTGTGACAAGACTCACGGGTCATGCCCTCCTCATTTGCATGTATGCCTACTTTTGGTCATTCATCCGCACCCGACAAGCAGCCGCATCATCAAGAGCGCACCAACTCACATGCAGCTCTGAGATCATAAAAAAGCTCTGAAATCATTAATATGCACGCCTCAGGCTGCATTTGATAAGCCAAACGTTTTCTAGTTATACACAATGATCCATTTTCCTCCTCAGTTATCTTAAGTGTATATTTCACTTACTATGTATGTGGGACTTTTATTTTGAAAACGCGAGCACCAGATTGTTTACTATGCATTACTGGGCAACGACAGCAAGAGGCATGTTCAAAATTGCTTCAGAATGCAAAATGCAAAAGTTTCAGATTACACATTTATTCATCTCCACTCCGAAGAAGCATAAGGTATGTTTAGTTACTGTACATCTTTTGATAAATCGTGTTTACTGTCAAATTTAATGTGCATGTTTTAACAAACACATGTAGACAGCTAAATCGTGTCAAATCACTCAGCTCAACTGTCATATGTTAATGCAAAGGTTGATACTAAGTCCTCGCTGTTTTCTTTGACAAAATAGCTTCAAAAAACAATGGGACACATCTCCATCACTCTCTTTTGTCAAGTTTAATTATAATTTAGCCTTTATCCACAACAGCTCCGGTGAGCAAAATAGGTTAACGTTACTCTGATTGCGTTTATATTTGTCTGTGCTCTGCATATGTGTGTCTGTAAGAGCGGCATGTCAGAGCGGAGCTCATTAATAATAATAATAATAATTCCTTAAATTTATATAGCGTTTTTCTGGACCCTCAAACCGCTTAACACATTGGGGGAATCTCCTCATCCACCACCAGTGTGTAGCATCCACCTGGATGACGCGATGGCAGCCATATTTCAACCAGACTGCACACCACACACCAGCTGATTTATGGAGAGGAGGCAGAGTGATAAAGCCAATTATGATATGGGGATGATTAGGAGACCATGATGAACAAATGACAGTGGGCAAATTTGGCCAGGATGCCGGGGTTAATCCCCTACTCTTTTTATAAAAACATCCTGGGATTTTTAATGACCACAGAAAGTCGGGACCTCGGTTTAACATCTCATCCAAAAGACAGTGCTTACTGAACAGTATAGAGTCCCCATCAATATATTGAGGCGTTAGGACCCACACAGACAGCAGGTTAAGCGCCCCCTGCTGGTCTCACTAACACCCCTTCCGGCAGCAACCTAGCTTTCCCATGTGGTCTCCCATTCAGGTACTGACCGGGCTCAGCCCTGCTTAGCTTCAGTGGGCGATCATGTGAGAGTTGCAGAGAGCTAGCTGCTGCCCATTCAATATTCACGACACAAACCATATATCAGGGCTATTCAATTGGTGGCCCGCGGGCCAAACCCGGCCCCCAAGGCTATTTGTTCTGGCCCTCCAAATAGTGTGACCAAGACATCAAGAATAAATTTAGTTCAGTCAAAAAACGGCCGCTATAGTTATGAAGTGACGTGCGTCTGTTCAATACAGCATGAGCTACGCAGAGCGTGAGTCACCTGACAGTGGCAAGAGCAACCGAATACATTTAAATATGTTTGTAGAAATGTTTTTTTGTACAATGCACTGATATCGTTATTAGGGATGCAACGATTAACCAATTTCACTTTTAACTGCGCTTTAATTTGTCATGGTTAATTAATCGTAAAGGCTTCTCTAAGCCGCATTTCTGCATTTCTGTTCTGCCGCACGAAACGAAACTGCTGAACAAAGTTACGCCAAGTTCCCAACTGTGCGCTAGTTTAAAGTTCCGAGCTTGTCCACCGAAGCTAATACGCACGCACACTGTAATAACTATAGCCGCGGGCCGTTCCCATATCACGTCTTTCCCGCGCGCAAGTTTGTTATGTCATAAGAATGTATGCCAATATGCAGGCGCAAGTGGAGCAACGCGCTCGCGGCTGTCTGGGCGCACGCAGTAGAAAACATCTCATGCTGTAGCGGTGAGAGTTGTGCTTAGCTTTCAGTGCAATGTAAACAAAAGACATGTTAGACGAACTATTATTAAAATGATTATGTATGTATGAACGCAGATGATAACAACAGTTAATCTAAATATTGGCGCCGACCTTCATAACAATTATTATTATATTATTTTCTCCTGTTCCTCTCTATAAACACACATAATTAAATTGTGTAGCCCTATTAGCACAGAAAAACCTTCAGCATAAAAACTATTACTAAAAAAAATGCCTTTTAAAGGTTTTTTAATATTAGTTAGGGATGTCCAGATCTAAATCTAGCTAATATAAAGCTTAAATTTACATTAGACGTGATAACTGTGAAACACTGCTTATTCTTCACACTATATAATCGTACAACCAAAATCTATAATTGTTGCATCCATAACTGTTATGCAGTTCAAAACATCAGATATGAACGTATCTGAATGTAGAAGAAGCCTACTTAAGCAATACACTGATTTTGTTGAGCTGTGAAATACAACATTTGAATGTTTGTTAAAAAAACTTATTGTACAATGCAGTGATATTATATAGTTTCAAAATACAATATATTAACATTTTAATGTAGACAAATACAACGTGGGTGTCTAAAGGAGCAAAAATACATAATTGGCTCTTAAATGCAGTTGTGTCATCATTTATATTGCAAGTCATATCTCTCCGGCCCTTCGTTTGGGATGCTTTTCATGAACTGGCACCCGTGACAAACTAATTGAATAGCCCTGCCATATATAGTCAATCATGGACCTTCTGATTCTAGGAATATTTTATGGAGTAATGCAGGAGCTTATTAATCCGTTTCTGGAGATTTTAACTTACCAAAGCCATAGTATCAGAGAACAGAGATTTGACTTATTAAACCAATGCAACTACATTTCCAAAAGCAAACATCAAAACACAACACGAAAGAAATGCTATCTTCCACTAGGTGGCATTAAATCACGATTACTACATGAAGATTGAACAATTACTTCTTTTCTGGTTGAATGGCGAGTTACAGCAAAACAGTGATTACCTCTAGACGGCACAAAACATGTCACAATACATTGCTACCAAATGTGTTTTACCTCTGAGTATACCCATCTGCAACATCCGCGAAATGAACAAATACTATTGAGATGCACACGCAATTGCCCGTTTGTGGACCAACTGCCACCTAGTGGTTGGGAGCATTTCCGTTGTGTTTGCTTTCTGAAATTTCATTGTGTTGTGAGCTTAATATTTACTTTTGAAATGTTGCTGATTTGTGATCGTAATGTTGTTGTGTTGCGAGATTAATGTGTGCTTTTTGAAATGTTGTGTTATGACCCCTGAAATTACCCCTAGAATGAAAAGTTTGGTTTTGACCATATATAGAATGGTTATAAAAATTAATGATATCTGTTCTGGCACTCCATAACTCATGTCAGTGCATGTTCTCTCTCTCACTCTTTCAAACACACACATACACTTTTACAAGATTTCTGATCTCGTTGGACCTAACCGGTTAAAGAACAAACATGAAATAGGACTATTGCAAATCTGACCGCTCACTGATGATTAACAGCCAGAAATAAAAAGTATGTCATCATTTTCTCATTTCTCATGTCATTGAAGACTTCTACTTGGAGCACAAGTTCACAATTATTACTTTTCTTAATATCTCTCTCTCTCTCTCTCTCTCTGTTCATGCATTAAACATGTTGTTTTCAAGTGTTTCAAGAACTCACAATGCTTTATACAATTTTTTTTTTGTATGTGATATATATTTGTACAGTAGAAGTCAGAATTATTAGCCCCCCTTTTCATTTTTTTTCTTTTTTAAATATTTTCCAAATTATGTTTAACAGAGCAAAGAAATTTTCACAGTATGTCTGATAATATTTTTTTCTTCTGGAGAAAGTCTTATTCGTTTTATTTTGGCTAGAATAAAAGCAGTTTTTAAGTTTTTTTTAAAAACATTTTAAGGTCAAAATTATTAGCCCCTTTAAGCTATATTTTTTTTTTCAATAGTCTACAGAACAAACCATCATTATACAATAACTTGTCTAATTACCCTAACCTGCCTAGTTAAACTAATTAACCTAGTTAAGCCTTCAAATGTCACTTTAAGCTGTATAGAAGTGTCTTGAAAAATATCAAGTCAAATATTATGTACTGCCATCATGGCAAAGATAAAATAAATCAGTTACTAGAAATGAGTTAACATGTTTAGAAATGTGTTGAACAGAAATGGGGGGGGGGGGGCTAATAATTCAGGGGGGCTAATAATTATGATTTCAACTGTGTATATATATTAAAAGTTCAGGAACTACATGAGCGAGAATAAATGATGAAATAGGACTCCTCACATTTGACATTCTTTTAAAAACGAAATCTTTTTTTTTTTTAATTTTATGCTAGAAATCCCCTTTTCATCTTGGACTCATAATCATTTAAATATATTAATCTTGTCCTTAAAATAGCTCAGGACCAGTCAAACCAAACAGGGCTTGTAAAAGCGTTCTTTTGACCTTCCAGCTTTGATTAAATGGTTAGAAGATCCAGCATATCTGTCTGGATGTCTGCACCAGGCCAGTTTTGTCAGTATGTTGACAGTACTCAAGAGTCAGCAGGAAGCTTCAGAGTCATGTGAAATACTGACCAATCTTCACTGCCCTGGCCTTAAAAGGAGACCAGAACTGGCCCTCATTTCCTACATTAAATGTTTAATCTATTTACAGTAAAACACTATTACAGAACTAGAATGTTTTTGGCAGATACAAAAATAATAATTCAAAGAAAAAGATCATGCAAGAGGACAAGAAGGTCATACGGCAACAGGAAGAAGCTTTTTTTCTTGTGCTCTTTTGTAAAAGTGATCCATTTTCTGCTGTCTCTTTTAGGGCATTAAACTATCTTATTACTTTTTACATTGTCGATTATGTCACATAATACAAGAGTGTAATGGAGCAGCTAAAACATGCTGTCGGCCCCTTAATCTTGCTGTATAGTAATATTCAGATGATCACTCTCAAATAATGTACACCAAAACCCCTATCATCTTTCTAAAATAAATCTGTTTTGGATTTATATGTGCAACTCATGTGGATAAACGAAAAAAAGCAGTAAATATGTTTCTTAATTCCTGAACTAAGAAAACTGGATTTTAAATATTTGATGAAGACTTCCAGTGAATGACTTCCTATGAAGATGACCTTCCAGACTACAGAAACGGACCTCTTCATCACTTCTAACTGTGTTTTGGTTTCAAACTGAGGTCTTGGACCGTATTACAAATCAAGTAAGTCAGCGTGTGTGACGTTATGAGCCAGAAGTAATTGACAGTTGTATAATAAAATTGATAAACAAAAAAAGAGAAGATGTAAAGCCACACATGCAGTGACTGCAAGTCACTTGTCATTATACAAGATGCTGGGATTGTTTGCAGTTGGTTGGCGAACAGTACATATTTTTTCAATCAACATCATTATTAAAATATTAGTAATAAGAGTGTCAAAGACGAGATGTCTCCTTTGGTGTTGGAATCAAAGGATATCCACTAAAGGATTTTATCTGCACAAGGATATATTTTAACTGATTTCTTTGTATCAAAAATTATATTACTTTAATTGTACTTAAATATTATTGAAACATATTGTGAAAAGTAGGAGTACGTTTGTTTGCTTATGAAAAAACTAAATATGCTCGAAAGCCTGTTTTGACCCATTGATATTGACTAAAAATGTATATACAGTAGAAACCAGAAGTGTACATACACTGTATAAAAAGGCACATAACCATTTTTAAAAAGTCAGATGTTAATGTGACTAAACTTTTTCTCTTTTAGGTAAGTTAGGATTATCAAATATCCAATTATCAAATTATCATCTTAATAGCAGAATAATAAAGAGAGATATTGTTTGAGAAATTGTTATAACTTTTCTTGAAAGTCAAGTTCACATACAATAGGATTAGTATGCCTCTAAAAAAGCTCAGATGATGGTGTCAAGGTTTTGGAAGTTTCTGATTGGCTAATTGACAACATTTGAGTTAATTGGAGGCACAACTGTAGAATAGTATTTAAGGAAAACCTCAAACACACTGCTTCCTTGTGTGACAACATGGGAAAATCAACAAAAAAGCCAGATTACAATTTGCAAAATCACACTGGGTAAAAGAATATTTTTTGGAGACATGTCCTGTGGTCTGATAGAACTAAGATTGAACAGTTTGGCCATAATGACCAGTGTTACATTTGGAGGACAAAGGAGAAAGCTTACAAGCTTAAGAACACCATCCCAACTTTGAAGTATGGGGGTGGAAGCATCATGTTGTGGGGCTGTTTTGCTGCAGGAGGGACTGGTCCACTTCACAGCATAGATGAACATTATGTAGAAATACTGAAGCAACATCTGAAGACATCAGACAGGAAATTAAAACTTGGCCTCAAATGGGTCTTCCAAACAGACCATGACCCTAAGCATACTGCCAAATTAGTTAAAATGTGCTTTAAATATGAGTGAATGTTTTGGAGTGGCCATCACAAAGCCCCGGACTCAATCCTATAGAAAATTTGTTAAATAAAAGCTTGTGCAAGCAAGACAGCCAACAAATCCGACTCAGTTACACCAATTCTGTCATGAGGAATGGGCCAAAATTCCTTCAAACTATTGTGAGAAGCTTTTGGAAGGATACCCAAAACATTTGACCAAAGTTATACAATTTAAAAGCAAAGCTAAAAAAAATACCAAGAAAATGTATGTAAACTTTTGACTGTCTAGAAATTAATAAAAAAATACTCAAAAAAAATTCTCTCATTATTCTGGCATTTAGCAAATGTAAATGATTTAGGTAATTCTAACGGACCTAAAATACTAAACGTTTAGTATGATTTGCCATCAGACATTAAAAAAAAAATGGTTATGTTCCTTTTTTTAGTGTATGTAAACTTCTAGTTTCAACTGTATGCTGTTTAAAATATCGGTAAATTGACTAATTGTAATTTTACGTATTTTAAAATTCATGTTCTTTTTTCACCATCTATTTAGGCTTTTAAATTGCATTATGGGACCTTGGTCTTTTTTCCAACAACTTTTAACCTTGAAACATTTACAAATTTGACTTTTATAAACATTTTTAATAGTTTAAAGTGATATATTGTCTGGGTTGGTGTTGTTTATTACACTGCAAAAACCTGCTAATAAGCTGAAAGTACATTTTCTTTTATTTTACAAAGATAGTTCTCTATATATTAATTCTTGAACAATATATTGTCTCAAACTACTAAAATGTCAATAAAAAAAATTTTGTTAAACTGCAGAGTTGAATTTTCAACATCAAAAGTCGACAGAGCAGAGATCGACATATCATAATGCAATTCACAACTGTAAGCAAAGGGAAAACACAAAAAAAACGGAAACTGTTAATTGACAGATATTTTTTACAGTGTACTTTGTTTTGTTTTTCATTTTTCTAAATCATATAATTTCTTAAGATGATTTTAAGAATGATAGTTAGTTGATGACCTCATGCATGGGCGATAAACCACATTTTCCTAGCTTGATAAAATTGCACTCCCTTAACTCTACGTTTTCCTATACTTCATTCATTCATAGATTCATTTTCTTTTCGGCTTAGTCCTTTTATTAATCTGGGGTCGCCACAGCGGAATGAACCGCCAACTAATCCAGCATATATGTTTTACGCAGATGCCCTTCCAGCTGCAACCCATCACTGGGAAACACTCATACACTCTTCAATTACACTACGGCCAATTTGGCTTATTCAATTCACCTATACTGCATGTCTTTGGACTGTTGGGGAAACCGGAGCACCCGGAGGAAACCCCCGCGAACACGGAGAACATGCCAACTCCACACAGAAATGCCAACTGGCCCAGTCGGGGCTCAAATCAGTGACCTTCTTGCTGTGAGGCGATCATGCTACCCAAAGCGCCACCGTGATGCCTTTCCTTTATTTAAAAATGTATAAAAATAACTTTTGAAACGTTTCTAAAAATGTGACCATTGACATGTTTTGTTGTTGTTGTTGTTCAAGTCTCTATAGAATGGGTTATTAAGGTTATGTATCAACTTTAAAAGTTGCGGATCCACCAACTTTATTGACCCTTGAAATTTTATTCTGACATCTTACATCTAAAATAAATCAGATTACTTATGCGGTCTAATATAATCATGGAAACATCTGGAGAACGGAATGAAACTATCTGAATTAATAGTTTAATAAAACAAGCTTATTAAAACCCTAAAAGCATCACACATTTGCCAAGAAACACTGTAATGCTTGTTGCAAGCAAATGGAAATTCATGGCAGAATCCAAATATTACTAAATTAAGGCTGACCAATAAAGGCCAGAAGGTCAACTGCATAATAATAATAACAACAATAAAAAAAAGTCCAGTTTTTTGGATTAAATATTTGGGCATCAACAATTCCTTTAATTCTTCACTGATGCTGCCTCTATTCACAAAAATGGCTATAATATTGCCAATTTTAAGAAAAAGCCGACATTACATCATAGCTATATTTTGCTAGAAGCAATGTGACAAAACTTTTAAGTCACTCCAAACCTTCTGGAAGAATTTTGTGGTCTGATTAGTCCAAGGTTGAGTCGATTCTAAAGCAAAAGAGAATGCTTGGCCCAAACCAAATGTGGACCAAGACCAAGGCATCACCATCCCTTCCATCAAGTCAGGTTGAGGAAGTATTGTGCTCTAGGGCACTGAAAGCCTTGTTGGCATCAAGAGCCACTTGGACAGAGCCAAGCACAGGTAAATACTGTTGGAGTGAGTAGCTGTTTGACTCAGTCAAAGATCTGCATTTAGAATGAAGATTCATTTTCCAGTGCAACAATAATTAGGAGCACACAGCTATAAAAGGATTGCTTGGAAAAAAGAAGGTAGTAGTTCTGGAATGACCCAGTTGAAGCCCAGACTATGGAACGATCAGGAAAGTATATTGTGCAAATGCTAATTTTGTACAGCTTAAAATCCCAGTACACAAAGATCATAGAAAACTCCCAAATCTTACAGTGTTCTTGAATAAAAAACAATAATGATGTATGACAATACATTTTGAATATAAACTACTTAAAAATCTAC
The DNA here is from genome assembly GCA_903798195.1 of Danio kyathit. Taxonomy (NCBI): domain Eukaryota; kingdom Metazoa; phylum Chordata; class Actinopteri; order Cypriniformes; family Danionidae; genus Danio; species Danio kyathit. The sequence continues at coordinate 29,976,419 of LR812524.1, read as the reverse complement.
TTGTTGTCTGTGTGTCTGTGACGTGCTTCATCATCACCAAATACAAACATCAAAAGTAAAACCACAAACAAAGAATTAACATAAAAGTATATTTTAAATATTTAAATACACTCACCGGCCACTTTATTAGGTTCATGCTACTAGAAACGGGTTGGACCCCCTTTAGCCTTTAGAACTGCCTTAATCCTTTGTGGCATAGATTCAACAAGGTACTGGAAATATTCCTCAGAGATTTTGGTCCATATTGACATAACATTATGCAAATCTCCATTAACATCATGGTGCTTTATTGGATTGAAATCTAGTGACTGGAGGCCATTTGAGTACAGTGAACTCATTGTCATGTTCAAGAAACGAGTCTGAGATGATTGGAGCTTTATGATATGGCGCGTTATCCTGCTGGAAGTAGCCATCAGAGAATGGGCACACTGTGGTCACACATGGTCAGCAACAATACTCAGGTAGGCTGTGGCACTGATACTATGCTTAATTGGTACTAATGGGCCCAAAGTGTGCCAAGAAAATATCCCCCACACCATTAAACCACCACCAGCAGCCTGAACTGTTGATACAAGGCAGAATGGACTCATGTTTTCATGTTGATGATGCCTATTTTTGACCCTATCATCCGAATGTCGCAGCAGAAATCGAGACTCATCAGACCAGGCAACGTTTTTCCAATCTTCTATTGTCCAATTTTGGTGTGAATTGTAGCCTCAGTTTCGTGCTGTAGCTCATCCGCCTCAAGGTTTGACGTGTTGTGCATTTAGAGATGCTCTTCTGCATACTTCAGTTGTAACGAGTGGTTATTTGAGTTACTGTTGCCTTTCTATCAGCTTGAACCAGTCCGGCCATTCTCCTCTGACCTCTGGCATCAACAAGGCATTTGCGCCCACAGAACTGCCGCTCACTGGATATTTCACTGGATATTTTCTCTTTTTCTGAGCATTCTCTGTAAACCCTAGCAATGATTGTGCGTGAAAATCCCAGTAGATCAGCAGTTTCTGAAATACTCAGACCAGCCCATCTGTCATCAACAACCATGCCACTTTCAAAGACCACTTAAATCACCTTTCTTCCTCATTCTGATGCTCGGTTTGAACTGCAGCAGATCGTCTTGACCATGTCTACATGCATTATGCATCAAGTTTCTGCCATGTGATTGGACGATTAGAAATTTGCGTAAACGAGCAGTTGGACATATATACCTAATAAAGTGGCCGGTGAGAGTACACAATGTGTTTAATGACATTTTAATGAAGTGTGACATCAATATGAAAACTAATTTTAATATATAGGGGCCTATTCAGATTTACACAGATACCTCTATATTGAGAGAGAAGTTGTTTTGGTTTTTGTTTAGGCGTAAGAAGTCTGAAATACCTGAGCAGTGATAATAAACATACAATTGCCTCAGTGAGAAATATATATATACATAAACATATAAAATGTTTACAATTTATTTTCAGGCTGCATGATATTGGAAACTGGGTTATGCATAAAATATAATAAACAAATTACAAGCATAGACAATACAGAGGGTTTCTGGGAAGTCTAACAGTATTCGGCTACAGAAATAGAATGAATGATCAAATGTAAAGTAATACTGATTTCATTCTATAAACAATTCAATAAAATGATTTTATTAAAGTGACAGACACAACATTTCTTGAGTATGAATGTCTTTATCTCTCTTGAAATGCTCACACTGTCACAGGCCTTAAAATCACATGCATATGATAAAAGTTTACTCCAACATGGTTAAAATAAATCCACAAATCTCATGCATTCTGAACTATCGCGACTATTGCAGATGCACATAATGTGATTTCAATGCTGAAATGATATACTGCGCAGCCACAATTTATTTTCCAAACTTTAAATTCACATTTGAATATTTATGTTTACACAAAAACATCCTAAACTGATTATAAATCTTTATTCTGTTGAACACAAAAGAAGAAATTTTGAAGAAAGCAGAAATCCTGTAAACATTTACTTCCACAGTAGGAAAAATAAATAGTGTGTAAGTCTATGGTTACAGGTTTTCAGTTTTCCTTCAAAATATCTTCTTTTGTGCTTAACAGAAAAAGGAACTCAAACAGGTCTGGAAAGTGAAGAGTGAGGAAATGATGACTACATTTTCTAATTTTTTTTCACCAGAGACAACCTTTCGTATTCATTTCCAAAATAAAACAAGCCTTTAAAACAAACATGGGAGAGCCTTAATATCTGTAAAACAAAGATTCTTGCAGATGAACTCCAGAGGAGGCTTGTTGGACTCTACAGCAGACCAGCACCGTAACTCTATCAGCTCTCAAATGAGAGTCTATGAAACAGAGACCATGCAGTTTCAGTTACTGCTCGCCAAACTCCTGTTCTAGGAAACACTGACGCTGCATGCTTTAGCAAAAGAAGGGAGAAAGATTGAGGGCCCGTTCAAATGATTCGTTCTCACTCCTATGTTTAGTTGAGGAGGCAAGACGCAGACTAAATCAATCAGGCTGAACCCTACAAAGACTGAGACCGGGCAGAGACCACGAAAAGCAGCCAAGAGCCTACAATTCCCACCATCAGTTTCAACCAAGAGGTCACAACAACGATCAACCCAAAATCAGTAAAAAGGTGTAAAAGGTGATTGTCTTCAGAAACAATTTTTGTTACGCTGGTTGAAAAATCTCTTCACATTCTTATAGCAATCATTAAATTAAGTGGTTCATGTGCATTTATGTGTGTTTTTATATTCTGTGGAAGGTTTAGGACCAAGATAAGTCAAATCAAAGTAAATCAAAACATGGTTAGGATTAGAAATTATATTATTAGCAAACACTCTAGAACAGCGGTTCCCAACAGGGGGGTCCCAGCAAGCTCTGTGGGGGATCGTGTCATATTTTTAAAATATTTTAGCAGTAGATAATTAGGAGAATGATCATGTTGCCTTAGTTCATTTTATCTCCTGGCTGACCAAAAAATGGACAAATTTTTAATTCGTCCTCCACGAAAAAGGCAGAGTCTCACTGATTCATCTTCAGCAGTGCTAATGACCCAAGCATACTGGACCCAGGTGAGGAAGCGGCAAACATTTCGGGCCACAGCGCTAGCAACACTGGAAACAGGAAATGCAGGAAATACCAAGATAGTTACCTGAACTATGGTTTTATTCCATTTTCTCGAAGCAGAGTCCCTGACCCAGCCACAGTGTATATTATCTGCGGCAAAGTTCTTGCTAACGAATGCATGAGGCAGTCCAAAATTAATAAGACATTTACAGTCGACTCATCCCCAATACCATGACAAGCCCAGAGCATTTTTTGAGCGCAAGGCAAAAGAATTGACACATTCTTTTTGACACCCAAAATGAGACGAGGGATGTCACAGCTACTGAGAAGAAACTTTTAAAAACATGGCAACTAATTGGCAACTAATATAGGGCCAATTTAAAGGCCAAGGCCTTATGTTTTTCAGTTACAAATGGCCTTCTGATGTTTTGTTTTCATATTTTACATTAGGCTACTGTATTATTCTAGATATAGTAATAAACATACCGTTTGTTTGAAAACAACATTTTTTTTTGTTATTCTTACTGCAAACTTATATGAGCGATAATATTATTAAATGTTGAGGGGGGCCTTACAATATTTTCTGGGGGAAACGAGGGTCTCAGGAAAAATAAGGTTGGGAACCACTGCTCTAGAATATACAAGATATGTCACTCGTATACTGTAGTTCTGAATAGGGAACAGCGTAACCGTCAATATGGCGAATGAAGCTCCGTCTACTAGTAAGGAAGCTTATCATTGATCATTATAGACTGAGTTTTCTCCGGTGGAGAAGCTCGTACCAGACGTGTTTTTACAACAGTTTTTTGGTCAACAAACACACTGGAATCTCAGCATATACTTGCTTCATATACATAAACCTTGAAATCTGCACATTTAAATGAACCAACTACGCTTGAAAACAAAAGTTTTTTGGTTTCGTAATCTGTATTAAACAAACGCAAGGTACAGTCCGTCCTGTCAAACACACATCACATGACAGCAACTACTCAAACGCTCACAAATTAAACAAAGAGTCGCTGTCATTTCTGGAGGAGATTCACCATTAAGACCAAGTTGTGAATTACTTCAGAAGACCAGCACAATCTGACAAAGCATCATTCAGAAGATGATAATGTGTAGAACGACCAATAAAGAGGTTGGTGTCGTGATCTCGTTCTTTTCGAGTGCACATGTGCACTAGCTTGGGCAACCTAAAAAAAATGCAGATTTTGTTTGATTTGGAATTTATAAATGGAATATATGAGACGGTTGTTGTTTAATTTTATTGTTGATTTCAAACATCTAATGTAATTATAAACTTGGCAAACAGTTTTGGAGAATTTGATGTTTCCTCATTCAGACAGAATGGCCGATACAATCTTGAGGTACTCCAACATTTGTTAGAATAGCATATGGCATTGTTTTGTTCAGTTTGACTCTCTGAACTCTGTTAGTAAGAAATTAGATGAACTAGATTAATACCCAACTGTACAAGTTTTGAAGCTAATATGTACACTTTTATGGTGTTGAACACTGACGAGAACTCTAAAAACAAAGTTCTTATGGTCGTATTGGATTTGTCTAATTGTTTAGAGATGATGTGCGCTACAAAAACAGCATCTACCATACTTTTTTTGTAGGCACGAGTTTATTTTCAACCATTTTAACCAAATGATAGAGTAACAATCTCTCAAAACAACATCATCAACAACCTACCTTCTTTTTTTAAGTTTGGTACTGTAATTACTAATTAGGGGCGGCATGGTGGATCAGTGGTTGCCACTGTCACTTCACAGCAAGAAGGTCGATGGTTCGAGCTCCGGCTGGGTCAGTTGGCGTTTCTGTGTAGAGTTTGCATGTGCTCCCCATGTTCGCATGGGTTTCCTCTGGGTGCTCTGGTTAAAATCTCCTATTGCACCTTTAAGCTATGTAAAACCATCATAATTAAGCTCAGGACACACTGGTAAATGAATACATGCATCCATGTCAGTTTAATAGAAGAATCAAATGTAACCTTTGAAACATTTGGAGTCTGTTTTGTGTTTTCACCAAGCTGCCGATTGCTAAAGCAGACAGGAAAGAGTAGTGACACTGGAAGTGGTCCACAGTAATTACACTGCCCCCTGAAAAAGCATTGTGGGCAACCTTCACTGTGCCAACAAAAGCAACAGGGAGGAGGTGAACTTGCATCAGGGTTTCTTTTTTTAGACACAAGTTGCACAGACACAGAGCTGACTTCAACCCAAATGTTTATCCATTAGGGTCATGTGGATTTCTTTTTTTTTTCTTTGCAAGTTTTCGATTCACTTTCCTTAAAGCTGCTCTTCTTATGTACACTAAAGAAAAGCTTGAGACCTTTAATTGTTCCAGCAATTAGTCAACATGATCTTTGTCACAACATACAAAGAAGCTAGACAGACTAATTAGCCATACACCCATAAATAATACACACTTTTTGAGATTCATCTAACAGGTTTGAAAATTAAAATCTATCTTTTGCACTGCCTGTCAAAAATGTTGTTGTTTATATAAAAATTGTTGTTTATATATAAAAATTGCATGTTTAAATTTTTGGTCAGTTTACTTTGAGGTCATTTTTGTTTATTTAAATGAGTAGAAGCTACAAGTAGGCGTGGCCAACCATTGCCATTTTGTTCGCGCGTCCTCCCCGACCGGGGGTGACCAAATAAGGGCAAAGAGGCAGAACGTTAGCGAAGCTACAGACGCCTGCTAGCATTTTGCTTAGACAGGCTTTTCTTTGGGAGAAACTCTTAATACTTCATTACCTGCGACTCGTTTGTGTTCTGACCACATGTGCTTGGTTGTATACTATATCAATAAAGTGTTTAGTCTTTTAAAAACTCTGTTGTAACACATTGAATCACTAAAAAAAAATTTTATGACATTTTTCTACAGGAGGAAAACGCAAATTAATTCCAAACACTTAAAATATAGTCTGTGTTAGTAAATGCAAGGTTATTTATGAAATCCAGGCATAACACTGTATGACAACGTTTCAGATGACTATTCAGTTCTATAGCCTACAGCTAATCAATCTTTCAGATTCTGGAGTGCATCACAGTTGTAAAGAAAAAATATAAATGATAATTTTTTTAGAGATTCACTCACCCGGGAAATGGAGGCCACGTAAATGGTTTGTGAGCACAATTAAGTGCACACAGCATGCCATATCATCTGATAATTGTAAGAAATAATTCCAAAAGACAACTGACTGTGTAAAGCCACATAAAACAAAACAAAGCAAAAATACGATGCATATGCCGAGTTCAGCGGCTAATCAGCCGGAATCAGCTGAGGTGAAGTGACAGCGACCAGCGAGACCTAGCTGTGACTCAAGTGGCTACGCCCTTAATTATGCAGACTTAATATAACTTAATAAAAACTAAATGTATGAGTTCTAAAAAAATTCACCCCCCTCACAGTTGTCATGAAGGGTAATATTAGCTATAAGAATCAAAATCTTTCTTTGAACCAGGCTGTAAACACCTTTTTTTCTGCTGTAAAGTTGGCCATTTTAACAGTGGGCTCAATAGAAATTTGCTCTATTATGGAGCCAGGACTAGCCGCTTAGGAAGAACACATTAAACTGCTCAAAAGTGAGTTAGAAAGTCTTTTCAACAACAAAAAATAATAACAGCATATTAACCAATTATTATGACCAATAAACAGTGAATTTGAAAATAACAAATGTGGTGGGTTTTTTTTTTTTAGCTTTTGTTTATTATACATTTGAGGTAATAAATAAATAAATAAATAAATAAATAAATAAATAAATAAATAAATAAATAAATAAATAAAAAAGCTACTGATTTTACTGCACAGTCCTTAATATCAAAAGAATGTCTTTTTTCTTACTTGATAACACTGTGTTTGCTTCAAAGGTAAAACTACAATTATTATAGAGATTTTGCTCAATTCTTTACCATCAATCTGTCCTCCTGTTCTCTTCAGATGATTAGTTAGTATCTTTTTAATAAACAAAACCTGTTATTGATAAAAGTCAACATTAAATCTTGACAAAATAACCATGCAAAAAATGCATCATAGTTTCCACAATATATCAATCACATACAAAAAAAAAGAGTATGAAATGTTTCTTGAGCAATAAAATCCTCACTTTCTGAAGAATCATATGACACTTTAAATATATACACCAAGAAAATAATTATTTGAAATGCTAATTAAATATTACAATATTACTCTTCTTGCAGTATTTTTGATTAAATATAGACTTAGCAAGCAAAAAAAATATCTTTTAAAAACATTTTCAAAACCTTGCTTCTTGCTTTTTAAAAAGTCTGCTTCTTGACTTTTAAAAGAGGTAAAGTGACTTTGAATGTTATATTTTTTGACAGAGAAGAACATTTAAACATTGGACTTCATTAGTCAGTGTAATAAAAACAATAACTCCAGCTCAGGTTTATTTAGATTTATAAATTGCTGTAACCCTGACAAGTCAAACTAAAGCAGCGCCACTCTTTAGTGATGTCAGCGCAGCTGATTATTTTAAGAAAATATTGTATTTCAGCAAACCGATCTCAGCAGATAAAATATCTCACATCATAAAAAAATACTAATTATATATCTATCCGTTTTCACCACTCCAGCATTAAAAGGTTGGAAAGGCAGTGTGGGAAAAGTTAAAAGCAGCTGTGACATTCAGATGAGGTCACAGACGACTGACCTGTGCTCAGTCTACTCCATGTGACTTCGACTACATCACATACTATGTAATTCCTCCATGTTCTCACATTCCAACCCAAATAGATTCACCACAATGATGTGATGTCTCTGTGCACTGTTTAGAAAATAAGTTTGAAACATCGCATTGGGAAGAAGTTTAAAAACGTGATAGACCAGGTGAGAGTGTGTTTCCAAGTACCGTTCCACATTTTCCACTTTAACCCCAGTTTTGGAGAAAAAAAAATGCTCCTTTTAAAGCCAATGACATCATATGTAGTTTAGCAAGAGAGCAGCGTGACAAAGTAAAACCAACCTGACCACAAATTAGACGTTATTCATAGAAAAACATGTGAATGTTCAGCCAGAGCTGTCACATATAGGCTACTGCGCTTTTCACTCACCGTTTTGTTCATCTAGCTCATTGCCGATTTCTTGACCCATCTGTTTTTGTCTACTTAAGACTGATGCCAGAGCATCCAGGCCAGCATCCTGGGCTAAAGAGCAAGACACAAAAGAGGGCAGAGACATATTCAGACAAAATATGTACATCACACAAAAACAAAAGGGCAAAGAATTATGAATGTATGAATGACAGTGAAGTGACACAACTGATGCAGACATGTGATAATGACAACATGGTTGTCCTACGTCCAACTGTACTACATGCACATCCCATTCATAATGCTCATATTTACACTGCAGAAACAGAAGTTAATTTTGACAGTTGGTAATACTATTTTTAACAAAAATAAATTCAATAAATATTTTTAAAAATATGTTATTTATAATAATAATAATAATATTAATAATATTTCCTTACATTTATATAAAGCTTTTCTGGACATTCAAAGCGCTTTACACATTTTTGGGGGGAATCTCCTCATCCACCACCAGTGTGCAGCATCAACCTGAATGACGCAACGGCAGCCATATTGCGCCAGACTGCACACCACACACCAGCTGATTGGTGGAGAGGAGACAGAGGCTGTTTCTCAATTCCAAGAACGCAGAGAACGGACTTGCGTTCTTGTGGAGACCGGTCTTGCCAGGTCACCTCAGAAGAACGAACTCGGGAGACCGCGAGAACAGAGAACGCGTCCTGTGAGAAATGAGATGCTGCGTTCTTCCCTGGTTCTTCCTTGTGGTCACATGACCTTCACGTGTGTTTAACTGAAAATCATTTATACATTACAGCATTCATACAGCGATTTATAGTTTTTCCCCTTTTCACAGTACATACTATGCATGAAGACTATACAAATATACGTTGCACAATAGAAATAAAAAAAATATATGAATTTCATAAAATAAACACCCTTAATGTGTTTATGTCTTTATAAAGATTTCCATGGTGATGTTTACTTTCAGGCGACGCAGTGGCGCAGTAGGTAGTGCTGTTGCCTCACAACAAAAAGGTCGCTGGTTCGAGCCTCGGCTGGGTCACTTGGCATTTCTGCCAAAGGATCCATGAACTGCCAAGGATTGAATCCGCAACCCATTTGTCAACAAATCAGGTAAATACAGCATGTCTGTGCAAGAAGATCAACTGCTGGAGATTGTAAATGGTGGCGACCTTTTAAGGGCCATTCGCATATCGCATCTTTTCTAGAGTTCTCGCAAGTTTGTCATTTCCAATGGAGGTGGGCGATTTGTGCATGCAAGCGCATTGACGTGCTCGCACCTTTCAGACACACATGACAGCTACAAGCACACCGCGAGTCACGTGACAAGAACTGACTGATCAGCTTCATACTTTGTATGAAATTTACACATTTCGGTAGACTGATTAACTCAGACAAACACAGAGCACCCAGAGCTTTGTAATTTTCTCCACAAATAAAACTTGTATCAGAGTGACAGTAATGTTTTGTCAGCTTGTCAAACTCTGAGAAAACTGCTGATGGTTGTTTAGCATGGTTGTAGTGCGTGGTAAAATTGTCAAGCGTTGATTGGTCTGTGGTGATAAAAAGGTTGGAGACCACTGCAGTATAGAGTCCCCCTCAATATCCTGGGGTGTTAGGACCCACACAGATCGCAGGTTGAGCACCCCCTGCTGAACTCACTAACAGCACTTACAGCTGCAACCTAGCTTTGCCCTGTGGTCTCTTAACAAGTACTAACCAGGTGCAGCCTTGCTTAGCTTCAGTGGGCGACCATGTGAGAGTTGCAGAGAGCTAGCTGCCGGCTAATAATAATTATCATAATAATAATTACAGTTCTTTATTATACTAAAAGCAGACGAAATACACAAAAAAAAATAAATACATGTTTTTACAGAAATGTTCAATAAAGAAATTGAGAAAGCAAATGAAATCAAAACTGCAAGCGATTCGCTTTTTCCTTCCTCACAAAATAATTCTCTTTGTGAATCTGACTGCTCAATCACAATACATCAGTAAACAGAACTGAATTCGGAGTGTTTGTCTGAGAGAGACATCTTTCAGTGCACACTGATTGATTGTCAGCACCCTTCGTTTTGAATTACTGTTACCCCTATTTTATCTTTAATTAATGACAACCCCCTTTTTAACCGCGGATAGCTTTTTATATATATACCTTATACATAAACACATGCCAACGGCTATCACTGTGCAGCTCTCACATAGTCACCCACTGAAACTAAGCGGGGTTGAGCCTGGTTAGTATACTTGAGACCACAGGGGGGAAGTAGAGCAGCTTTTCCACTATTGGGTTGAATGGTTCTCTTTGCTTAACCTCTCATTCCATGCCGAACGTAAACAATGATATGAACGATTATTAGCTATATCTATTTTTTTTTATAACAAAATAGCGTGCTTCCTCTTAGCCAGCTATGAAGAAACTGTTTCACTGCATTACAAGCAATATTCCTGACTTGAAAAACTATCAAAAACATTCTGAAAACAGATCATATGGCTTCAGTGATTCAACTGGAATATTATTAAGCTATGAGAATACTTTTGTGCAGAATAAAACTAAAATAATGACTTTATTCAACAGTTTCTTCTCCTCAGTGTCAGTATAGGGCGCACGTTCATGTCTCGTGCTTGGCCACGCCTCAGAGGATAAACTCC